>JAQQZS010000001.1:4756336-4768414 GCA_030068045.1 Platyallabes tihoni
TGACATTATTGGCCCCCACACAGTTTATTCCATTGTCCAGCCTCATAGGTGTGTTGTTTATATTGCTAATCAATGTACGTTTAAAGTTATATGTTGTTTTCTGGTTATATTTTTTTGATATTACATAGAAAAAGTTTTATACGGTAAACTGTGTGTGTGATCAAGAAGACTCATTTGAGTACTGATTCTGCGTTAAACATCTATGGGGCTGAGCCCCCCTTACCTGAAAATCCTAGAAACGCCCCTGGCTACAGGGATTCGAGTTCAGTCCCATGTGGATTTGCAGGTGATTTTTTATGATGAAAAATGTAATTATAATAAAAGAATTTATGATGAAGCCCTAATATGAGCTTCCCCTGTTTCAAAAGCTAGCAGCCGCCACTGATGCAGAGTATGCAGTTACTCTACTATGTTATCAAAGTTCACTCATGTTTGTGTTCCCTTTTTTCTTATTGTAGAGTTTTCAGTCTGTCTTGACTGCATCTGAACCATCAGCCTTGCCTTCCATTATGTTATCTTCTCGCCCAACTTTTGACAATGTAATAAAGTCTTTGTCTCAAATGAGAAAGAAACTAGATGAGTACTGTAAAGCTGAGTTTGAGAAGATCTCAATCGAAGGTAAGCTGTCATGTTATTCTGGCTTAAATAAAGATTTAAAATCCATCTGTATTGAATAAACATTGAAGCACATCACAATGACATGCAAATTCAAGCTATGTTTTCATAGACAATATTTCATTCTGGAAGAAACCATACTGATTAAAACTATTTACATGGGTGCTGATTCGCCATGATGTGTGTTTTACAAGCTGAAAGCATTTAATCAGAATATAATAATTTTTGACTGGTGCCAATTTATGCCCACTGTGAAGCTTTTAAACTGCCAGAAATGTAACAGATGAAAAAGAAGTATTAAGCTTTCTGACAGATAGGCAACAGCTAGACATTTCACTGTTGGGGAAATGTCCAACAGCTGCACCATCAACACTGGCGCCCTCTAGGGGTGTGTTCTCTACCCACTGCTCTTCTCCCTCTACATAAAAGACGGCACATCTACAGGCCTTTCTGTCAAATTTGCAGATGACACTACAGTCATCTGCCTCATTCAGGACCATGATGATTCTACGTATGGAAGCGAGGTTGAGCAGTTGACTGTATTATGCAGTCACAGCAACCTGGCGCCAAACATGTTCAAAACAATGGAGATGATTGTGGATATGTCAGGACCTGAAGTGGGACAATCACATTGACTCCATTGTTAAAAGGCCCAGCAGAGGTTGTTTTCCTTCACCAGCTAGGGAAGTTCAACCTGACACAGGAGCTCCTCACACAGTTCTACTCGGTAGTCATTGAATCTGTCCTGTGCACTTCAATAACTGTCTGGTATGGCTCAGCTACGAAATCAGACATCAGAAGACTACAAAGGACAATAAAAATTATTGCGCAATATTACATGCAACACTGTGCAATACCACTGATATTCCACATCCTATTCCATTTCTTGTTTTTTTTTGTTTTTTTTGGTATTATTTGCTTCTTGTTGCGTCTGTTGTCATCTCTGGAAGCATCTGTCACAAAACAAATTCCTTGTATGTGCAAACATACTTGCTAATGAAGCTCATTCTGATTCTGAAACAAAATAATTGATGTGTATTAATCTGGAAAGGGTTACCTATTTTTAAGGCTTTGCGACACCAGCAAACCACGGTAAGAGTCATGATTGGAGAAAACAAACTACACATAATTTCATTAAAAGAACATCATAGCAACAGTCAATTATGACAGACAACCTGTCATAATTGACGGAACCATGTATTCTGTGCTCTTCCAGAAAATCCTGGAGGAGAATATCCGGCCATCATTTCATGATCAAGCGCATCAACAAGTCCACCTGTAAATGGCTTTTGGGAAAAAAAGAGTCTGGACTTAAATTTTATTAAGATCCTTAAACAGACCATCAATTAGGACATCAATCATGCTTGAAAACCCTCCAATGTGGCTGAATTAAAACAATTCTGCATAGAAGAATGGGTCAAAATTCCTTCACAGCGATGTGAAAGACTCATTGCCAGTCTCGCTTGATTGCACAACCAGTTATTAGGTTTAGGGGGAATTTTTCTCTCTCTGTCTCTCTCTCTCTCTGTCTCTGTCTGTCTTAAATTCTTACTCTCACTTATTCATAGACAATACGTTGATGTTTTCAGTTGTCAGTGCAATGTTTTCTTTCATTTCTTTTTTTTTTATTTACAAAAATTTTTACTTTTTTAGTGAGGGGTGTCCAGCTCATGCCACATTCTCTTCATTCTTCTGCTTGTGTTTCTCCCCCTAAACCCCAAACTACAAAATCATGTAAGTTTCTTGTGTAAGTCTCTCTTTCTCTCTCTCACTCTCCTACTCACTCACAGACAATACTTGTATGGCTTCAGTTCTCAGTTGCGTTTATTTATTTTAAAACGAAAATGTTCACTTTTTTCAGTGAGGCGTTTCCAGCTCATGCCACATCCTCTTCCTTCTCCTGCTTGTGTTTCTACTCCTGAACGCCAAAGCACAGAAACGTGTAAGTGTCTCTAAATATTCAAGATTCAAAGGTGCTTTATTGGCATGAAAAATATTTACATTTGTGTTCAAGTGGTTCCGTACCACCTGGTCTTTTCTGTGTCTGCTCCTGTTTCTAATCCTCAAAGCACAGGAAAATGTAAGTCTTTCTCTCTCTCTATAACAAATACAGATCACCAGATCACAAATGACCATGTATTTCTGATCACATTATTGGTGATTGTGGACTTCAGGAGAAAACCTCCTGCACTTTGCCCACTTACCATCATGAATAGCACTGTGACAGCAGTGTCCATCCTTCTGCTTCCTGGGCACCACCATATCTCAGGAACTGAAGTGGGACAATTACATTGACTCCATTGTTAAAAGGCCTTTCAGAGGTTATATTTTCAGTCTGCTACACGAGCTGCTCACAAAGTTCTACTCGACCGTCATTGAATCTGTCCCGTGCACTTCAATAACTGTCTGGTTTGGCTCAGCTACAAAATCGGACATCAAAAGACTCCAAAGGACGGTGCGGACTGCTGAAAGGATTATCGGTGCTCCCTTGCCTGCCCTTCAAGAACTGTATATCTCCGGAGTGAAGAAAAGGGCTCAGGAAATCACTTTGGACCCCTCACATCCAAGCCATCTTCTCTATGAACTTTTCCCATCTGGTCGGCACTACAAAACAACGAAGACTAGGACATCCAGGCATGAGAACAGCTTTTTCCCCATGCAACCTACCTCATAAACAGTTAAATATTCTCCTCTTGGATAAAAAATATGTGCAATATTATTATGTGCAATTAGGTGTAATACTGTGCAATAACACTGATATTTATTTGTGTTGCTGTCATCTCTGGAATTGTCTATCTCCAAAACAAATTTCCTTGTATGAGCAAACCTACTTGGCAAAAAACCTCATTCAGATTCTGATTCTGGAACAAAATAATTGACGTGTCAGCTTTGGGACACCAGCCAACCACAGTGAGAGCCGTTATCCACAATTGGAGAAAATACAGGATTTCATTAAAAGAGCATTTTAGCAACAGTCATTCAGTTTGGAGCTTCAGGACCTGGACAACTTTTTTTTAGACAATACTTTTATGCCTTCAGTTGTCAGTGAGATGTTTAGTATATATTTTTTTTAATTTACAAAAATGTTTACATTTTTCAGTGACAGATGTCCAGCTCTTAACACCTTATCTTCCTTCCTCTGCTTGTGATTCTACCCCTAAACTCCAAACTACCGAAACATGTAAGTCTTTCTCTCTCTCTCTCTCTCTCTCTCTCTCTCTGTGTGTGTCTGACTCACTCACAGACAATAATTTTATCGCTCTTTTTCGTTTGTTTTCATTTTAAAATGGAAATTTTAACTTTTTTTCAGTGACAGGAGTCCAGCCCTTACGAATGTATCTTCCTTATTCTACTTGTGTTTCTACCCCTAAACCCCAAAGCACGGAAACATGTAAGTCTCTTGCAAAATTCAAGATTCAAAGATCCTTTATTGACATGACAAATATTTACATTCATACTGCCAAAGCTTAGAAATAATTCACAAGAAAATAACAGGAGTAGATAGTTAAAATAAATAAATAAATTAATTAAAAAAAAAAAAAAAGGAGAGATGATAAAAATAGACACAATAGTATATAAAGAGTAATAATAAATGAGAGAGGTCCATTTTCTGAAGATAATGTGAGTGGCGCATGCTGTGGCAAAACTCTGGCCTAGGGCATGACTTGACAGCTTTACGATGGTCCTGAGAGACTGATTGATTGAGATTGAGATAGGTTGCACCTCTTGTGCCCCAGGGTACAACTTGTACCCTCTCGCGGGGTATGTTCTGACACAGCTTGCAGGCCTCTTCAAATGTTGTAAATTTGAGATTTTTACCAAATTCTTACTCTGCGCTTGAATCTGTCAAAGTTGGTCTCGATGTTAACTCTATTGGATTTTTCGTGTGGTAAATTGCCCCCAAACTTTTGTACAGCCTTCGCAAGCAATGTACATAAATATAATGTAAAAATAAATGTACATAAGTGCAGGCATTTAGTTCTGCTGTCAAAGATAAAGTGACACTCATTAAAAAACACACACACACACACAATAGTAATAATAATAGTAGCATGAACAGTGATCAGTGGTGCATGTTTGGTAATGCGTGTCTGTGTGTGGGTGTGATATAATTTAATGTGACCCAGTAGGTGGGGCAGTTCGTTGGGGTCAGGAAAGCAGTTAAAAATGTCCTACAGTATTTATCTACTTACGCTGTGTAGATTGTTGTGGGGTCGGAAGCCTATCAAAGGAGACTTGGGGCACGAGACATGGGCCCAGTCTATCACAGTTGATTGACATTGTTTGTATTAATTTTAATGTTTGTAGCTTGTAACTGTATTTAATTGTGTTTTTTATTTATTTATTTATTTTTTCAGTAAGTGGTATCCAGACTGTACCACCTGCTCTTCCTGAGGCTGTTCTTGTATCTACCCCTAATCCTCAAAGCACAGCAACATGTAAATCTTTCTCTCTCTATGCACTGAATAATTATTTGACCACAAATGGCTGGAATGTGGCTGTCAATTTATGATTAAAATAAAGCTGCTCACATCGCTGCTTTGTTTTGATGAAAAGGCAGAACATGCACGCCGATGTGAGAGATTTATGGTATTTATTAATAAAAAGCAAAAATAATTCCCCAGAAGTACAACAAATACAAATATAAAATAAGGGAAATGTATTAGCTACTATATTGGGAAAGATTTGAAAGAGGTTGTATTTCAATTTTCTACAGGAGCTGCTCATAAAGTTTTACTCGGCCGTCATTGAATCTGTCCTGTGCGCTTCAATAACTGGTTTGGCTCAACTATTAAATCAGACGTCAGAAGACTGCTGAATTCGGACTGCTGAAAGGATTATCGGTGCTCCCCTGCCTGCCCTTCAAGAACTGTATATCCTCAGAGTGAAGAAAAGGGCTCAAAAAATTTGATTGGATGCCTCACATCCAAGCCATCTTCTCTTTGAACTTTTGCTGTTTGGTCAGCACTACAGAGCATCGAAGACAAGGACATCCAGGCACAAGAACAGGCAACCTACCTCATGAACAGTTAAATGTTCTTCTCCTGCTCTACCAGAAAATCCTGAAGGAAAATGGCTGGCCATCATTTTATGACTTCAAGCGCAGTTGGGTTATGCAGCTGGACAATAATCCAAACCCAGTAGGTGGGGCAGTTTGTTGGGGTCGGGGAGGCAGTTAAAGTTGTCCTTAACTTATAGGTTGGGTTCGGTTTATTTTTTGTTCCAGAACCAGCATCCAACATTACAGTATGATGTGTACATTGTTTTGGAGGTGGGAGCCTATCGCAGGAGACTTGGGGCACAGAACAGGGCACACCTTGGACATGGGCCCAATCGATCACAGTTGATTCACATTGTTTGTATTAATTTTAATGTTTGTAGCTTGCAACTTTTTTTTTATTTTTTTTTTTAGTAAGTGGTATCCAGACTGTACCACCTGCTCTTCGCGAGTCTGCTCCTGTTTCTACCCCTAATCCTCAAAGCACAGGAACATGTAAGTCTTTCTCTCCCTTTGACAGATAAAGATCACCAGAGCAAAAGTGACCATATATTTCCGATCGCATGATTGGTGCTTCAAGCCCAAGGTCCACTAAGTTGCCACTGTTGGGTCCCTAAAGCAAGGCCCCTAACCCTGTCTGCTTCAGGGGAGCCATATCATAATCCTGCATTCTGATCCAGCTTCACAAGCTGAGATATACTAATAAAAATAACTTCACTGTGCAGTAACAAGTGCGTGACAAAGATTTAAATTATTAATTGTTATTTGGACATAAACTTTCAAATTTGCCATCCAACATGAAAAATATGCTTTGGAATACTCAAGTACACTGCCTGGCAATTAAAGAGATTTAAAATTACTTAAATGGATTAAGAACTGTCCAACACATTATTAAAAACCTGTAAGGACTGAAATGTGGGGGAAAAAATCATAAATGGAGATCACTTAAATGTTTATTAAAGATGCAGTAGAAATCAGCGCTATGTTTAATAGTGAAAGGAAGAGATCTGGGTTTAATTTCCACTTGGGGTTTCCTCCCACAGCCCAAAGACATGCAGATTAGGCTAATTGTCATTCCCAAATATACCATCGTGTGTGAATGAGCATGAGAGTTAGTGTATGTGTGTGTACCATGTGATGAATTGGTACCCCCGTCCAGGGGTTGTGCCCTTAGTCTCCTGGGATAGGGTACAGGCCCCTCACAGCCCTGTACACAGGATAAAGTGTTATAGAAAAGGAGTAAATGAGTAAGTTAGAACTTTTATATAGTTGAAATAATATTTGACCAGGAGTTTCTCTATTTTGTGTTGTGTTCTTTATCCACCTCTGATCTAAGTTAATTTAGCTGGAAGACTGTTTGTGTTTTTGTAGTTGCAGTCCAGCACAATCCTGCTTCCACCAAAACGACATTAAGGACTAACGGAGGAAGTCTATGTAAGCATCTGTCTCCCTCTCTCACACACACACACCATGCCATAGACAACATTTACTTTATGCCAGCTTTACATACATGTACAAGTGAGTTTGTTCTTGTAGCTAGTAGTATTTTTTTTTTTGGGGGGGGGGGAGCTTTAAGCTTTAGCTTAGTTTAGAAACTATTTAAATGTACAGTGCATTCGGTACGTATTCACAGCGATTCACTTTTTCCACATTTTGCTATGTTACAGGTTTATTTCAAAATAGATGTAATTCATTATTTTCCTTAAAATTCTACAAACAATTCCCCACAATGACAACTTGAAATAAGTTTGTTTAAATTCTTTGCAAATTTATAAAAAATAATAATAATAATAATAACATTTACATAAGTATTCACAGCATTCAAAATTGAGCTCAGGTGCATCCTGTTTCTACTGATCATCATTGAAATGTTTCTACTCGCTTGATTGGAGTTCACCTGTGGTAAATTCAGTTGATTGGACATGATTTGTCACACACCTGTCTATAGAAGGTCCCACAGTTAATAGTGCATGACGGAGCACAAACCAAGCCATGAAGTCCATGCGATTGTCTATCAGCGAAACATATTTGAAGTATGGCAATGAAATAAAGTCAGCTGACGACATGAACGTACTGAATGACCAGGTTATCACATCTATGGAGTTGTTCTTCCCTGATATTCCGTATTCCAGGACTCAAGTTGTGAAAGTGTGATTCTGGGAGAATGATGAATGCACCATGCACTGTGCACTGCAATCAAAGCTAAAGTCAAAGTTGTGTTCTTTATCCACCTCTGATCTAATTTAATGTCGCTGTAACAGAGTTTAATTGTTTTTTTTGTACTGTAGTTGGAGCCCGTCGATTTACTGCTCGCGCCAGAACGTCCATATTAAGGAATCCCAGAGAAAAGCCATGTAAGCATCTTTCTCAATCTCTCTCTCTCTCACCCACACACACATACACACACACACACACACACACACACACACCTATACACACACACACACACACCTATACACACACACACACCTATACACACACACACACACACCTATACACACACACACACACATACTGTACATACGCACACACATAATCACACACAAACCATGCCATACATACCATTTAATTTCTGTCACTTTAGGTACTGTAGCTGTAGAAATTTTTAGTTGATCATATGAACCTACTGTATATCAGCTCTATCGTTTATAATCCATCTTTTTTAAATAGTTTTCTGTAATCATAACAAAATCAATTGGATTTACCTCATATAAATTTAGCAACAGCTGCACTAAAAAGGCTAAATGGGATAACCTTTTTTTTTTGTGTGTGTGTGTGCGTGTCCCTGGGTTTGTGCATGTGTGTGTGCGCGTGTGTGCACATGATGATACATGTTGTGCATACATGTGATGGCCCCTACATTATGACTGTAATTCCCATCCTAACTATTTCAATAAATAAGACTGATAATTTTTATAATGATTAAAAGACTGCAGTGAACTTCTGTTTTATGTCTCATACTGTCAGATCTTCAAAAAGACAGTCACACAGCCATGTCTTTACTTTAAATATACACTACTGCTCAAAAGTATGGGATCACTTTCTCACTCCATGCTCGTTTCTGATTTTTATTTCTTTCTACACTGTAAAACAATACTGAAGGTGTCCAAAATACACAATAATCTCCTTTGAACAGTTGATATTGAGATGTATATCTGCTACTTCTGCTCTGTAAATCCTTCATAACGCTTCTAATCTGAGGTGCTGGTTGTTAATTGGTGATTTCTGAGGCTGGTGACTCTAAATGAACTTCTCCTTTCCAGCAGAGGTCCGTTTTGGTCTTTCTTTCTTGGGAAGGTCTTCATGAGAAACAGTTTCATCATGGTGCTTGATGGGTTTTTCAAATGCACATGACAATAATGTTCTTGCAAGATCTGCTCCAGTAACAACTAACATTCAGTTATTGTGTTTTCATAGTTGAGATCCCTGGTAGTGTTGTAGAATGTACAGTTGAAGAAAACCACTAAACAAATACAAAGAAATTTGCAAGTGATCTAAAACCTTTTGAGCAGTAGTGTAGATTGGGATTACTGTACTTGTTTAACACTAGGTTTTATTCCAGCTCTCCTACATACTCATTACTCTTATCTCTTGTCTTTAATACAGGACCTGCAAATCACCCACTAGTGGCATCCTGCGATAGCTTGCAGTCTTGCAGTCTCCTCAGTCTACAATCTCTTTTTCTTTTGGCCATTTAAGCACCATTTCTTTTTTTCTTTTTTTTTGCTTTGGTCATATTTTGAAGTAGTTAATGTAATCTATAGGATTTAAGAGTTTAAGGTTGTTTATTTTTTATTTCTATTGATGAATGGCATACTTACAAATAATGCAAGATTGCTTTGATTTTGAAAAGCTTTGGAAAAAAATGAAAAATTAAAAAAATATAAGTGGCATTCAACTGCTGACTAAAGCATATAATAGTATTTATTACATTATAAATCACAAAAGTGTGGCTTTAACCGTTCCAGAATCATAGCAATTTTTATACACTCAAACACACACACACACACACACACACACACACTTTTGGGGGGGGGGGTGGCTCAAAAATAAAGGAACAAATGGCTGGCAAGCAGTTGCACGGCCAGGTCTGCTTCTGAGTGTTACATTCTCATTTGGAAATTATTAATAATTAAGAGGCTTCTATGCAAGTTAAGGCCATCATTAGGCTAAACTAATAGAGAAATGTCAAAAACCTCAGGAAGGGTCAATACAAGAGTTTGAGACATTCTTAAAATTAAGTAAGGCAAACGCAGCAACAGTAAAAGCCCTGGAAGACCTCAGAGGAACAAAACTAAAACAGATGATAACAGAATTCTGTGCATGCTGAAAATTTTTTTGGCACAACATGTAACCAAGTCACAAACACTCTTGATGAGGTAGGCATGTCATTGTCAAAGTTTACAGTAAAGAGATGGTTTTGCAAAGTAAATACAGATTCTTGGTATGAGTCAGGAATAGGAAGGCCAGATGAGAAAACGTTGATGTCAGAAAACGTTGCTAGATTCTTTGGACTGATGACACCAATATTAACTTGGACTGCAAGAGAAAAATATGGAGAAAGGAAAGAACAACTCAAAATCCAAAACACAACACATCTGTCAAACATGGCTGCTGGGTAACTGGTGGAACCGGATCACTTATTTTTATTGATGACCTGATTGATGTGAAAAGCAATTGGACAAATTCTGAAATGTTATAGGGCTATACTTTCTGCTCAAATTCAGTTAAATGCTGCAGAACCTATGCCTAATATTGTAGATGTATCAGACCCAAAACATACAGTGAAAACTACCCAAAAGGTTTGTAAAGCAAAGAAATGGGCCAAGTCAACCCAGTTTAGAATGCTTTTCATGAACTGAAGACAAGTCTGAAAGCAGAAAGACCCACAAACAAGCCTGGCAAAGCATCTCAGTGGAAGAAACATCAAGCATTTAGTAATGTCCAGAGTTCCAGGTTCTGAGACTTCAGGCAGTCATTGCAAAGGATTTTCATCCAAGTGTTAAAGCCAATCCTTTTGTTTGTAATTCCCCCCCCCCCCTTATTCATGAGTTCAGAATTTCACAGAAGAACACATTATGTGCTGGACATGATTTGTCTCAGTTCTCCAGAATGACTGATGTAATAGTGCGGCATTTGCAAAATTTGATATCTTACTTTACATTTCAGGCATAGGATGGTTTTGAATTTAACAACAGGAAATAAAATTTGTCTAGGATGCAAGACAGGATTTATCATATAGAAAGGCTGTCTTGCAAAATTTTGCAGCATTAGTTTTTTCTGTGGATGTATCCAGAATTTTTGGCTTCCCTGTCTATCACAGCTTCTGCTGTAATGTACACTACAGTATACTTTAGTAAACTTTACTGTAATTCCAAAACCAAATGTCTTGTCATTGACTGTCGTTTCATATAAATATTTATAAATTATTATTTTTTTTACTATTACTATTAATTTATTGTGGTTACATTAGGATTTTCTGTAAGTGACGATACTTTCAGCGTTACACGTTTCACTCTGAGGTCTGTAGCTCTATGTAGGGAGTGGGACATGATCTTTACGGCTATGAAGTGAAGGCTCATTGCCAGCAGAGAGAGGGTGAGTTTTTATGTTTGTTTATTTAAACTATACTTCAAGTAATTTTGCCATGCACTATCGATGGAATTGTCATGATTTCAAGTAATGGATTGTAAGGATTGCATTTAAAATACCAAAATCATGCCAATTGTTTCTCTTTTGAAAAACATACATACGCTATTGTTTCCCTTCACCCTTTCCGTTCTCTTTGAGTTGCCAGATTTGTCCCAAAACTTTTTGGAAACTTAGTAAAAACAACAAACTTTTCATTTATCAAACAAGACAATAAATAAATAAATTGTTGTTTTTACTAAATTTCCATAACAGCTCATATTTTCTATAGGAATTTGCTCCTTCATTATGAAAGTGATTTGTCAGCCATTGATAAAAACACTGATTAAGAAAACTGTGTATATGCTGGGGTACTTTATAAATTCCATAGTTTAATGTAGAGTTTTAGAGAGATTTTTTAAAACTATTAAAATAGGACTGATATTTGTGAGTATTTAATTTAATAGACATTACTATAGACCTGGCAACCCTACTCTTACTTTATCGGAAATGAATGTGAAACAGGTCTGTCCCTGTTACTCTTTTTTCCTTTCTTCCAACACGCCCGTTTTCCACACAACTTTTACAAACTGATCCAGGAGATTTTCATTGCTGTAAGTGTATTTTTCAGTAAGTAACACGGTTCTGTAAAATGGCAGAAGGAAATATTTTAGGACTTCCAGATCAGTTTAGCTGTTCAATCTGTTTCGATATAATTAAGGATCCAGTGACTCTTAAGTGTGGACACAGTTTCTGGTCCACAAGCTGGTCGAAGCCTCCAGACGACTCCAGGAGCAGATCTGCTCTCAGCATGAGAAACTGCTGGAGGTTTACTG
>JAQQZS010000001.1:4843540-4854171 GCA_030068045.1 Platyallabes tihoni
GTTTCGTTTCACTGTGTACTAACTGTATATGGTTGAAATGACAATAAAAGCCTTTGAACTTGAACTTTGAACTTTGACAACAAGAAAGATGCCTAGTGCCCCTTTTCTTCCTTAACATGTTAAATGTAGCTTTTTTGTATTTAGCTGAGGTGCTGGAACTATAGAATTTGAAACCTTACCATGAATCAAACTATGTTTTGTGTTTAACATGTTTGATGTGTAATGTGTTTATATTGTATTTTTTTTTTTTTTTTAAATAAATGAATATTGTTAAATCCTAGATGAATGTGGATCTTGGATGGTGATTTGGAATAGAGATAAAAATAAAAAAAAAACTGGTTAAAGGGTGCAAATTGTTTTAAAGTAAAATCTTTAAAAGGAATTTTAGAGAAAAGGATTCTTAAAATCTTGAGCATCCTTTATTAGTTTTTAGATAACTCATTGTCCTATGTCCTTAATGGGAGCTACTTACAACATATCACTCACCAAACTGTACTGATCATCCTCAGGCAAACAGTCTGAAATCATCTCATTCATTATCTTGGAGAATTCTCATGCTCCCATAGTTCTGGGTTTTCTCTAACTTTGTCAACATAATCCGCTGGTCCAAAAGCATGATTACTAAAGCCAAGTCCTGCTTTCTCAGCATCTTTTTCCTCAGCATTTTTTTGTTAAATCCCCTGACCTTTCCAGGTTTCCCAACAATTGCATGAATCTTAAAGACCTGTTCAGCAAGACCTGGGTGGTTCACTTCACACACACCCCTCCTTTGATTGCATCAATGACCTCCTTTTAAGCACTCTTCCCCCTAGGGGATATCTTTACTATCTGTCTCCACCTAAAAGAGAGGCCATGGACCAATATTTGCCAGTTCCTAGCAGCTAGTATAATTCATCCCCCAACACACTGTTTTTTTGTGGAAAAAATGGATAAATATTTACACACCTGAAATTATTGTAATTTAACTGAGACTATGATAATCAAAAAGCATTATTCTTTGCCACTTATGTATGCTGCCTTTAATTTATACAGCGGAGCTTCAGTAAGTTAGATCTCTGTAATACCTACAATACCATCTAGTAAAATAAGAGTTACATTAAAACTGAGAAAGGCAAATTTCACCAAAGTACAGTATCCTTCCTTGGGTTTCTCATTGTTTCATCACTTAATGGCCTACTACCTCCACAAGATTGGGCTTGCAAATCTGGAGCTTTCACTAAAACCACCTTTATCTCTCACCACTTTTACCTTGACAAAGATTTCCATTTACTCACACAAGTGGGCAGCAACAGTATTTTTATACCTCAAAGACTTATATTCCACTGCCCTTATCCTCTATCGTCGATCCCAATCTTTAGTTTGTGGTAGAGGTAGATCCCTCTGATACTGGAAATTGGGTCTTAAACTGTGATTAGCTGAATTAAATTTCACTTTCTAAACCCAGGCCTGATTAATATCAGGCCTGTTGAATCAAGAACTCAAAGTAGAACATGTCTGACGAAGTGAAGAATTATCTTAAATAATCTAACTAAAAGTGAGAAGCAACGTAATTTATGTATGTCTGGAAGGGGTTGCAAAGCAATTTTAAGGCTTTGGGACTCCAGCAAACCATTTTCCATAAATGTAGAAAACTTGGAACAGTGTTGAACCTTCCCAGGAAAGGTCAGCCTACCTAAATTACCCCAAGAGATCAACGACAACTTATCAAAGAACTCGTAAAAAATAAGTTCATGACTCAACAATAAGAAAGAGACTGGGTAACAATGGCTTCCTTGGGAGAGTTCCAAGGTGAAAGCCACTGCTGACCAAAAAGAAGACAAAGGCTTGCCACATTTGCCAAAAACACCTTGCTTACTGTATGCCCAAGGGCAAATAAACTGATAAGACAAAAATTGAACATTTTAGAAGGTGTGTGTCCCGTTACATCAGACATAAAACTAACACGCTATTTCATAAAAAAACATAACAACAGTCAAACATAGTAGTGTTATTTTGATGATCTGGGACTGTTTGGCACCTTCAGGACCTAGAAGACATGCCATAATTGATGGAGCCATGAATTTTGCAGTCTATGAGAAAATCCTGAAAGACAATGTTTGGCCATTAATTTGTGGCCTCAGGCAGGTTTAAACAGCTTTTTCCTTAATTCATACAATCATTTAAAAACTACATTTTTTATGATTGTGTAATTAGTTTGATGATCTAAATCAATTAAAATGTAACATGCTAAAAAGTAAAAAATATATATATATTCCTTTCTTTCCTTTTTCTGTAAATTTTGGAATAAATGACTGACAAGCAGTTGCATGGTTAGGTAGGATTTTTTTCCTCATTACCATTCCCATGATTAATCAAGCAAATAAAAATGCCAGAATAGAAAGGATAGAATACAATTTGCCAGACAATTGTACCACAGTAATGGGAAGAAAAAGGAATGAAGAACATCTCATAATTCAAAGCATACCACATTATTTGTCAATTGTGCTGTGGCAATGTTATGGCATAAGGGTGTATGGCTGCCAATGGAACAGGGTCACTGGTGTTTATGGATGACCTGAGCGCTGACAAAAGTAGCAGGATGAATTATGACATGCATAGGACTCTGCTCTGTGTTCACATTCAGGCAAATGCTGCAAACCTGATAGGACCCATTTTATATTGAGATTGGATAATGATCCAAAATATACAGCGAAAGCAAACTAAAGCAAAAATATCTATATATATTTTTCACTGTCCAAGTCAGTCAATTGCTTTCAACCCAATAGAACATGCTTTCCACTTACTGAAGACAAGACTGAAGACAGAAAGTGTAACGCAGAGGGTCACCCATGGACACAGCTACACCATGGGTTTGGGGTTAATTTGGGTACATGTTGTGTCAACTAAACAACAATGTAAAATATTTTGTTTGGCCAGCAAATTTTTTTCTAAAAGTTGAGTAAATAAGCTGTGCAGCTTGTTAATTAACTTTTTGTATGTTGAGGCAGCTTATTCCCAGATTGCACATCATTATAGGGCTAACGTTGGGTCAACGGCAGTGCATATGTTGGTTCAATGTTATTTTGTCTGGTGACCCAATGCGGGCCCATTGGTGGGACCAAAAATAGGTTGGCCCAACGTTGGCACAATGTTGTTTCAGTAGATAATCACAAGTTTGACCCAAAGTTGGCACGTTGGTTCAGTAGATGCCAAGGTTGGAAACTGGAAATTAGAAATTTAATTCTCTTCTCTTTTCATTATTAACTATAATAAGAAAACACTTTTATATCTCCAGAAATGTATTTGCAAACATGTTAAAATTATTACAAACTAAGGAAAAATATGTAACCATTATGATGATAAACTACAAAATAAACACCTAGTACAACCACTTTTTCTCTCAGCAAGGTGGATGAAAATGTTACAAACACCCAAATGTAGCCATTGCCTCAGACTCTCTTTTACATCAGGTGGCTCTGCATCTTCTTCATCATCATTCACCGCGGTACTTTCACCATCAGCTTGGTCAATGTAGTTCGCTGTTCTTCATAATCATCATCATTATTATCATCATCATCTTTCTTAACATCTTCATCAACATTACTGCATCTTTGGAGAACTGTGACTACAGTCTGTGTAAATACATCAATAATTTGAGCAGTGTACATTAAAATGTAGTTCTAAATATGTTCTTTGAAATATTCCTTTTGAGTTAGTTATTTCATTGTTATTTATTTACTTGACTGGTAGCCAAACCTCATATGAAATCCTGATGTGATGGCATCATTGAGAGAGCCTGCTGCACTGGCTAAAGCAATGTAAATTAATTTCCAATTTCCAATTTCCAACCTTTCCACTATCTACTGAAACAATGTTGTGCCAACTTGTGCCCACCTTGTGATTATCTACCCAATAATCATAATGTTGGCCCAACATCAGAACACTGACAAAAGGTTACAAAAATGTTACCGACGTTTGGCCAACAAAGTATTGCTATCTGTTTTTTTTTTTATAGTATACTTGGCTGCTGTAAACAGTATTTTTTCTGGGTTCACCCTCTGGGATACAGTGTTGGGCTCCTCCTACTGGGTCAGGAATTCATAAGATGAATTAGAGTTTAAAAAGAAACACATTCATTCACTGGTTTGTCCAGTTGTACACCCTGTAATATTCTACTTGGCCCTGGTTCATGTGCTGTTGGATAACTGATTTGGTGAATTTGCTTTTGATTTCCCCCAAAGTACTCAGTGAAATAACAGATGTTCCTCGCAAGCTGCACATCACCCAATAATATAGTAGTTAGAAAATAAGGGAACCCAGTGAAAAGTTGTTGTTGTTCTATGATGGTTAATAGGACATATGGCAGAAATAAGTTCTATTTTCAGCCCTCCTCACTTTCAAACTTATGTACCTTTGCTTCACAACAACTTTGAAGTGAAGTATGCACCTGATCTATGAGAAAGGTTTTATGTCTGCCTACCTGAGTAATGAGGATGACCTGTTCATATGAAATATTTTTTGATGTGTGTTTTCAAATTTAGACAGACACAGATAGCAGGAGGGGATATAACCCACTATCACTAGTATGTACTTGTGGAAGTGGGCTGCCTAAGCCAGGAGTCTAACCAGATCTGTTCTAATGGACTCAAGAGGAAAGGCAAGAATAGTGGTAATGGTTGGTGAAAAGTCCACTGGCAGTGTGGACAGAGCTGGTTTATGTTTTTCAACCAATACCGTTTTTTAGTTTTAGTTTTTTGACCAAACAGAATATGATATAATACAATGCAAACATTAACTACATTATCACTTAACCTTAACTTGATCAGCCCTGACTTCAATCCCACTGAACAATTTTCAGATGAACTCAAATGCAAACTGCACCCAGGCCTCCTCAGCCTACATCAGAAACTGGCATAACTAATGCTCTTGTGCCTGAATGGGCATAAATCCCCACACTCCATAATCTAGTAAATGTTTTTCAATAAGACTGTAGGTTACACCATGGTTAAATTGCAATCACAGAAGGTCAGCTGTGAAAACGTCAAACTCTGTATCTTATCGTTAATAGATTAAGGGTGAATAAAGTTGTGTTTCTGTGCTGATGCAGTTTTTGTGGGTGCAGGAAAAATACAAACAAAGTCTCCAAAACAGAGAGAATGAGCTTCAGAAGCTAAAAACTGCTGTGGAGTCTTACAAGGTGAGTTTGTATATGAAAGAGTGGTTTCTGGATCAGTCTCAACAGAAATGGCCTGAATGAGGAAGACCCCGTCTCTCTTTATCTCTTAACAGGAATATGTACACACAACTATCCAGGAAGGTGACATTATCTTTACTGAGCTGATCAAATCCATGGAGAGAAAACATAATGAGCTGACATGGCTAATAAAAGCTCAGGCAAACGCTTCCATAAGTCGAGCTGACAAAATCATGAAGGGACTGGAGCAGGAGATTGCAGAGTTGAGGAGGACAGACACTCAGATGAGGGAGCTTTTACATAGAGAGAATCCTTCACATTTTTTCCAGGTAATAGTACTGAGACATAATTACATAAATAAGATTATCATTATTTAGCATAAAGTAATTATCACTTTTGTTGCTAGTTTTCATAAGATCTAGTGATTATCCTGTGCCATGTGCCTTCTAGTTCATCCCTGCTCATCCATAGTTTTGGTTTCCTACCTGTATATAGAGTTTTCAGTCTGTCTCAGCTGTTCATGGATTTGCAGATTTCGGCACCATCAAATATAGCTCTTCATTAGCTTTTGAGGATGTACTGAAGACCTTGTCTCAACTGAGAGAGCAACTAGAAACATTCGTCAACAATGAGTTTAAGAAGATCTTAAATCAAGGTATCCTGTTACTCTCAATAGTCTCTTAACGTTCAGTGATTGTCCCAGATTACAGTTAGCACATTAAGCCTATGAGTGAGGAAAACAAAATACAATGTAAATACAATGTAAATACAGTTTAGTTTTGCTTAAAAGATACGTAAGTTAGTACATCTAATATGTTCTAATAGGTTCTGCAGATATTGCACTTCTTTACTTATATTTAATGTCATGTAAACACATTAATTATGTTAATGGCCTTTGCTAAAAATGTACCTACAGGTCTACAAGTATCTCAAATAAGTACAAAAAAGTCCCTCACAAACAAATCTACATTGCACTACAATGTCTTTTATCACAGATCTGTCAACAGTTGCTAGATTATGCCCTCGTGCAGATAATAAAGCTAAATGTGCCGCACCTGCCCAGGCCACTTGATAAGTCCACAAATGCCTCAATGAGTGTGCAGGCATAGATCACTTAAATGATTGAGTGATCATAAATTTTATGATATCATCATAATTTTGATTGATCATAAAAATTTTATATTAAACAAAGATATCCTGAGTAAATAAAATATGCATTTTTTAAATGATTATTTTATTTATTAAGAAAAAAGGCATCCAAACCTGACTGGGTCTATGTGAAAAAATAATTGCCCCACAACATAATAGGATTTGTGGAAGAATTTTGGCCCATTCTTCTTTGCGGAATTGTTTTAATTTAGTCATAGGGTTTTCAAGCATGAAAGGCTTGTTTAAGGTTATGTCACAGCATCTCAATTAAATTTCCATACAAACATTCTCCTTCAGAATTTTCATGGTTCAATCAATTATGGCAAGTTGTCCAAGTAAAGAAGCTGCAATGCAGCCAGTTAGTTTTATGTCAGACGTAATGGGACGCACAAAAATTTCTACTTTTGTCTTATCAGTCCACAAAATATTTGCCCAAAAGTCTTGGGGATAATCCAGCTATTCAGATATCCAGTCCTTATAAATAGCTTTTAACCCTTTCAAATTGATACATGACAATTTGAAAGTACTTTGTTTTTGAACTGTTCTTGAATGTCTTTAGATCAAGGCATGCTGTGTTGGTTTTTGAGATCATTTAATATGCTTCACACATTTTTACATTATAAAATATTTTATATATATATGTCTTTAGATCAGATGAAACTTTGCAGAAGTTGGGTGATGCAACAGGACAATAACTTAAAACACCAGAACATGTCCTTAACAGAATGGCTTCAGAAAAACAAAATCCACATTTTGGAGTTGCCACATCAGAGTCCAGATCTCAACTCAGTAGAGATGCTATGGAATGACTTCACATACATGAGATGTCCAAAAAATATTTTAGAGCTGAAGCAGTTCTACCAGGAAAAATGGGCTAAAATTCCTCCTAAACAATTTGCAGCTCTGATCCACAGCAACAGAAAATGCCTGGTTGAGGTTATTGCTACCAAGCGGGGTCAACCAGTTATTAATTCCAAGAGTTCACTTAACTTTTCCACTACCATTTGAATGTTGAATGAGTGTGTTCTCAATAGGATAAATGTCTGGGCAGTTTTCTTGCCATATACCCTACATTTCAATGTTTTGTTCCCTGAGCCACTTACTTACTGTATGTTTTTCCCTCATGGCAAAGTGCTCCATCATGCTGGAAAAGGCATTGTTTTTTTTCAATCTGCTTTGGATGTTTGGGAGAAGTTGATCTCTGAGGATGTTTTTGTATCATTCTTTATTCATGTCTTTGTTCTTAGGCAAAATTGTGAGTATGCCCTCTCCTTTAGCTAAGAGGCAACCTCACACATAAATGGTCTCAGGATGCTTTACTGTTGTCAAGACACAAGACTGTTGGTAGCACTCATCTTTTCTTTTCCAGACAATCTTTTTTACTGATGCCCTAAACAATCTGAAAGGGTTCCATCAGAGAAAATTACCTCATTCCAGTCATCAGCAGTCCAATCCTTGTACCTTTTGCAGAATGTCAGTCTGGCCCTGATGATTTTCCTGGACAGAAGTGGCTTCTTTGCAGCTTTTCTTGACACCAGGCCATCTTGCAAAAGTCTTTACTTCACTGTGCATGCAGTGAACTCACACCTGCCTGCTGCCATTCCTGAGCAAGCTCTGCACTGGTGCAGCTGAATCAACTTTAGGGGGTAGTCCTGGCACTTTGTGGACTTTCTTGGGAACCCTAAAACCTTCTTCATGGCACCTTGAAGTTCTTGATGATATGATGAATATTTTATTAGGTGAAATCTTATAACAGCAATATCCTTTGAATCTTTTTTTGTCCAAAGCAATGATGCCTGCACTAGTCCCCTTGCAAGTAACTATGGGTAACAGAGTAAGAACAATGATTTCAAACAACACCCTCCTTTTAAAGCTTTTAGTCAAACTCAATCAGCATGACAGAGTAATCTCCAGCCTTGTTCTCATCAACACTTTCGTTATCGATCAGTCAAGAACCAGTGTCCATGCAGACTGAAGGTGGGAAAGCTGAGCAGTGTAGGCTTCTTGCGAGTGCTTTTCATGAAGGGGAATTTCCAGAGAAATCTAATTTTGAAAAGATAGTATGAGAGAGAGATATGCATGAGTAAGGCAACCAGGGTAGACTACTCACTGAATTGGTGTCCGGCTGTCCTTTTATTGGCTGCTGGTCACAGCAAAATGGCAGATTAATGTCTGCTGCCAGCCAATGAGAGATGAGGTGCTCACCTCTCAAAGTTGCACAGTGGAGCTGACTTGAGCACGGAGTGTGTTTATAATCATGCGCTGGCAATGGCCCTGCCATCATAATACATACATACATACATACATACATATATATACAGTGGAACCTTGGATTGTGAGCATAATTATTTCCGGAAGCGTGCTTGTATAGCAAAACACTCATAAATCAAAGCAAATTTCACCATAAGATATAATGGAAACTCGGACAATTAGTTCCACAACACAAAAATATTCATATAGCCAAGCCAACACCTTAATGTTTCCTTAAACCATTCTTGAACTATTTTTGCAATGTGTCATGGTGCACTACACTGCTAAAAGAGGCCACTGCCATCAGGGAATACTGATTTTAAAAAGGGGTGTACTTGGTCAGCAACACCTGTTTAGGAAGGTGGTATGTGTCAAAGCAAGATTCACATGAATGGGAGGAAGTAAAGTTTCCTAGCAGAACATTGCCTAAACCATCCCTTCTATCTCCACTGGTGTGCCCTATTCCCTGACCTTAATCTGATAGAAATTTTGTATGTAGAACTGACAAAAAAAAGTAGTGATCTAATCTCAGTAGTGATTTAATCTCTGGAATGAAAAACTGAGTTTAATGTATTTGTCTAAGATGTATGTAAACTACTGACAGATATGATTCTGTGACCACAATACACCATGTGGACCATGGTTACAATAGATAAATATTCATGAAGATTTATTTTATTTTTTATTTTTTATTTTTACCTTGTAACCTCAAATGTTCCCCAAGACTTTAGGGATGTAATGCTTTCGGCTTGAGGTATGTGGAACAAATGACTTTGCAGTTTCTGACAAAGGTGTTTGTTTTTTGTGTTCTTTTTCCACCTCTGACAGATGTCCCTTTTTCTTTTACACATGATTCTCCAAGTTCATTTACATTTGCTGACTTGGCAAAGAAATCTGGAGGATTTCCATTCGTGAAGAAAGGTAGGCTTTTTATTAGACATTTAAACATTTTAAACTTAAATGAAGAAATGTTGAAGATAATTACACAAAAATAAAATTTAGATATACTATAGATAATAATAATACTGGCCCTGACCTTAATAGAAATATTGTGTGTAGAACTGATAATGCATGTGTGAGAAAGGAGGACTTCAAAGCTACTTCATTTGCACCAGTTCTGTCAAGAGAAATTAGTTTTTCAGCAACTCATTGTATGAAACTTGTGCAAGGCTGGCCAAAATGTTTGACCAAGTTAAACAATTTAAAGGCAATATTACCAAATATTAATAATTGTATGTAAACTTCTGACCCACTGGGAACATGATGAAAGGAAGAAAATATTAAGTAAATCTTTCACTCTACTATAATTCTGACATTTCACATTCTTAAAATGGAGTAGTAAGATTTGATGTTGATTGTATTTTACTAACTTCTGACTTCTGACACATATGATGGGCTCCAATCTGTCATTCATTTGTGTGACTATAACCACAGTTAACAGTACATACTGTACTATGATACAGAGTATGACTACAATACACCATGTGGTCTATGTTTACAATAGAACCTCCATCAAGGTTTTTTTTTTTTTTTTACCTTGTAACCTCTCTCAGAAATGATGTTATGATTAAAAAATGTTCCCCAAGATTTTAGGGAGGTAAAGCTTTAGGCATTGAGGTATTTGGAACTACAGCAATATTTCTATACAACTTAATGACAGTTTCTAACAAAGGTGTTTGTTTTTTGTCTTTTTCCAACTCTGACAGAGTTTTTCTTTTTCTTTTACACTTGATTCTCCAAGTTCATTTACATTTGCTGACTTAGCAAGTACTTCTGGAGAATTTTCATTTGTTTTTTATTAGACATTTACTGTAAAACATTCTAAACTTACATTGAGAAATGTCAAAGTTAAATACACAAAAATAAAATCTTTTTAGCAGTATGTAGGAAATACACTGCTATTACTGAAATTGTTCATATGGTTCAAACTAGAAACCCAATGACAAAATGCAACACAAAGCAATGACTATTGAAAACAACCTAAACATTCATTCATTCATTCATTCATCTTCTATACCGCTTTATCCTCTATTCAGGGTCGCGGGGACCTGGAGCCTAT
>JAQQZS010000001.1:4886262-4896528 GCA_030068045.1 Platyallabes tihoni
CGATACTAAACTGCAGTGGAAACGCAAACCGAGCCAAACTGAACTGAACTAAGGTGAGCTGTACTGAACCGTGCTGTTCTATGCAGTGGAAAAGCGCCATTAGTTCCCTTGTGTATTTGTTTCTGTTCTGTTTTTGTCATTAAAGACTGTCTCACAGCATTTACCCCTGCCACTATGCCTCTTTCTAAGTCCTCACCCCGATCCCGTAACAAACTGTCCAGGGACATATTTAAAGTTGATTGGGACATCAGGACAAAACTCTGGGAGGTGGATTTACAGTATAGCTTATCCATATTTTTGCCATTTGTGCATTTTAACATCCTTGTAACCCAAAGAAATCATGCAATGAAGAATTTTATTTGACTTTGTGTAAAACTTAATTCTGCAGGTCTGACTAATTTACACAGATGGATTAAACAGCAACAGATTTAAGTTGTTTTCAAGACAATATATGTGACATTACATCATTGAAGTATCATTAAGGCATTCATAATCTTTAAAATAAATCTTAAAATATTCTAAGCTGCTATTAACAAGTTTGAAGATCCAGACTAATAATAGCTATTGATCAGTAAACAAATGCTAATTTTAGAACCATTTGCCATCATGACAAACACATCTTTATAGATTTTTTAAATGAATATTTTCTATTATATTTGCTAGAATACTATATCTGTGTTATTTTAATTGTTGAGCTGAATTAAGTCAAGCAACCTTGACAATGTTTAATTAAATGGTAAATAGGTAACAGGGAAATGTAGTGAATGATTTTTAATTAGCACTAATTGTGTAAACTTGTAAAATTGAATAACCTATATCTGATGAAACACTGTAGACTATACAGACTGACCTGTTTAGCTGAAAATGGTCTGTGTCATTGTTCATGGTACAGATATTGTATTGACTCCTAGCCAAAGCCAATAACTATTTGTGTGTCCTTAGGAAGACCTAACGAGATATGCATTTACACCAACTTGCTCCATTAAGTTTAAATGTTTAAAATGACAAGTTGAAGGGCACAGTCATGTAAAATAAAACAATTTTGTATGGATGGTAGAAATTAATGGGATATTCCATGATGGTATACTGTATGTAATCCCTAGCCAATTATATTTTCAATCTTTTGTTCACTTATGTACTGTATGCATTATGTATGAGTGTAACCAAACTATATCAGTTTACATCAACTTTATCAGAAGGCCCTGATTGGGTGACAGCTGCTACCCTGACCTTCATGATTGGTCAAGTAAATGTTTATTTATAACATTCACATTGTTTGTGCTTCTCTTATTTTACAGGTGATTTTTGGTAGGCATACAAACAGTGGAACCTTGGTCTGTGAGTGTTTTGCAAGAAGAACAAAATTGTTTAAAAAATGTAACTTAATAAACGAGCGAGATCTTGATATACGAGTGCTGTAGTACGCATGCACTTTGTCTGCCGAGCGTCATGTGATCACAACTGAACCAATAGTTCTTCTCACACATGCTACAGGATTATGGGTAATAATCTCCCATGCTCAGTCTCAATGCACATGCATCACTCATAGTCAACATTCATGCGCACGTTTACTGTTTACTATAACATTGTGACCAGTGTGCACACGTAAAGCATTTTTTTTGTGTGTCAAACTTTAGTCACTGTTCTTTAATAACAGCCTGTAACAATAGTCCCCATGAATAAAAAAAGTTTAAAAGGCTGTGCAATGTCATATTTCCGCAAAATCATCAAAAGGAAGCAAATGCAAGTGTCATTAGGGAAGTTCCCTGTTAAAGACGTTTTCTGACAGAGCAGCGATTCTGTTTGTGTGTGTGCGTTTGTGTGTGAAAGTCACCCTAGAAAGTAGCCCCCCCCCCCCCCTCACCTCCCTCATCTTACTTCGGCCAATATTCTTATTAAAGTTGAAGTGCAAGTTAATTTGTCTTATTTTTACTTTATATTTTGTATTAATTAATTTTAGACTATTTTTGGGTTGTGAAACGAATCTTCTAAGTTTCCATTATTTATGGGGGAAATTCCCTTTTATATAAGTGTTTTGATATACAAGCCTGCTTTGGGAACGAATTGTGCTCGCAATCCAAGGTTTAACTGTTATATATATATATATATATATAACAGTTAAACCTTGGATTGCGAGCACAATATACTTTTTGTAATATAAAAATATAATAATGTTTTTTTTTCAGTTGACAACATATACAACAATAAATTATCATAATTCGCTTATTGATCCTAAATACAATTATTAAGAGTATTCCATGACAATCAACATTCCTTGAAAGTTGTCTTACACCAAAACACTAATAAATCTGGGAAAATTATATCAATGACAATGAAACACTGTTTGACCGGGCTTAACATTCTAGGATTCTTTATTTCAATGATTATCACAGCTGATTCTGAAAGAGAAATCGAGAGTATGTAGTTCACATGCACAAATAAAAAAAAAAAGATTGATGTGGCAGGGGACAGTTCCCAGAGTAGGTGAAGAGATTAACCATACTGACTGGTTCATCTGGATTTCTGTCTTTCATTATTCCTTTAAATACAGTAGTGTGAAGTGTTTCCCCCCTTACTGTTTTCTTAATTTTGCATGTTTGTCACACTTATGTTTCATATCATCAAACAAATTTAAATATTAGTCAAAGATAAGTAAATACATTATGCAGTTTTTAAATGAATGATTTTTATTATTAAGGAAAAACAAAACCCAAAACTACATAGCCCCATGTGAAAAAATGTTAAAACATAACTTAACTTTGGTTTATCACACCTGAATTCAATTTCTCTAGCTACACCCAGACCTGATTACCCACAACTGTTCGCAATCAAGAAATCTCTTAAATAGGACCTGCCTGACAAAGTGAAGTGAACCAAAAGATCCTCAAAAGCTAGACATCATGCCGAGTTCCAAAGAAATTCATAAACAAATGTGAAAGAAAATAATTAAGATCTATCAGTCTGGAAAAGGTTATAAAGCCATTTGTAAAGCTTTGGGACTGCAGTGAACCACATTGAGAGCCATTACCTACAAATGGCAAAAACATGGAACAGTCAAGAACCCTCCAAAGAGTAGCCGGCCGACCAAAATTATCCCCTAAGACTTTTGGGAAAATACTCTGTGGACTGACGAGACAAAAGTTTAACTTTTTGGAAGGTTTGTGTCCCATTATGTGAAAAAAAAGTAAAAGTAAAATCGCATTTCAGAAAAAGAACATCATATCAACAGTAAAATACTGTATGGTGGTGGTAGTGTGATGGTCTGCGGCTGTTTTGCTGCTTCAGGACCTGGAAGACTTGCTGTGATAAATGGAACCATGAATTCTGCTGTGTACCAAAATATCTTCCGGCCATCTGTTTGTGACCCCAAGCTGAAGTGAACTTGGGTTCTGCAGCAAGTCAATGGTCCAAAGCACACCAGCAAGTCCACTTCTGAATGGTTAAAGAAAAACCAAATGAAGACTTTTGGAGTGACCTAGTCAAAGTCCTGACCTGAATCCAATTGAGATGCTGTGGCATGACATTAAAAAGGCAATTCATGCTCGAAAACCCTCCAATGTGGCTGAATTACAATGCTTGATTGCAGTTGTTGCTGCTGAGGGTGGCCCAACCAGTTATTAGGTTTAGGGGACAAACACTTTTTTACACAGGGGTATGTAGTTTCGGATTTTGTTTTACCTTCATTACCTAAAAACCTTCATTTAAAAATTGCATGATGTGTTATCTTTGACTAATCTTTAAATTTGTTTGATGATCTGAAACATTAAAGTGTGACAATTATGCAAAAAAAAAAAAAGAAATCAGTAAGGGTGCAAACACTTTTTCACACCACTGTATTCTCTATTAACAATCATTATTCAGTATACCTGTACATCTAATCTATTGGCTGTGGGATTTTACATAATTACTATTTTCTAACTAGATCTAATCATATAGACTAAATGTATTAGCATTTCCCAAATCCTGATCTTTGTTAGTTTTTCTCCGGTATGTCTCACGATCATACAACAATATTGTGTGTAATAGCACAATAATGACAATAGAAATTCAAGAGCACAGTAAAATTTAACAAATAAATAAGTTTCTATAAACACAATGTACTTTGTTCTGTCTTGTGTGATCTGAACAGCAACAGGATCAACACACAAGCACACAAGGAGAGAGAGAGAGAGAGACTCGCACCAAATCATACACTACATCAAATGCCAAAGCTTGCACTACACATCTTTGGACTGAGTACCCAGAAGAAACACACCAGGCATGGAAGCCAGATTTAAACCCCTAAACCTAGAGGTGAGACACAACTTATCTAACCACTAATCCATCGTGCCGCATTTAACAACATTATTCATTCATTCTATCATTCTATACCGCTTATCCTGTACAGGGTGGCAAGGGACCTGGAGACTATCCCAGGAGACTTTGGGAACAAGACAGGGTACACCTGCCTCCAAACCAGCTACATTATCCTTGACTCATTTAGGAGATTAGATTGATATTTTAAAGCATTTCTAAAAAAAAAACTTTACTTTGAGAATGAGTTGACTTTTAAATATACAGTGGTGTGCGCATGTAAAGCAAAAGCAAGTCTTATTAGAGAGGTTACCCATTTTCTCATTACTCATTTTCTCTCTCCCTGTGTCAGCATGTCGTTATGTGTGTGCGCGCATCATTGGGCACCGTGCCCCTTCACACACACACCCATCCTTCTCTCGCCTTACACACACACACACACACACACACACTCTTTCTCTCTCTAATGGAGACACTGCTCAGTTGTGATTCTTTTCAAAGGTAAAGTGCAGGTTAATTTATTTTATTTTTACTTTACAGCAGTGATTCAGTTAGCGTGCACTCACATGAGTGTTATTAGCGATGTTCATTATTAATTTTTCCGATAAAACAGTCTTGCTTTTAATGTGTGTGTGTGTGTGTGTGAGAGAGAGAGAGAGAAAAGAGAGGAGGAAGAAACACTTAAATTTTAAATTTATTTATTCCAATAAAAATGTCAAAGAAACCACATTATCACATTAGATTAATAGAGTCTCTCTCTCTCTCCCAATTTCCTTCTGGATTGCTAGATCATTTCCTGATGACACAGGTATGATTTTGGCAGATGTTGCTAGACAAATATGCATTAACAATGCTGTCTATTTAAGCTTTTAGAATTAAATATCTTTTATAAGTCATTTCTTCACACTAGGGATGCACCGATACCGGCATCAGGTATCGGCCTCGATACCACATTTTTTAAAGTACTTGTACTTGTTAAAAGTCCCCCGATACCGGGGACCGATATCTGGTCTGAGAAATGTCTATGTTGTGCTCAGCGAAATTGTCCACAGGATGTTCAAAAGGTAGCGCATTTAACACAAGTAATTTAATCAAGCACGAGAGTTTCATGCTGCAACGAGCCATATTACATGCGAAACAATTCCGCGTCTGTTTCTGTATATTTAAATCATGTTTTTATTAAGTACTCAGTATCGGTATTGGCGAGTACTGAAATGCAAGTACTCGTACTCGTTTTCCAAAAAAGTGGTATCGTTGCATCCCTAGTTCACACCCATCTGTTTTCCACACAGCTTTTATAAACAGGAACCAGGAAGTGTAACCATAGAACCAGAAGGCGTGGTGTGCTGTCAGTGACTGTGTGTGCGTGTGTTTCTCAGTAAAAATGGCAGAAGCAAATATTTCAAGATTTCAGGCTCAGTTCAACTATTCAATCTGCCTGGATCTATTTGAGGATCCAGTAGGTCTTCTCTGTGGACACAGTTTCTGTATGAAGTGTATAAATAGCTGCTGCAATCAGGAGGATCAGAAGGGAGTCTATAGATGTCCTCAGTGTAGACAAACCTTCACTCCAATACTTGCTGTGAACTACTTTGGCTGAAGACACTACTTTGGCTGAGGTAGTGGAGACTCTGAAGAAGACAGGACTACAATCTACACCTCCTGCTCAGTGTTCATCTGGACCTGAAGATGTGGAGTGTGATTCCTGCACTGAAAGAAAACACAAAGCCATCAAGTCCTGTCTGGTGTGTCTGGCCTCTTTCTGTGAAATTCACCTCCAGCCTCACTATAAATCTCCTGCCTTTAAGAAGCACAAGCTGGTCGAAGCCTCCAGACGACTCCAGGAGCAGATCTGCTCTCAGCATGACAAACTGCTGGAGGTTTACTGTCGCACTGACCAGAAGTGTATCTACATGTTGTGTAGCATGGATCAACATAAAGGACATGATATAGTATCAGCTGCAGCAGGAAGAAGTGAGAAACAGGTAACAATGTCTCATAGTTTTTTACTCAAGTTAAATAAATAAATAAATAAATAAATAAATAAATATGATTTCTCATACAAAAGTTGGCTCAAAGATAGTTTGGCCCAATGTTGGCACAACGTTGGTTCAGTAGATAATGGCAAAGTTGAAAACTGTAAATTAAATTACTCTTTTTATTACCACCAATAATAAGAAAACACACTTATATGTCCAGAACTGTATTCATTAATTTTATTCATGATAAAACTAAGAAAATATAAATAACCATTATGATGATAAACTACATAATACACAGCTAGTACAACCACTTTTTCTCTCAGCAAGGTGGATGAAAATAAATGCATACCAACAAAGCACCCATTGCCTCAGACTGTCTTTTATATGAGCTGACTCTGCATCTTCCTCATCATCCTTCACCTCGGTACTTTCACCATCAGCTTGGTCACTGTAGCTCAGCTGTTCTTTATCATCATCATCATCAGCATCATTACAGCATTGTTGGAGAACTGTGACTCATTTGTGTCTAAGGTCTTGGAAAATATTGTGTTTCTTGAACTGCAATCTTTTCTTGCTTTAAACAGTTTGTTGGAGCACTTTCAATCTGGTTTTAAGGCGGCCCACAGTACTGAATCAGCCCTCTTGAGAGTGTTAAACGACATCTTTTTAGCCACTGATATGGGAGATTCTGTGGTCCTTGTTCTTCTAGAGCTATCATCTGCTTTTGCCACTATCAATCACTCAATATTACTAAATAGACTAGAGTCTTGGGTGGGTCTCTCTGGCATAGTCTTAAAATGGTTACAGTCATTTTTATCTGACAGAAAATATGTGGTTAAGATAGGAGATTTCTCCTCGTCGACGACTTCTTTCCCCTGTGGTCTTCCACAAGGCTCTGTGCTGGCTCCCACTCTATTTTCATTGTACAAGCTACCTCTGGGCTCTATTTTTAGGAAACATGGGGTATCTTTCCACTTTTACGCTGATGACATGCAAATCTATTTACCTTTTAAGAAAAATGATGGCTTGTCCATGACTGCTTTGTTATCTTGTTTAGATGAAGTTAAATCTTGGTTATCTTATAATTTTTTATCCCTTAATGAAAAGAAAACTGAGGTGATAGTCTTTGGCCCTTCGGAACACATGCAGGCCCCTGATCTTGATCTGGGTACTCTATCAGCCTTTAGGTCCTCTCAGGTTCGGAATTTAGGTTTCCTGTTAGATGATACACTAAAACTTGATAAACAAATCTCTACCGTGATTGGATCTAGCTTTTATCAGCTCTGTACGCTCGCAAAAATTAAACCTTTTCTCACTGATAAGACTCTGGAGATGGCCATTCATGCTTTTATTACTACGCGCCTTGACTATTGCAGTTCTCTTTATTATGGTATATCTAAATCTCAAACCTTCAACTGGTTCAGAACGCTGCTGCTAAATTTCTCTTGAAAAAGAAAAGAAGGGATCATGTGACTCTGCTTTTGAAGGCCCTTCATTGGTTGCCTGTTCAATTCAGAATACATTTTAAAATTCTACTATTTGTTTTTAAATCATTACACCAGCAAGCACCTATCTACTTATCTGAATTGCTGCACCATCATACCCCCCTGAGAAGCTTGAGATCCTGTGACCAGAACCTCCTCTTAATCCCCGTGATTAAGGTGACCGTGCTTTGTCGGTTATTGGGCCTCGTCTCTGGAATGACTTGCCAATTGATATCCGGATGGCTCCTAGTTTGACTATTTTTAAATCCCTTTTAAAATCCCATCTGTTCTTCCTGGCCTACTAGGCTCTACTGTGCCTATTAAGTTTTTGTGTGTATTGTGTACTTTTAGCCTTTTTATGATGTTATGATGTGGATGTACAGCACTTTGGTCAGTCTCGCGGCTGTTGTAAATGTGCTATATGAATAAACTAAACCTAAACCTAGTCTGTGTAAATACATCAATAAATTGAGCGTTGTACACTAAAATGTACTTCAAAATATGTTCTTCGAAATATTCAATTTCAAACAGCAAAATGATGAAAAAACTGTTTTCCACAATTGGCTAAAGTCAGTTCTCAACTCAACTCAACTTTATTTGTATAGCACTTTAACAACAGGAATGCTCCAAAGTGCTACACATAAATAATAAAATAATATAAAAAGACATAATTCAAATAACATCACACACATATCTAATCAAACAGAATATATAAAATCAACATCACATGTTAGGTTAAATGCCAGAGAAAACACGTGAGTTTTAAGATGGGAGTTAAACACCCTCAGTGATGTGGCCCCATGAATAGTCAAGGGTAGGTCATTCCACAGTTTGGGTGCCACTAGAGAGAATGCCTGATCAACCCTAAGCTTACATTTGGTTTTAAAAACAGGTCCAATTTTACACATATTTTTCTCCAGATGAAACAAAGTAAACACAGCAATTCAAAGCAATTCCAAGAGTAAATAACCTAGCAAAATTGTCCAATGATGTGTTTCACATGCCAACTACCTTAGTATATCTATTCAACAACCACATAAACATACACATATGCAGTGCAAAACAATATGTATTGTATATTAGCCTATTAACATTTCTGGTGCTTACTATGGCAACAATCCCTATGGTTCTAACCTCGCTATGGCTCCGCATGCTACTGTTTTCACTGGCAACAGGTTGATTAGCCTAGCACAATAGTGCATAGCTAATTATCTTTCTCACTACATTACAGCAAAACTAAATGCTTTTCATGTTACCACCACGATTCTCAACATTCTGATATCTTACTCAAGAGTATTAACATCTCATTTGGAGGAATATTAACCCACCTGTAGTTAAGAGCAAAGAGGCACAACATTTTAGCTTGTGTTTAGCTTTGCTGCAGAACTTAATTAGCAGCCCTTGGCCTCTCTGGGGTTTTAGGTTCCTCTCAGCGCCATCTAGTGACCTGTTTGACAGTGTTCACAGCAATATAGTTTAATTTCCAATTTTCAACCTTGCCATTATCTACTGAACCAACGTTGAGCCAATGAGCCAACAGTGGGCCAACAGACAGAATGACATTAGGCCACCACTGATGCCAGCATGGGGCCAACGTATGCACTGCTATTGGCCCAACATTGAGAAGATGTAGGACCACTGACAAAAGGTTCCCAAAATTTTGCTGAAAATGGGCCAACAAAGTAGTGCTATCTGGGTTACCTGTATGTCTCCAACACAAATAGCCAGACCACATGACCTTATTCCACTGCACCAAAGACCAGTCTATAGGAGTCTTCATGATCCCTATCAAATTCAAGTCCTTTTTTCTGATTAGTCTTACCATATTGAAACTCAGCTGTTTAGTCCCTATCCTGTAATCATCACATTGTGTAACAAATGCTCTATTACTCATAGCTATGATTTTTACTGTTGATTTTTCACCATCCAACTCCATTAAGGATTTTCTTTTTCTTACCACATTTCTCCTACAAAGTTAATGGGTCAGCATTATCCTTCCAGATTTTAATAAGGTGTTGAAGGGTTCTTAACCCGGTTCCAGTAATTTCAAATCTCCTTAGTTGTTTTCTTGGCTTTCTTCAGCCTAATAATTTGACTCTTTTGAAATGGTGACTTTTTTGGCCAAGCAGTGTATATCACATTTAACACACTGAAAGTGAATTATTTGCTGTGTTTCTGTGCAGAAGCAGTTGTTGGAGATGCAGAAAAAATTCAAGCAAGCTATCCAGGACAGACAAAAGGAGCTTCAGAAGTTAAGGAAGACTATGGAGACTTACAAGGTGAGTTTATATCTGGAAGAGCTGTTTGAGAATCACACAGACTTGTCATCTAGTCACTGTGTCATGGACAGTTAAAAATGAAATGATGAAGATCCCATATATCTCTGTGCCCTAACAGCATTCGGCACAAACAGCTATGCAGGAAAGTGTAAAAATGTTTACTGAACTGATCAAAGCAATTGAAAAAAGACAACTTGAGGTGGCACAGCTGATCAGAGATCAAGAGAA
>JAQQZS010000001.1:4921020-4938466 GCA_030068045.1 Platyallabes tihoni
AAATAATCAGGATTTGTTTAAATCAGCTTAATTTGACTCCAGAATGCAGTAAGTAAATTTTATTATGTACTTGTTACGAATATTAATTTAACAATTGTTAATTAAGCCCAGTCCCACTTTTTACAGTGTATGTGCTAAGCTTATTTTAATTATTTTATTGTTGTATTTGTTTACATTTGTTTTATTTAATTATTATTAATCAAAAGAAGTGATTTAACTATTATCAGAAGTAGTGATGCACCTTTTTCTTTGTGATTTTTTTAAAGGTTATTGACCACGTAGTTTAATCCATTTTTTAAAAAAATAATAAAATCAAATAAAAGTGAGTCTCTTGTTCAGATGCATGAGTTTCCACGTGACTTTTACAAACTGAAAGTGCACACGCATGTTGTAACGACTGCATTACAATGACTGCTTGTTTTTCAGTGAAATGGCTGAAGCTAATATTTTAGGACTTGAAGATCAGTTCAACTGTTCAATCTGTCTGGATCTAATAAAGATTCCAGTGACTCTACAGTGTGGACACAGTTTCTGTATGAAGTGTATTAATGTCTGCTGGAAATGGAAGGATTGGAAGGGAGTCTATAGCTGTCCTCAGTGTAGACAAAGCTTCTCAACAAGACCTGCTTTGAGGAAAAACACCATGCTGACTCAAGTGGTGGAGACCCTAAAGAAGAAGGCAGGAGTCCAAGTTCAGTGTTTAGCCGGACCTGAAGATGTGGAGTGTGATTCCTGCACTGAGAGAAAACATAAAGCCATCAAGTCCTGTCTGGTGTGTCTGGCCTCTTACTGTGAAACTCACCTCCAGCCTCACTATAAATCTCCTGCCTTTAAGAAGCACAAGCTGGTCGAAGCCTCCAGACGACTCCAGGAGCAGATCTGCTCTCAGCATGACAAACTGATGGAGGTTTACTGTCGCACTGACCAGCAGTGTATCTGCATGTCATGTACTATGGATGACCATAAAGGACACGATACAGTATCAGCTGCAGCAGCACGAGCTGAGAAACAGGTAATAATAACTCTCAGCCAGACATGCAGGCAAATCTCTGTTCAAGAACTTAAATTTCAGTACAATTACAATAGACTTTCAAAGGGATACCTGCTGAATTATGCAGTATTTTCAATCATCTAGTCAGAATAATAGTTTCATATCAAGTCTACATTAAGCATGAGAATATGGAAAGTGTCATTTCTGTGATTTTTAACTGTGGCATGGTTTTTAATTGACATTTGAGTTGGTTTGATTGGTCAGTATTTCAAAAAGTGCTGATCTCCTGGGATTTTCACACACAAAGCTGAATGATCTATAGAATCTGTGAATATCCCAGGAAGTCACCAGTTTCTGAAATACTACAGTAGATCGTTGTCTCGTTTGTGTGAGTCTATGCCCATGATAGCCTCAGATACTTGTTCTTGACTGACCAAGAGTGGACTCTAGATTCTATTCTCAGGGGATTTCTACTCACTGTGACTGCTTAGTTTACTTTTTTATTGTAGACTTTGTCAGACCCTTTAGACCCTTTTGAAAATCCCAGCAGATCAGTGGTTTCTGAAATATTCAAAGCAGCCCTTGTAATACCAGCCATAATGCAATATCCTGATGTTTAATGGTTATTTCAACTGAAGCTCTTGTTTTATAGCTGCATGATTTTATACATGGCACTCTCAGATGCCTTAAAACCTGGCAGTAAAATTCGCTATTGACGGTTTGTTCCCCGGGATGAATCCTCGATGCACAATGCTGCGAATGTCGAAAAAGACGATGAGCATGCACTTGACCGAGCTGCAGACCTGTCCCCTCTTTGTCAGTCGTGAAGATGATGAGCCTCCTCCACGATGGAGACTGTTGCTTTCCTCACCAGTAATGATCCATGACATGAAGGACGGATCATCCCCGCCACGCTTACTGAGTTCTTGGCAGACTTGGATGCAATGTTTCTTCTGCTCCTGGGTCAACAGCCTGGGGACAAACTTTGCAGCATACAGCGTGTGTTCAAATCACACGTTTTGGGTTGTTCTCCGATAATCATCGTGCACAAGTTGACTAATTGTTTTGGCATTTTTAAGCATTCAGCTTGTTCATGCAACTATGTACATTTTTATGTGAGCCTCATTAGAACTAATAACTGATTTCATGTTTCATTTTAATTGAATAGTTTAGAAGTAGACTCTCTTCTGTATGACATGCTGTTGAATTATATTCCTTGCACAGAAACAGTTACTGGAAAAGATTCAGGAAGGAGAGAAGGAGCACCATAAGCTAACAAAAGCAGTGGAGTCTCACAAGGTGAGTTTCAAGAACATCTGCATGTTGAAAGAGCAGTTAAATTTCTTTAGTTCATATAAATGATTGTCTTACTATTTTGGGTTCCATTAAAATAACTGATTTAAGAAAAATCCCCTGTCTCTCTGTGTGTTGTAACAGTGCACTGCACAAAGAGCGGTGCAGGAAAATATGAGGAAATTTAGACGCTGTAAGTTAATGGCGCAGTTCAGAGCTCAGGAGAAAGCTGTAGTCAGTCGGGCTGATGCACTGTTGAGGAAACTCAACCAGGAGATTGAAGAGCTGAAGAGGAGAGATGCTGAGATGAAGAAGTTTTCAGACACAGAGGATCACATTTATTTCCTACAGGTAACATCAATGAGACTATAATCACAATAATTTGAGGAGGTTTTAGTAACTCTTAAGAAAGTATGAATAAAAAAGTAAAGTGTGCTCGGGAGATAGTCTCATAAGCAGTGATGCCACGTGATTGGACAAGGTGGTCAGGAGAGCTGGTTTGGTGGTTGGTTTGGAGCTGGACTCAAGGAAGTGGTGGAGAGGAGGACACTAAACAAAATGCTGTCCATTATGGCCAACCACACACTGCACATAGTTTTCAGCAAACATAAGTGAGTTCAGTGGAAGACTTCTGTCACAAACTCACCGATTCAGGAAATTCTTTGTTCCTAGAGCGATTTGGCTTTTCAACACATCACTACAAGGGCATTGAAATGTGGACTGGGAGATCTAGGCTAAAGCTCATGTGTTATATATACAGTACATCACGGTGCGTAACACACACATCGGTTAGCTTCATGGTCTGCTCAGTCACTCTTACTATTGCATATTTTGCCATTAATCACAAATTCGTTGTCATTGTAAAGCTGCTTTTTGCACAATAACTTGGGTATTTGCACAATTAATACAGTTTGCACTGTTGCCACATGTAAATTGTACATCATGGCTGCACTGCAATTAACTTCATTATTTTTTAGGGCCCAAGCACTATCACACCAGCCATGCAGTCATGGGGTATGTGAGGGCACTCTTGTTCTGAAAGTGCTGATGTCATCTAGTGCTGATGTTTGAAAGTACTGATATCATCGTGTGTGTGGGGATGTCTTGTCTTTCTTATTAGTCAGTGTGTGTGTTGAAGATCCCTATTGTTTTTTTTTTGTTTTGTTTTGTTTTTTTTTTTAATGTAATAAAAAATTATGTGTATACTTTTTTATTTCAATCACCCATGCCCTTTCTTAACATGCTCAACCTTATGGAACTTGGCACACTCGTTGAAATCTGCTGCCACCAGGATGCCTGCAAGTCTTACACACTTGAGATTTAGCTGCATAGCTGTTAAAACACTTGCACAGGAGGTCAGATATACTCCTAGGGATTTATACGATTGCCATTAAACTGTTATTATTCAGCTTTGGCGAGACCTTAAACTTATGGCAAAAAGTGGCTAATAACTTCCTTAGTCATACAGTATATAATTATGTAATATAATATGTCATAATGGAAACCTCAAGATGAGCGACATCACATTGGAAATGTGGAAATGGCACAGGTGCTAGGGGATTTATATAATCGCCACCAAACTGGGCCTATGTCTCAAGACATTGAGGATGCAAAATTGCACAAGGATTTTTGTTATCTTAAACAAGTCAGTGACGATGCTTTAAACTCATGCCGAAAAGTGGTTAATAACTTCCTGTGTTACATCATATTATGTGAGATCATTTTGAGTGTTATCACACTGTGACGCCACTGACTGCGATGCTTTCATCATCCAGGTCTTTTTGGAGGTTTTAACATAAAATTCCTGCTTTTTCTAAAATTATGTCATAATGGTATTATGTCCACTTTAAGTGCATGTGCCCACTGTCTTTCTGGTGCGCCCAGGTGGCTATGGCGCAGGGTGTTTGGGCGCGATCATCATTTCTTGCAATTCTATTTATTTTTGTTATTTTGATGTCTGCAACACCTCTCCTTCTGTGCCAGTCTGGTATGTCTTCCATAAAAGACTAAATACTTATTTGCCACACTGTATATTGTCTGTGTATATTGTGTTTAAGAGAGATATACTGTATACAGGTTACCATATCTTACAGGTATTTATTGTTTCTATGTAGAATTTCCAGTCTGTCTCAGCTCCTATGGGGTGCGACTTACCAACCATCATATTTCATTCTCTCCTTAATCTTGAGAATGCAACAAAGTCTGTTTCTCAACTGAGGAGGGAGCTAGAAGACCAGATTAAGAAGATATTGAGACGAGGTAAGCTATAGCTTCTACTTTATATACCACAAATCGCAATTAAAGAGAGTGCAAAGTTAGAATCCTCTTCTAGGTCTGAATTACACACACCTTACTTTTGTCTGGGATTTTTTATGTCCTCCACATATATGTTAATAACTGCATGATTAAACTTTAGACACACAATATCAATGTATATTAATAAATAATGGAAGCAAAACTTTGTAGTGAGCAGAATTTATTGCAGTAATAAAATCCAAATGAGTCGTACTCAAATGTGTAAGTGGCAAACCCAAGTATCTCCAAGAGCAGACTGACTTGACAAGCATATGCACATTCCTAATATACAGTTTTACAAATGGTTTGTAAAGTCTACAGTTTTTATTTTCTATTTCCTGTCAACATTGACTCTCATTATAATCGGATTTTCTTTAGATTTGATGTCATACTTTGACTCTCGTTATAGTCATAATTTTCTTACAATTTACTTCCCATTATCTTTAAACCTCTTTTATTTGGTTTATAAAACAATAGTAAAGTAATACACCATGATGTCTGACTCCTACATCTCATCCCATTATAACTCTTATGTTCATCCAAATTCCTTCCCATTACCTTTAAACATCTTTTTGATTGATCTAAAAAACAATTCTGTGACTCCCGTATTTCCGGGTTAACTTTACAGTTTTAGAAGACAGACCATGGGTAAACACCCCTTTATGTATTGTTTCAATGTTATTGTCTTTTATTTTGTTTATGTCATGCTTATGTGTCTTATTTTACTCTGCTGCAGCCGATTGTACTAGCTCAAACAACCTCTGCATCTCTCTGGATGGTTCAGACAGTATGGACACTGATACCGATCATCACGTCGATGATCGAGCCTCTGTGGGCACTGTGAAGGTTGGGTGCCAACAATCCTCCACACAGTATTTTCAGGAGAAAGGCGCCACTTGTGAAGAGAATGATGATTCCAATCCTGGCCCCACCAAGCGACGTCGCGCACTCGCTCCGTACCCCCATGTCTTTATGCCCATAGGATCAGAGTATAGTACTGAGCTAAAGCCAATTTGTTATAATGTCGCCACTCAGACCGATTTCAAAGTGTCTGTCAGTACACAAACTGGTGAAAGTGTTACTGTTGGCATTCAAAACGATTTTACTCCAGAGCTGTCTGTGAACAGATGCATTTCTAATTTTATGCCTCTCACCTCTCAAGTTCAAGTGGCTGTTGAAGTGACTCTTCCTCACAGTGTATTGCCTTCTGATATGTGATATCTCATCTGTACACTTCAGATGCTTACCCAGGCCCCCTACAGTATGTCTTGTGTATCTTTTTTAGTTGGGGCCTCATACTCTGTATGCATTAATTTATGACTGATCCTAATATTTAAGCTGAGTATTCCTAAACCTTACTTTTGTCTGTGTCTGTGGCTAAATAGGTACATACGTTCTGTACACACTGTTCTTTAAACCCGTTCTTGTGAGTAGCTCTGTACGTTCTCTTCCTTTACTGCATACTATTACTTTATTGCGTCACTGTATTTTGCGCTCTTAAAGCTTGTTCTTATTTTGTCCTGCCCATTTCTGTATTAAATGAAATAGTTAATAATTTGTAAGTTTTGCTCTAACCTATGTTATTTCTTATAACCATTAAACACACAAGTACATGTTCCCAAATTGCTTACATCATCATTTCAATTCAATTTTGTTTTATTTGTATACTTTTGGCAAAGGTCATTGTTGCAAAACAGTTGATTCACAAAAATATGGTAATTAATTAGAAAAATGTAAGGAAATGTGTATGAATTATAACTCAGTACATCCCTGATGGGCAAGCCTGAGGGAGATGGTTGCAGTGAAAAACTCCTTGAGATGGCAATAGGAAGAAACCTTAAGAGAAATCAGACTGAACAGAGAACCCATCCTCATTTGGGTGGTGATGCATAGTGTGACCATAGATCAGTCCCTGCTATATCTGTGTGTGCTATAAGGCTTAAAACTCAATATGTGTGGAAATGTCTGGATATGAAGTCCACTTTTCTTGACAGAGACTCAGGTAAAAAAAAAAAAAAAAAACTTCATGGAAATTTTTGTCCTAAAATATTGAGTAACTATGCATCTTGCTTTTTTGTTGTTTTTTAACCCATTTCATAGCTTCATTATCTTCCCTTCATTTCAGTTTGCAATCATGAGTGCTGTAGAGAACTGTGTTTTTCTATAAGTTGAACCATTTTGAAATTGAGAGAACCATGGGTAATTTAATTGATCTGATTGCTTACCTCAAGCTAAAAGCTATTTTTAAAGCAATATGAATGTAATCCTATTAAATACACCAGAAACCTTTATTAGCATTCATGTGAAATGTATTGTATATAGAATATCTTTTATAGATTCCTATATAAATACCATACGCATTTGTAAAAATCCTAAATGTCCTTGTACAAAGTTTGCAGTTTGTAGTTAACTACCTTTTTTTTTTTTTTTCAATGTTTGAAATCATTCCAATTAGAGATTCCAACTTTACCGTGCTGTTTATGGTTGCTGATCTGAGATGATGTTTACATCTAGATGTTTATGTTTACAGGCTAGAATCCACAAAGAGACTCTGCCCAGTTTGAACAATCTAATCTGCCAGAAATAATCCCCCGGCAGTGGCCACATACAGTTTATGTTAAAATATTAATTTAATGGAACTCATTATTATTCTCACTCATGTATTTCTTTATTAAATCTCACACAGTATCTTGATGTGGTATTCTTGTCTCCGCAAAAGCTGCTTGAAATTTTCCACAAACTAAATCCATGTATTTATCGCTTCCTTTAAAAACGTGCTCTGCTAGAAAAACACCATCTTCGATGGTTAACATTTTCACACAAAAATACACGGCGACGTTACTAGAACGCGGAGAACGCGAAGAAATCCTCGGATTTGTACCGACCAGTGGCGCCAAACAAGAGCGTGTCAACGCCCTACTATGTGGCTCCTATATGGCCACTGCTGAGAGACTTTAGAGACGCTGTATAAAAGAAGTAGTATTTTTCTTTAAATTTGAGGTTGGTTTCGGCTTCTCATATTCTCCGATGAATCACACTTTCTGCGTGTACCTTATGATTGGTTACCAGAATTCAGTCTAGTCTGTGATTGGTTAGATGCTTTATAGTTTGTGAATTTTAACCTATTAAACAGATTTTCAAGTTGTTTACACTACGCCTTTATTCCGAGTGGAAATTCATTCTGATTCAGACTGTTCCAGTTGAGGTGATTGCATGATGTACAGTATTCTTATTCTGATTGTGCTATTATTCTGATTATTAGTAGAATATTGGTAGTTATGTTGTATTTGCCTGTTGGAAAAATGTCAACCACGAGAAATGTGAGACCACACTGTCCATAGAACTGGTTAAGGACACACTTTAGGCAGTTGTTAAGATTTGATATTTTCCCAATATCATACTTAACCTGAATGGAACTGAGAATATGTTTGTTTGTGTTCTGTCCTATTGTGCTTGTGAGAAAATACTAAGGGAAACAAATGTGTATATGAATATCCTGGAAGACTGGGTCGACTATGTAGCCAAAATCCTTATCCTCTTATCTATGTGTGTTTTTTGCAAACATTACAGCTATAAGGTTTGGTGTTCTCCTTGTATCTAAACATAGTTTAAATAAAATAAAAAACACAATGATGATAACTGTCTGCAACACATTTTATTGAATTACATAAGGAATATCATCACCAGTACAGTTTACATATCCCTCAAAAGAACCACATTTACAAAACGGAGATTTCCTCCAGTGAACAATATTATTTCTTTATATATATATATATGTATATATGTGTGTGCACATGTGTGTAACACTATAATGTTCCGTTGCATATTGTATATAGTTTGATTCTATGACTAGCTTTGGCAATACAGATTTATTCACGCCATTATAGTATTATGAATCAGAATTCTGAGATACAGTGAGAGACGATAAGAACAAAAACAGATTTCAAGTACAAACAATCACCTGCTTGACTTGGCAGTACACTAAATGGACAGAGACCCACAGGAACAACACATCAACTGCCCACTGCAACGGGTGCTAATCTAATTTATCTTTTTCAACCCTTTTTTCATCTTACGTGATGAAAGTCTAGGGCTGCCACTGTGGAACGAATGCAGATTTTGAACAGATAGGATGCTGGGAAAAAACAGGTGAATTATTTGACACGGTGTTAAGAATTTCACTGACAACATTCAAACATTCAGAACATAATATTCACTCTCTTCCTGGATATCCATCCTGAAGACATTATGGCAGTCAGTTTCATAATTGATTTCTTATCCAGCGTCTTATTAAAATATATAAAAAAATAATAATAAAATCACTATCATTACTTTAAGTAATAAACACACATTGCCACATTACACAGTTACTGTATAGCAGAGAGGATAGTGTATTTTACCAAGCTCTTGTGATGTGATGTTTGTACATTTGTCTGTTCAGCTGGAAGGTTACGCAAGTCCCAGGATTTGCTAATCAGCCTGTCTTAAGACCGGACAGTCTTGAAGACACAGACACATATATATATGTAATATATACATATGACAGAATAACAACTAGATGAGGTAAGGGTCGTTTTAACATCAGAGCTAGTGCCGATCATAGACAGCAATGATACGTGAACAAACGCTGATTAAACTGACAAAACATGCACACCATGAATCGACTTGCATAACACGTACGCACCAGAGCTGGAGTTAAGATCTCATGGTTTTGATCTGATACAAAAAGTCTTGACCTGATTTTTTTTTTTTTAATAGATTGCTTAGATTTTTGGCTTGTTAAAGCCACATTACACAAAATCTTGGCCTAGATCAGTATCTAACAAATCTAAAATTTCTGATTCTGAATTCCTGATAACCTCAAATGATTTAGCCTGAGTTATACTTACTGTTAAACCATGCCTTCCTTATATTTGAACATATCTTCACTGCATATACTTGCCTGCATAATAAATGTTACCAGAGGATTCCAGTAGGGGGCGCCCTGGAGAATTCATTCCAACAGTTTTGCTTAAAGTAAATGACAATGGCAACACTCAAGCAGCTCAGTTTGAATATTTAAGAAGACCTATTCCCCGCTATCTGTTTTGATCTTCATATTTGTCTCTTGATATTCATATTTGTGCAGTGGTAAAGAAACATCATACATGTGGGGTAATTTCGGACCTGGTCGCACAACTTCTCCTTGAAATTTTCCACCATTTATTATGTGCCAACGGACTACATTGCCCCCTACTGTTTATAAGCATAATACATCTTCTGGGCACGTTGTGTTAATTACTGAGGATGTGCACAATCTACACATCAAATGAACATGAGTCAGCCATAATTAAAAACAAGTGTATTTATTTAATTTTCCTCCTGGTCTAACTACACCAAATCATTATCCATATCTCTGCCCCTCAGTCTTACTGGTCAGTACTGGTCTGGATCTCGCTCCTTACCCAGAGTATAGTAATTGATCTTGGTCTCATTACTCTGAATGTTTCCAACTGTATCTTGTTTTAGTATCTTGAATCCTGGTCTCCATCCATCCATTGTCTATAGTACTTATCTTGTGTAGGATCATGGGAGACCTGGAGACTGTCCCAAGAAACTGGATGGGTTACCCACTCACTGGGGGCGCAAGCACACCCATATACATACACGGCAAATTACAGTCTATGGGCAAGTTGGAAACACCAATCAGCATGGGTTTGGGTTGGGCGCTCATTACTCCGGTCACTCCAAGTCACTGTTTTTAAGTCTGGTGTGGTCTGGGGTTTTATTTATTTATTTATTTATTTATTTACAATTTTTCACTTACTTGTTAAGGTTTTTCCTTTAACTTGTCAAAGCTGGATAGTAAGGAACAGCAATTACAGCAAGCAAGGTTTGAAGTATATATTCAAGAGAGTGTTCTTAACTCCAACTCTCTCATTCTCTCTCATTCTCTCTCTCTCACACACACGCATACATACTATTTTACTCACTGACCTCTCATTCAGGGGACACTGGGATGTAAGCACGCACACACACATACACACACACACTTTGACAAAAAATATTATTAACATAGCAAGGTAGCAAGACCTGCACACACCTGAGCGCGCACACACGCATAAAAATATACTCTTAAAAACAAAACATGCACAATGAGGAGTCTCGCTGCTCTGATCAGAGATCAGTAAGCGCAGCATGATCACCATGGATTTCACAGACTACTGTAGAGAGGCGACACTAAAAAGCAAGTGTGTATCAGAGGGCTTGTGCGTAGGACTCGTTGTGAGTCCTGCTTGGCCCTTTCAGATCGCAGGCACAGAGACACTTCATGAGACAAGCGTGGCTAACATGGACACTAGCACTGCAAGGGAATGTGCACACACAAGGCAGAGTTTAGGAATGATCTGGGAGCAGTGACGATAAAGCCTGGGACATGCAGTTTCTGAAGCTCAGGGAGTTCAGAGGCTTGTGAGATGTGAGAGCCGAGCAGTGTGTGAGTGCTTGGTCCAGGAGGAGGGGATCCTGAAAGATGAGTAGCTTATGGGACCTGTCTGGTAGGGGAAGGTGGGGGTCGACGGCTGAAAGGTGAACAAGGATTGGAAATGGTGAGAAAGTGTGAGGTAGGGGGAGAGAGAGAGAAAAATAGGAAAGAATTAGTAAGTGTAGACTGGAAAATAGTCAGCTAAAGCAGAAAATTATTTACAGCGAGATTAATTTCAGTTCACACGTATAGTACGTTAGTAAGCAAGTGAGTAAAACACCACAGGAAACAGTTTAAAAACAGGACAGATGTGATGCCTTCAGTCAGTGCAACCTGAAACAACAAACTGTATTTTTATACCATTACAGAAAGTGATTTTTTCACATAGTGATTTTTTTTTTTGTGATTTTACAAATAAAAACATTTCCAAAAATTGGCAGGTCTTCTGAGGTGTTCCTGTGGTGCAGTGCTTAGTACCTATAGTACCAAATGTAGCCCAAGGAGGAACAACTGGTGAACTGGTGACAAGGTCATGGACATCCAAGGCTGATTAATCCACAGTTTTAAAGAAATAGTAAACACCCACCAGAGAACAGCAGATCTAAACAAGAAGTCTTGGAAGGAGCTCTTCTTACACAATGTCACATTATTAAAGTAAACCTATTATTGCAAATGGTGGAGCTCCAGGCTTTGGAAACGGTGGCAGTGGTGCGGCGTGGTGGATGCCAATCGCTGGTAAACCCCAAGACAAGGCAAAGTTGGACAGATAGTGAGACTGCTGGGACTTTGATTGGAGGAGCAATGGGAATTTGGAAAGATTGAGTACACTGTGAAAAGTATTAGAAAATGGAGAAAGAGGACCAGGAAGAAAGTATTTAATGGATTCTTTAAGGCAATGGGACAAGAAAAGAGGATTTAAACTAAAAGGAATACTATTATTAGAATCAAGACCAGAAGGTGGCGCTAATGCAACATAGTGGATGCCAAAAACCGGTAAACACAGAGAAGACAAGTCAAGCACGAAATAAAAAAGATAATAGCAGTGCAGGGGCAAAACCTGCTAAAATGTAGCGTTTATGACTAAAATCCTGAATTCAAAGCCATTATGATATTAATACAAAAGAAATTTTCTTTGGTCATTTAATTTGCTAGTTACATGATTTTTAGCCTTCGATATTATGATATTGATGAGAGCCAGGCTATGAGCTAAGAGTTTAGCCTGAAGAGAATTACAGATAAAATTAATTTTGTCCTAAAAATGAAGATTGGGGAAGATTTAAAACTGTTATCTGAATTAAGTGGCTTGTTTAGGATTCCGAGAGACTGAGAGATTGCCAGAGCAAATATGAAAATCTGAGCCAAATAAACATGCGCCTATACACAAGCATAGTACACATTCACCACTAGAGGGCAGACTGGTACTACTACTACTACGACTAATAATAATAATAATAATAATAATAATAATCACAGACAAGGCGAATCAATTTAATATAAAAATATACACCGTAGTTAAATATGAGAATAGCATTTATGAGGAAAAACGTGTAATTACTCAAATGTATTTCCCAAAAGTGCCACAAGAGGGCCTGCTTGTGACATTTAAGCCATGAGACAATTGCCAGCTACTCCTCAAACATGCTGCTAAATCTTTTAAATCCTTTGAATCTGCCACCTTTTAAAAGCCACGCATCACTACAGTTGTCATTTTATTGCTTTATAAGACATGAGAACTTTATAAGAACATTAACTTCCTCAAAACCATGTCTCAGCTTTCGTCTGTTAGCTCAGTCGCCCTATTGCTTCATTCGGCTTCATCTTCAATACTTACTGCATCTCAGTTCATCTCTGAATTTTGACAAACAATTGTTAAACAGCATGAATTACAGCTTAAAGCATATTATATAGGTGAGATGAATCAAACCTTGACCAGGGTGAGATGATCGATTACATATGGAAGAAAAATTTTATAATTGGTGAAACAATCGGTCAGCTTATAGCGAAAGTGCTTGTTTCAGAGGAAATGTGTTACAGACATGAAGGCACGCCTGTGACTCGGGTAAGATCTCACCTGGGAATGCTGGGAGGAGCGCGGTTCGGGCGGTTCGGCACCTGTGGACTATCACCGCTGTTGTTAAAGGGCCCGAGAGGCCCTGGGCGTGATGGAGGAGGAGGAGCACCCCGACCTGCTGGCCTCTGACCAGCGGACATTCTGCGAGGTGCAGTGGGGCTTGGAGGGGGAGACCTGAGGGGGCAAAATGGCCATCGGTGAGATTAAGACGAGAAACGAGTGTGGACAGCAGATAATAGAACTGAAGAAGAAGTTATAGATAAAGCAGACATTAACACATTTGGTGATTTGAATAAGGAACTCTGAGTAATGCATTTCACAGTTAGAGTTTGCATCTTAAATAGGACTTATAGGAGGCTAAAGGCAGCTTTCACCATTGGATGACATGAAATGTTACGTTCTTTAAGGAATATGGTTTGTCACTAAACATTACCTTCACGTCCAATCTAAACCACCCTCCTAAGGGCAGAAAGTAATAAGTGTCCATCAAGTAAAAGAAATATCAGATCAGCTTGTTTTAAGGTTAATCCCATGAAAACTAAATGACAAAACCTATGGTCTATCTGGAGAAGACTGATGGAGCAACGGGGTCACCTGCGGGAGCCGCCAGCACCAGCCTGAAGCCAGGAGCTGTCCACAGGAGGAGGCAGAGGGGTGGTGATGGTAGTGGTGGAGATGTCCCCAATGATGGCTAGCGCCTCTTTCAGTGCGTGGTGGGTCCTCAACACCTCGTCCCTGCGCTGCACCTGCTCCTGAGACTCGTCCATCAGTGTGTTCTGGTCCCCAGCTGAGTACAGCTGAGCCAGGAGCTCTGCATTGATGAACTCCTTCACCTGCCCAAGATTCATCACTTACAGTTAAACTTCAATATAGCTAGAATTATTCAAGGTCAATGTTTTCATTATAGGTCAAAACTTTTTCCATTGCTGCTATACACAGTGTAGTTTTGAACAGATCTTATTGATAGCTATAGTGCTTGATGGTCTTGACCATGAGGTCTGAAATGTCCTCTCTAATGATGTGTGAGTCATCCAGGTTCCAGTAGTATTGTTACTTATTTATGAATAGTAACATTTAGCCGCAATTTTCTGCGACTTCCAGGCAAATTACAATACTTTGTAATACTTACTTTGTACAATATATACTGTCTACTTCCTGCCTCCAAATCTCTGAATGTCCTTGCTTCATTTCGTCACAGTGATCTTCTCAATGTCCCTATTTCCAGACTGTCATCCATACAGTACACGATGGAGCTTTAAAAGTAGGTTGTGTATAGTGTTCCCTTTTTACACGAAAAGAGGTTTAGTTCAGAGGTTTAGAGGGGTAGAGACTGATGTTAATTCTTAATCCATGACCGAGTGAAATGGTATCAGTAATTATTTATTAATACAGACTTCAAAGCACTTCAAAGCCATCTCTGTTCCTTAATATATATAATGCAGACGATCAATTTTAAACACAGCACAGACTTTCCTTATTACTAAATCACAGACTGTACAGAAGGTCCTTACATTATTGATCATAAGATGCATAATGGTCTTGGGCATGAGATCCCGGATGCACTTGTTGACGATGGCCATGTAGGAGTCCACCAGGTTACGGATGGTCTCCACTTTCCTCTCCAGCTGAGGATCCATGGAGAAGTTCTCAGCCGCACCAGAGCTCTCACTTTCCACCTAAAGTGAAGAAGAAGGGGAAAAAAAAGAATTATTGCCAACGATCGTCCTCAGGAGTTTATTACCCTGCACAAAACCATTGCCAAATGTGCTCATTAAGAAGAGAGGAACTAAGTGAAAGCAGGTGCTGTAGTACATTGTGTCTTATCGGTTTACATCAATGCATTATCTCATCAACTATGGAAGACTACAGAGCTGCATCAGTCATACTGCTCTACTCCTAAATGTGTGCATCACCAGTGGGCACTGACCGAAGATTTTTCTGGGTAAACACCAGCACGGAGCAGCGATGCTCTCCAGCTGTCCACCTCTTCCTGTGTGTTGCATGCCAGCTCTAGGAAGCGATTGTCCTTGAAAACATTTCTGAGAAAATAGATTAGTCAAGATAGTCAACAATAAGCTCTAAAGTGAGGCAAAACTCAAAGACTATGCATAAAAGACATACAGTATGAAAGCCTTGAACTATATATATATATATATATATATATTTTTTTTTTTTTTCTTGTTTTTTAATGTAGTCTCGAAGAATAGTTCCTTCTTACTGAAGGACGTTTTTTGTGTCTCATTTTTAGTCCCATCCCTGTACCAAAGGTTTTGTTTATTAACTCAACGTTATTTATGAATCATTCAAGCATAAAGAGACATCTAACTTAAGGCATGAACCAGTAAAAAACGGGTGCAGATGATCAGGCCGGTGATTTATATACTGCTGATGCTGAATGCTGAGTGGTTGGAACAGACGAGAGGGGAAATGAGGTCGCTGCTGAGATTGTTACATGAACAACTGATTATTAAATTGTATCTTGATGCACTTTTCAGCCTGTTTCACTCACTCACTCGTCTATATCGCTTTATCCTCTATACAGGGTCGTGGGGAGCCTGGAGCCAATCTCAGGGGACTTAGGGCACGAGGTGGGGTACACCCTGGAAGGAGTGCCAATCCATTGCGAGGCACACACTCACATACTCACATGCTCATTCACACAATGCATGGAATTTGGAAATGCCAGTTAGCCTAAAAAAAGCATATTTAGCAAGATATTTGATGTGAAAATCTAAATAGTGATGCTTCAGTTTACAAAGTCCTTTTTGTTGCCCCTGTTGGGCCCTTGAGCAAGGACCTTAACCCTCAACTGCTCAGATATATATAGTACAAAAATGTAAGTAACCACTTTTTAGTTATGAAAAATAAATAACAGATAAAAGTCCAGTATATGACCGATATCACCCTATCCTAGAGGTTATTAGATCCCAGATTTTTTTTTTTTTTTTTTTACCGTTGCTCTGTATTGAAGATGGCGAACATGTGCTTGCTGGACATAAAGCCTTTTTCCACGTCCCTGACCTTCAGGTTGTCCAGGGGCAGCATGTACTTCTTCTCTTTCTCCTGCAGAATAAAAAAGAAAACCAAAAGTCTCAGCAAGGACGACACTGACACTGAGTTCAAAAATATGCTGATTATACCTGAGCCACATGATAAAACTCACAGCCCCCAGACAACATGATGGATTTTACACATTTTCCCCCGAGTCTTCTTCTTCTTTGTCTTTCGGCTGTTCCCTTTCAGGGGTCGCCACAGCGAATCAAATTCGCATCATTGATTTGGCAAATGTTTTACGTCGGATGCCCTTCCTGACACAACCCTCTGCATTTATCCAGAGTTGGGACTGGCACAAGAAGACACTGGATTGCGCCCCCCCATGGTTGCATTCTCAGAACCTGAAATATTGTCCCATGAAGAATTGTGACATGGTGAGAGACAGTTCTGCTCAGCTGTCACATGTTATCTGTCCTTCAGGTGTTATGTCAAAATCATGTTTAAATGATGCAAAACTGGCCCAAATGTCCTCCATCATGGACCAGGTGTAAGCAATTTTAGAGGTGCTGATACTTTTAACATGAAAAACAGTAAAGGGGTAAAAGAGGAATTTACCATAAAAGCTCAAATCTCATGTCATTGGATGAGACAGCTATGTACCAGTAAGAATACGACATGGGTAAGCTTTGGTTTAACTTTTATTCTTGTGTTTTTAAAGTCAGTTTTAAGTCAGTTTTAAATTATTTAAGTAAAGCTCATGTGAAGCAAAAGGTGAGAATCAACTATTTTGTTATTAACCAGCCATATAATTAGTGTTATAAGTTTTTAACAATAATCACTCACTTGCTTAATGGTGGCAGTGCTGAGGTCGAATCCCTGACCTTATGATCAGAAACCCAGTAACCCACAGCCTTAACCATTTAAGCCACCAATAAATTTTGTTATATTGTCATTTGTTTATTTCCTAAAGCCTAGTAGCTTAAAAACATGTATAAATAATGTCACTAAGTAAGGTGCTTTTAACATGACAAGTTTTATGGCTGAACTACAAAACTATATAAAAGGAATCTGTGGTTTTTAAAGATTTTTTGGTAAAGAAAAGTTTACTTTTTCTTTCAAAAGGATGGATGGATGGATGGATGGATGGATGGATAGATGGATGGATGGATGGTTAGATGGATCGTTAGATGGATGGATGGATGGATAGATGGATGGATGGATGGTTAGATGGATCGTTAGATGGATGGATGGATGGATGGTTAGATGGATGGATGGATGGATGGATGGATGGATAGATGGATGGATGGATGGTTAGATGGATCGTTAGATGGATGGATGG
>JAQQZS010000001.1:4951252-4963503 GCA_030068045.1 Platyallabes tihoni
TATATATATATAAATATAAAATTTTTGAGACTTAATCAACAGATAGAACTCCTGCTACACACTACACAGACACAGATTTAATTATTGATCCATATTTCCTGTCAAACAAACAAATTTCCTACAAACAAAATGTTGTTTTATTGTTTTGTTTATTTTTTTACCCCATGATTTAGTGGATTCTTTAAAAAAAATATTTATTTTATTTATTTGTTTGTTTGTTTGTTTATTCATTAATTCATTCATTAATTTATTTATGGATTAATCCTAACATCTTTAATCTGTAGTCACAAATGTTGTGTGAAGCTCTGTGTGAATTTCTGTGTGAAGGTCCTCAGTAAACTGTGAACGACAGTAACTAGTAGCTATTATCCAAGAAGCTGAGTTTCTCCAGTTCCACATATCGGCCATTAGGGGGCCTCAGAGACATGCAGCCAGTTAAGTTTCTTTACTCATCTCCTGAGGCTGTGTGGCTGAATTACATGCAGAACAAAATAAACACTGTCAATATTTGGTGTGGACATACCAGAAAATACCAAATATTGCCTGTGTTTATTTTATTACTCTTCATGACTTCTAACAGAAGTTTTATTTAATGCAAAAATGTTTTCAAAGACCTTATAGCTTAATGGCTTTGTATGTGATCAATAAGTTTGCACGGTGCTGTAAGTAAAACAACTTTTAGCTTTTATCAAATGTGATGGAGAATATCTTTCTTGAGGATCTTTCTTTGTCACACTTGCTCCTTTCTATTTTCATGCAAAATCGTTGTTTTTTTTTTTTAAATCTTCAAAATATTCTTCTGTAATGTTATTCATTCATTCATTCTTAAGAACTGTTTGGAAGTAGGGAATGGTTTTGTAGATAATAACACAGACATGATAAACATATATAACACAGTTTGTACTAAGGATAGTATGGTGCCTAAGACTTTTGCACAGTAGGTTACAGAGTAAGAGAGAAGCCTTTACCACCACCACGTCTCGTCCTTATTGTTACTGGTTCCTGAAATGCCCTTCAAACAGCCTTTATACACACAGGGACGATACTACTGAAGAAACGTTATTTCAGACATCTGTCCTTGATGTGACCGTGTGCTCAAATTTAACTCCACTCGTTCTTGAGAAATCGAGGGAGCGACGCCGCTCTCAGAGGAACCTGATGGGGTTGCTGAGGGAGAAACTGCTCCAGAGAGATGTTCACTCTCAGAACTGATCACACTCTCCTCCACTGAGGAAAATCTACACGTCACTGAGGCGTAAGGGTCAAACAAATGCGTTCACTGAAAATAACTAGCTATTTTTATACACAGCACACAATGTCACATTTGTGTTTATTTCTGCTCTTCTTAACCACCGTCTGAGTGCAGCTTAACAACACAGATTCCTACAGAAACACTGTTATTGTGCTCACCGTCTTCTCTTTATACTGTACTCCTAGGCCCTTCCTTTTTGTTCTTTTTTGTGACACTTTCTAACAGGTATCATAAATTAAAGTTAAATAAAGATTTAATGTTTATTTATTTCGCATCTTACTGGAACGGATTATCTGCATTCACGTTATCTCCTATGGGGAAATGCGTTTCGCTATACAAAATTTTACCTTCGCTATACAAAACTTGGCTTCTCGAACTCGCCCCTTATACAATATGCAAAAACAGTTGAGGTACCTGAACCCTTGTCTTCACCCTCTCATCACGGTGGTGCAAAAGACATCAACAGATTAATGGCACTAATTATTTCTATTTTTGACCCCACACTGAATTATTGATTCTGAATGTCTCAGGAATCAGGAGGTAATGATTGATTTTTTTTTTTTGCAACAGCACAGAAAATGTACAATTGCTAATTTGGAGATTTAATGATTTCATGAGTAGATATTTAGCTGTCAGTCACATGACAATATTTTTACTTTTTTTAAGAGAAGGAAAGAATGTTTATAGCTGAAGCTAAAATCCTTCATAAAATTCTTTCATTTAGAAAAAATCATTATTACTGCAAAAACATGATAAAATATCTTGAATGTAGCCAAACTAATATAATTGTACTCATTATAAGAAATAGTAAATAAACAATAAAGCAAATACAAGGGGCGTTCATGTCAAAGCAGCACAATTCATTCTGCAGAATAACAGAACAGAGTAAAGAACTCCCTTTACTTCTCTATATAATCTCCTGCTGCACTAATGCACTTATCCCAGTGTTTCACTAGTGCTTGTATACCATCAAGGTAGATAGTTTTCTCAGTACGTTGGAGCCATGATCAGACTGTCTGAAACGCTGGCCTCCCAGGAACTCCTTTAATCTCACAGACATGTGAGAAAGCCTTGGAGTGAGGTCAGGACTGCGGGGGGGGGGGCAATAACTCTGAGCCGAGTTCCTGTAATGTGCAAGTGGTGTTGGTGGATGACTGTGTGAGTGCAGTTCCTATAGACAGATGTCAATTTTCAAGGATCAGGCGTTCCACTTGCTGAATGTTCGCGGGAACAACTGCAGTGGGCTCCAAGCCACCTTGCCCAGGATTGTCATTCACAGACGTGCGGCCTTCTATGAAATGTTTTCATCATTCAAATGTGTTGCATTTGATAAGAAGCTCATCACTCTACTGTGCTTGAAAGTTTTATCAAAAGTCCCGGTTTGACTTGAATGACCCTTTTATATATACAGTGAAACCTCAGATTGCGAGTAACGCGGTCTACAATTGGTCCGCAAGAAGATTTTTAATTCATTTTGACTTGGAAAACGAACAAGTCTTGGTTTACGAGCACCGAGTATCATGTATCACTCATGCGCTTCTTGTTTTGCCGCCAGCGTCACGTGATCACAACTGAGCCAACGGTTTTTCTCTCTCTTGTGCTGTGGAATTGTGGGTAATCATCTCCCCTGCTGGGTCTTAGTGCAAGAAAATTTGCTTTGGTTTACGAGTGTTTAGGAATACGAGGATGCTTACAGAATGAATTATGCTCGTAATCCAAGGTTCCACTGTACAGTATAAACCTATTTCTAGACATATGCTACTACATTTTCAAAAGTAAACTTATTCCTTTGGCAGATATTGTTGCTCATTTTTAGAAATTACAGTAATGCTTAAAATTATCAGAATGATCTTCTAATAGAACAATGAATTTCTCCTTAAAGAATTAGTAACATATTTCCAGAAATAGGCTAAATTATCTCATATTAGTCTTGCTATAAACTTGTATTAAAAATTGCAGACTAATTTGACTAGTTTCAAAATAGTTTAACTTCCATTAGAGGTATGTACAGTACAATCTGGGGAGCATGTAAACGTAGCACAACATGGCATTAACTCTATTATTATAGTGAACACTTACTTGGCAAATCCAATAAAGTCCTCATGGTTGGTGTTGATGTATGCGAGCTGTACATCAATGAGCAACAGAACCTGTGGGGAAACAGAAGAGGAAAAAAAAGTCCTTGATGCTCTTTAAACTTTTTCATTTTCTTTAAAAGTTTTTAACACCTTAAGCAGAAGAGTGTAGCATTTGTTCAAGTGCTGCTGAGATGTGTGTGTGTGTGTGTGTGTGTGTGTGTGTGTGTGTGTGTGTGTGTGTGTGTGTGTGAAAATGTGTTTTACCTGCTCTTTGGCTCGACTCTCTCGCTCGCGAATGTGTGAAGTGACGATCCGCTCCGTCTCCTCCCTCAGCATGGGGAATGTACCCAGCTACAGAGACATTAAACACACACGAGTACAGGATCACAATCTATACATATTGTTTATTTATTTATATTTTTTAATAAGGCAAGAAGAGCTGCTTCAAATGCATGGTGAAATTTGGTCAAGAAAATGAAATCCATCTCAAAAGGTTTCTCTATATAGAAGTATTTGGACATCTGGACGTTTTTTGCATCCTAATATCTATGTTTATGTTAGTCTGTTACTTTCGAGCCTGTGGAAAATGAAGGGAATGTGTGTAATAACATTCCTAAAGAGCATAATTCCTAAAGGGTTGCTGCAGTATACAACAAAAATAAGTTTATACACATAAATATTTATCTCATTCGCCTTTGGCATTCATAGTGGCATCATTTCAATAAACTTTAATACACGGTGTCATAGTGTATGTGTCTGGATTGACATACGTCTAAAGCAACATTTAAAGGATTGTACCTTGTTAGCACACTGGCGCACTGTATTGATGAGCTCCTGAATGACCAGGTCAATACATTTAATGCAGGGTTCCTTCAGTTTCACGACCTGTTTCTTCACTATCGCCTCGAACGCCATGTCTGGAGTGAACAGCCCCGTCCTGGAGACACGAGGACAAAAGCGTACACCATTAGCTACAGAAGTCTACGTGCAATTCTATAAAAAGTTCTTCATATTATATTAAATTCATTTAAATAGATTAAATTAAAGAAATTGAAATATTTTAAACAATTTAAAAATTGGTTATTTTATGTAACAACCTCAGCAGCGACCTCATTTCCCCCCTCGTCTGTTCCAACCTCTCAGCACTCAGCATCACCAGTACAGTACACTAATCATCTTTCATCATCTCCACCTGTTTCTCACTGCTTCATGCCTTACGTTAGATGTTCTTCATCTTTGAATGATTCATTGGTCACTGTGTGGCTTAACAAATAAAATACATAACTCTGAAACTGTTCAGGTACAGGGACTGGAATGAAAATGAAAGACAAGAACCTCCCAAAAAAGAGAGACAAAAAAAAAAGTCCTTCAGGAAGGGTAGAGAACTATTCCTCAACACTACATTCTTGCTCTTCGGAAGCAAAATATAAAGAAATGAGTGGCTTTTGCATGGTACTGGATGTATACCGTATGTTATTGTTTCCATAGCAACAACTAATTTGATGAAGTGGAACTTCCACCAAATCTAGGCTCTGATTGGTTAAAATGATGCGAACACAATAATCAAGAAAGGGGATTTAAATTTTTGATTGATTATTAGTGCAATAGAGAAAGTAGATAGATTTTATACTGGGTATATTGTGTGTAACGAAAAGTCTACACTAGCAAAACACTATGAGTAAAACCACGTGCACTAACAAGCATTGTCCAGCAGATCCAGTGCAAATACAATAGTATAGACTATAGACAAATTTCTGACATACAGTATGTTCAGTAATTTTTCACCTGATGCCATGAATGTTTTTGATAGCATAGCTGATCTCCCGGCGCATCTCCTTGTCATCACACTCCATCTGTGGGTCGAGAAACAGCACAACACACACTCTCCATTTAACAAGAGAACCTCTCAGAGTAAATGTTCATGAGACGACTATTCTTTATTATGCACTGATTGATGCTTTACAACATTATTCTGTTCTTTCCACCTTTCACCTGGGCATCAAAAACGTCTCGTTGTGCATTCTCTCAGATTTATTTCTCAGAGCGAGTGCTCCCAGCAAGATATTTCATTCATTTCCCTGCTGGAAGGCTTTGATGGCATGAGCATGAAACACTTCAGACTTGCCTTGACCAGTTCAAAAGGGAAGCGTTCGTGGAAGATGCGGTTGATCTTGGCGCCTCCTGACAGCTCGACTGTGTCCACCTGATCACCCGATCCCTCGATGCGCTTCTCAAAATCCACGGCGAACTGCTGCACCATTCTGTAATAAACACGCACTAACACACATTAGGCATCTTCTAATAAAGCATTTGAATAATAATAAAAGTGCACTTTAGTGTCTGCTATAAAGAATCCATGTAGTTTGGGGATTGCAGCTCTGCCGAACTCCCTTTACGTTTTCGTTCTCATATCATGGAAATGTTAGCTTGCTTGGAAATCCTTGATGTTCCTCTTGATGTTACATTAATGATAAGAGGTGATGCACATTAATGAATGCTCATTTATGGAAGATCTATAAATATATTACATCCTCCAACATTATTCCTAAAATACATAATTTTTCTGCAATTCCACTAGCAGGAAATTTAGGGCTAGCACTGATCTTCACAGAAAGATAACTTCCGCTCGGGTTCATATTTTTAATATCTTAATGCTAAACTCGCAAAAACCTAAGGGATTCTATGCCCCATGAAAGCCTAATACACTAAGGCCACTAATCTTGACCACGCCAACACTTTCATCTAGTATAGCAGTTTAGGGGCCCCGTGAAAACATCCTTACTTCCCCTTTATGGCATCCCTGGTTAGACTTGTCCAAAAGCTCTGTTAACATGATAGATGGATAATTGTGCTTCGCTCTGCGTTGCAACTCTGACTTCTCTGACTCGGATTACATAGTTTGCTTTCTTTGTGTTTCAATATGTTTTGTCGGCTACAACATGCATCATCATCATGCGTTAAGAATCCCATTCGATTTGCTCCTGTGTACTTTTTTCGTGTCCCATCATAGGCATCGCCAAAGGAGCCAAAATTCCCACCACTATTTAACACTATTCATTTTTCATTCATTTTCTGTACCGCTTAATCCTATGATCAGGGTCGCGGGGGACCTGGAGCCTATCCCAGGAGACTTCGGGCACTAGGTGGGGTACACCCTGGACAGGGTCTATTTAACACTAATTAACACTTAAATGACAATTTGTTTTGCAGAGTATTTCTCCATAGCTCACATATTCATTAACTTATACAGCACAATAGGGGTAGTCCAAAATTGGACACTACTTTTAGCGGCCATGTTTTTTTTAGGATGTGGACAGAGACGAGGGCAGTATTTTTGACAGAATTGTTTTATATATTGATTATTGATTGTTAAAAAGTGTTCATTTATCGGTTATGAAGAAAGTACAAAAATTTTGTAATCCTAAATAATAAGCCTTAAATACCTTTTTGCCAACACACACACACACACACACACACACTATTAAAACAGTATAACACAAACGTATTCTTTAATGCAATATTTCCAAACCTACCTATATACTACCTATAATTATATAGCTTGTAATGCAACACGATGTCATAGTTTATTTAAAAATAAAAAAAAATCAATAGCCACAAAGCATCATGGGTGTCTCAGTGTTTAGGTATTAAATACTGCCACTTTATACTATGTTATACTATATGCCATGTTATACTAGCTATATTCAGTTCATGTGTCTGTACACTCTAATGTAAATGGTGTTGTGTCGTGTCGTGTCGTGTCGTGTTGTGTCGTGTTGTGTCGTGTGTGTGAGGAACTAACTGCAGCAGGGCTTTAGTCTTGCGTGACGGATCGTCAGGTCTAAAGTGACGATATTCCTCGGCCTCCTTGTCCAGAGAGAGAAGCTGAGATTGAAGTTTACTCCGGAAAGCAGGCAGCGTGTCCCGAATGTGATTGGTCAGTTGCTATGGAGATAAAGATCTAGAAATCATGAACTGAACAAGGAAACACAGTCAGATGGTGAACATACTGTACACCTATTAGGAAATGATTATTTAACATTTTTTGGAAGGAGTCTCCAGTGTCAGTGGTTTCCTTAGAAGGTAACGCTTTGTAGTTTCTCTTTGAGATTTACAGTAATAATCATGTTGTGTGTGTGTGTTGGGGGGGGAGATGCTACCTGGTTGAGGGCTTTCTGCAGATAAGGTGTACCCATGTTGTCAGCTAGGTGTCTGTATGAGGGATGAGACAGGAAGAACTTCCTCTCTGCAGCAAGAGCTGCTTTGATGTCCTTCTTCCCTTCGATGTCCTTCTGACTGCGGTTCACCACCCCGATATAACCTGAGATGGAGAGCGAGCATGAAAAGCATAAGAGATCAGTCCTTGTGTGTGCAGACAAAGCAGGACTGGAATTTGAATACATCTTACGTAACAATCATTAATTTGAGTGTGCAGTTTTGTTCCACATTAAGAATGAAACACTAAGAACAAATGCATGAATCACGCTGTGTGTGGAACGGAGCTAGACAATATTATGCTAATCACGAACCTCAACAGAACTGGCAAAGGAATTCAAATTACCATTTGAATATAGCACCAATTAAATGTGGTGAAACTTTTAAAGCACATTAGCAACAAAGGCCTATACACATGAATGAAAATTTTACTGATAAGGGTCACAGTGAACTTTTGAAAAGAGCCAGCTGTGTTATATTCGGCTTGCAACTGAACTGTAAAGTACAGTAGCTGTAATTAATTAACAGGCCACCTTGTATTTTGTTTAAAAAGAGAGAAAGTTTATTCAACTTGTGTAAAAGCTGTCACACATCCAACAGTAGAAGTTGGTACAGTATTTCTTTATTGATGTTTTCTGAACATTTGGACTGAAACAAACCCACCTGTTTCAGCATAAAGGCCATAAAACCATGGAAGATGAGGTAGCCAACATGCTCAAACAGGGCATCACTGAGGACTCCATCCCCTCCAGCCCCATAGATCAGAAGTCCTGATCTGATGACTTGGTGGACTGCCTAAAGTAATCCCAATTTGTTTTAACCAACTAAGGTACTTTGGCCTTTACAGCAATGTTGGGTAAGGCCCAAGATGGCTTTCAACACCTCTAATTGAGTTCGCTCATTTGTCTCCACAGGATGATGTGATGAAGTCAGTTCCACCATCACCACCTTGCATTGGCCAAGGGATGCTTCGGCCACAAAGCTACGTGCTTTTCCTCAAGCTGGCAGGGTCCCCCATCTCAGTTCAAGGTTCTCACAACAGCTTACCTATACTGTGAAACCCTGTACTATTCACCCTGCACACTGAAGTGTCGAGACAGACCAGGGTGTGGTGCGGGATCAACACACGATCGTCTACAAGTAGAAATTCTTCCTCATAGAACCAAAGTACTCGGCCATGGAAAGAAAAGCCCAGGCAATCACATTCCCCTTCAATGGATGTGAAAAGCTAAGGACTCAATTATGATTAAGGACTTAATTCATGATTAACCCATTGTTTTTTTTTTTGTTTCTCTAGGAATTCTTCTTCCAGGAACAGCACCAGGAGCCCGACATGGACATGGTGGCATGTATGCAACCCTGGTCTAGACCAGCAGCCAATTTGGAGCTAAGGTAGGGTGGGGTGACCATGACAACATGACCAGCTCATGTAAATCCCTTCTTGCACCTCATGTGCCAACAGCTGAGGTGCTGAACAGCAAACCCATTTCAGCACCCACCTTTGTTATGGACCAACGCAGCCCATGTGAAGACCGGGCAGGACAGAAAAACACACACAGCTGTCATAAGATGATTGCTGCTGCTCTGTTCCCTCTCTGAGCTACCAGGAGAGTATTAAAAGAGCATGAGGATGGAACAAGACGAGTAAGTGCTGTGTTACCCTGTTAGCCTTGAGCAGATACCTCATGCAGGAAGAAGAAAATTCTCCAGCACTACCACTGCTGAGATCTGCCACTTGATTTGACACCCCACTGATTCCGCAAAGATGAGAAAGAGAAACTCCTGTGTCTCATTACAGGCTTTCCTTACGAAAATCCTTCATAAAAGAACATTTATTTTTCCTTGTCAAATCTGCCTCTATCTGTGTTCTTGCAGCTGTGAGTGGCCGCATTGCGTAATATTACATTTGAATGTGTCCTTACACACAGACTTTATCAATTAGAGTCTAGAACAGTAGATGTACAAAGCTGAGATTTGTACGTGTGACAGAAAATTGTAGTCGGGGGTAAAACAGTATAATGGCGATGCCACAAACATTTATGGTCATCTGTGGCGCCTTAGAACATTAACACAACCCACATCAATATAACAGGAATAAACTCTTCAGAACAGCATTTGGCCTATTCCAGCTCACTTCAAAAAAGAAACTGAAAAAGGATCTTGGTCTCACCCCTGCGCAGAGGAAGCAGCTTGTTCTCCAAGACATCTCGAGCATCAGTGCCCTCATCCATCAGATCCAGTTTGGTGATCACGCCAATCGTCCTCAGACCTACAGAAGTAAAAAGTCACAGGCTAGGAACAATAGACAATGATAATGATGTAGCTCAAATACTGATAGTAAGATGGTTTTTATCACCGTCTGTCACGGATATGCAAACAATAAACAATCTGTACAGTCCCCTTTGAGCGGTTACATCAACATGGTGAGGTTGAAAGTTAAACACAGCTGCTTAGATTGATGCACCATTGGGGATATTAAAATCACATGTTTGTAGTGCATACTGTATAAGAATGTCAGGTTTGGGGTTTATAAATATATGCATGGCTCAATTAGTGATAACACCATGACATATGTTAATAATACTTTAATAATTAATAATAATAATAATAATAATAATAATAATAATAATAATAATAATAATAATGTATTTAGAATGTGGGAGGAAACAGGAATTTCCAGATGAAACCCACCATGCATGGAGAACATATAGTGGTAGCTGAGTGGTTAAGATGCTATACTGCTGATCAGAAGGTTCAACCCCAGCAACACGTTTGGACCCTTAAGCAAGGCTTTCAACTGCTCGAATGCATAATAACCTAATGTGTGAGACGTTCTGCATACATCTGTCTGAAAAATGCAATAAATGTCTCCTTGAGCAATTTCTGCATTAGCTGCTTTGATCATATGCTCTTTTGATTTTCCATGTGGATGCTGCGTTGAAAAGCAATGAAAGAAAAATTCTGAACTAATACTAAACCAGGCCTTCTCATCATACTGGCCTCCTCAAGTCCCTCACACCTACCAGTGACTCACATGGTGTAATATTTATGGGTTTAATCTTGGCCTCAACTGGTGGTCCATTGTTACTCTGCTGGGGCTATTTTTTAAATAAAATATTACATTTGTACATAAAAGATAAATATAGAAGAATACATATTAATATACAATGTATTTTTATATAATATAATAATAATAATAATGTTTAGTGGTACTGTGCTGTAATGATTTGATAATACATATGCTATCATTTCCAAATTATGATTTATTAACACTGTTTATAATAGTAATCATAATTCTTGTTGTTTAATGCTATCTACAGATATTGTTATACTATTAATATTTAATAATGGATTTGTGTGTGATGGAGGACGGGGTGAAGGTCAAGCCTGTGAAGGTCAAGCAGAAATTGTTCTGCATTTTATGCGCCACATGTTTTGTTTTTTGTTTTTTTTGCTTTAATAAAGGCAACCTCTTGTGATCTTTGTCTTTTTTTTTTTCTCCAGCACACCCTGCTCCATCAGACAGAGTGGCACTTTAAACCATTATGGAAACCGCCACTACACACTGTAATATATAGCAGTCACATCAAACTGTCAGACCTATTTTATAGTTGCGACCGAGGGCCGAATATTTACAGTACGTGCACAATTTTAGTATTTAATTTGCCCTGCAGAAAATAAATAAATAAATAAAAAACTCAGAATACCAGCCCATTGATTTGTGTGAAAAAGAAAGACATCATCTTGATTCGAAGCCGATCACGAGTCTTTACATCAGTATGTTACAGTTGCAACCTTTCTTTATCGTTTAAGGTTCCTTTCTACCGCACCACAGACAGGCCTCAAAATAATTCACATCTCAAGTGATATCTGTCTCACCCTGAGGATCCACATCCTTAGCCAGTTTGAGGGCGTCGGAGTTGGCCAGGTCGGTGTTGGCGGGAGTGACGGCAAGGATGAGGCAGCTCTCTCGGCAGATGAACTGCATGATCATGTCGCGGATCTGCTGCTCGATGTCTGCAGGCTGGTCTCCCACGGGCACCTTGGTGATCCCCGGCAGATCGATGAGAGTCAGGTTCAACACTGAACAGACGAAAGAAGAACCTTTAATTTGGTTAATTAATCAATTACGCTTATTTTACAGCCTTTCTGAAACAGGAGTGTAACCGAGAACAGAAATCTAGGCTCCAGACACCTAGGAGTAAAAAAACAAACCTGAGCTGGAAATAAATATACACAAAAAAAGATTAAAAAGAAACATATTGATAGTAGATTAAAGGTAACATTAGGGCATTACTGTATATACACTGTTTGGGCAAAAAAAAAAAAAAAAAGAAGAAGAAAAAAAAAGCCTTACACACTCTTCAATCATCTTTAGCTATGATTACACACAATGTGGTGGCCGGTTCCTGTGTGAAAATGATTCCTCATGCTCCCAGAACAACTCTTTGACAATTTTAGTCCTGGAGTATGGTCATATCATCAGAAAAGAAAAACTCCATAGATGTGATAACAGTACATTCAGGTTATCAGCTGACTTCATTTTATTGTCACATAACGTTGCTGAGTCTAGACCTGAGCAACTGATCAACACCAGATCATAACACTGTCTCCAGAGGCTCATACAGTGGACACAATGCATGCACAATGCAGGGCACACACTCATTCACACACTACAGGCAATTTGGGAACGCCAGTTAGCCTAA
>JAQQZS010000001.1:4963549-4992534 GCA_030068045.1 Platyallabes tihoni
TTTGGACTGTGGGAGGAAACCGGAGTACCCGGAGGAAACCCACCAAGCACGAGGAGAACATGCAAACTCCATGCACATCATCTTGCGAATCGAACCTGGCCAGGAGTCGAACCCGGACCCTGGAGGTGCAAGGCGACAATGCTAACCACTAAGCCACCATGCCGCCGTGAAATATTCAAGCTTTGCTTATTAATTTATTTATTAATAATTATGAGGAAAATTATTATTATTATTATTATTTGATTATTTTATCCAATATATCTTCTTCTACATATTACTTGAAGTATCTTTATCTAATATTTTTGCCCATATTGCCCACCACACAGTATGACGCCTCCACTGAGGCAAAGGGTATTAAATAACCCTTCAAAATCTGCCTTCTATTGCCTAAAATAAATCCTGTTATTTTGTGCTTTGTTTATTGGGAAATGGGAGGAAGCATACCGTGAGATGTGGGCTGAGCTCCAAAGAGCTTGCCCTTCACACTGGCACACCACTTTCTAAACACTGCTCTGTTGTTGGTCTCTCCTTTCAGCTCACACATCCTTTTCTAATCTTTTTTAAGGAAATATTTACCTGACAGGTTTTTATGTCTAGATGCAACCTGATGCAATGTACATGCATTAGCAGAAAAAAATATGAATTTATATGACCACAAAGCTACTGTAATCAACCTCTACTGGCAGAGTCTTAAAAAGGTGTAACGAATATAACGTACCATGTGGAGAAAACACCCTCAAGTTGATAGGAACTGGGGAGATTCCCTTATTAGCTCCAGTGACGCGGTCAGTCTCGGCTTCGATCTCCTGTCGCACTTCATCAAAATCTGTGAACTTCTTTCCTTTGCAGTGAAGAAACTCAGCCCATTCTACAAATCCACACAAGGATAGATGCACGTTTTACAAAATGCATTAACCGGATATTTGAACTTGCATTGTGGAACTATGCACAAATTCGCTTTTAAATACAAAATCCCCAGCATTGAAATACTGCCTTGAACAGAAAAGGCTTTGTCAAAGTGGAGGGCCATTGGCTATTTTATGACCACTTTATATATCAGCCCAAGCTAATTTCGCCTGCAAGACTCTTAGACTTTTTTTCTGTTCTTGAAAAAAAGAATGTTATAGTGTTCTATGCACACTAGACTACTAGCACACTAGTATTGTATAAAACAGTGACACATTCAGACTGCAAATTGCATGTACTATTCAGACAATGTAAAGTGGAGTTAACCTAAAACAGGGATTTACTTGCATTCTGAAGCATGAAAGAAACATCTAATTTAAAGTATGGATCAGTGAGAAACAGGTACAGATGATGACGGATGATCAGGCCGGTGATTAGTATACTGGTGATGCTGAATGCTGAGTGGTTGGAACAGACGAGAGGGGAAATGAGGCCGCTGCTGAGGTTTTTACATAAACATCCAATGTTTATATCGTATCTTTAGGCACTTTGCAGCCTGTCACAGTAAAACATTTGTTCACGTTTATTAATTTTAATCTACACATAATTCCATTTAATTTAATGAAGAAATGAAGGGTGGACCATGACTTTTGCACAGTAGTGTACTTTTGACAGCAAAAGAATAAAAAAAGTGATGGAGTTCTTCTGTCCCTGATTTATTTTTTGAAAGAGTTTCAAAGATGGTGGTGAAAGTTGTAACGGACAAATCATGCAGAAAACTACTCTATTCAAACATGCATTAATAGCTGAACAGAATTTACACCTCCTAGACAGTGGAAATAGCGTGGAAATGTGCAAAGTCATGAGAGAAACTCGACAAGGAAACAGTGATATTAGTACTGGGACACAGGACCTGTCACGTCATGTTAGAATAAAGACGATGTTAGGTAACTTCACAGACTCAGCTTCATTGTCAAAGACTTTTCCAGAGCATTTTCCATGATTAGTGAAGGTCATCTTTGGATGACTTTTATCAAGTAGCCTACCACTGCGCTCCTTCTTCCATACATTTATAATATTACATTTCTCTTTGAACTGAAATTAAATGAATGATGCAACTCAAGCTAGTTGGCTAATCACAACATTGCTGATATTCAGTATGATGTTGCTATTATAAAACAAATTTACAAATATGTAAAATTAATACTGTTTAATTAAGATTTTAGGCACAATGAGTTTATTGTTGCTCCACATATGGAAGGAGATGCCAAAGAACCCTCGATCACTGATAGCTAGTCAGGTAGCTACTAGAGCTAGGTAGTTAGCTAACCTTAGTATAGTAACATTAGCAGTTTAGACTGTTGCTAGTTTATGTGGAACTAACTGTGGTAGGATAGCTAATATATTCCACAGCAACATTCATTTCAAAGACAGGCCCCTCTGAAAGTATTGGAACATGCTAAATCCATGGTTTTTGGTACTCACTGAAAACATTTATGTAAAATATAACACCACTTCAGCTTTCTTTCCTGGTGGTCACAGCTTTCTCTAAGCCACGTCACGACAATGCTCGCTCACACACCAATAGAAGCGGCATAACACACTCGTGATTGGCTGCAGAGCCGTGATTGATATTAAAGAGCTAAGTGAAAGGCTAATACAGCATAATGCGGGATTCAAAATAGCGATTTCGCACACTTTATTTTATCGCAGTGCCATTCAGGGGCCCAGTGGTTACATTGTCATATGTTAAAGAACATAAAATATGGCATTCTTGTTGTTGCCGTTTGTTTGTTTTTCAAAATGACCAAAAATATTGGAACACACGCCTGACTCATATTTCTTGATGTTGTGTTAGATTGATCGTTTCAACAAGAAATAGCTTTGAATGTCTACTCTGTATTTAAGCCCTGGCTTTTGCCAGTGAAAGAAAAGAAAAAAAATAATAAACCAACATAGAGACCGGAGAGCTGTGTATGGGAGTTAATCAAGCCATCTGAGGCTAAGAAAAGAAGAAAAAAATAATCAGAGCCATTGCTCAAGCACTGGGCATAGCCAATACAACAATTTAAAATGTTCTGTTAATACTGGTGCACTAACAACCAGGTCAGCAAAGAAAACCAAAAAACTGTGAGGAAACAGTCAGTGACCTCATAAACAGCCTCCAAAGGCCAGGTCTGGAGATATCACAATTCACTGTCCAGCAGAAATGTAGAGACCATACATCAAGATGTAATCTACTCATCAGGAGTAATCAGAGACAAAATTACAATGAAAGAAATATTGAAATGCTGGAACCAAGAGTAAGTGTATCCAACAGACAAGCTCTTTGGTGATCATGGTGGAGGAATTGTCTTAGCTTGCACTTGCATTTCTGATCCTTTATTGATGATGTAACTCCAGATGGAAGCAACAGAATTTGGGAAATCTACAGCAACGTTTTGTCTGCCAGGTTACAGAGAAATGCAAAGGACTTTGTCAGGGGAAGTGGAAGGTTTTAGACTGGACTAGTCAGTCAGCAGACCTTAACCCAATTGAGTAATTGAGGAAACTGAAGGGAGAAATCTCCACAAAAACAAACCAGGACCAAAATAAGCTGTGGTTCAAGCTCAGCAAAGGAAAATACAAAAAACGTTTGGTGATGTATTTGGGTCAGCGTGATATAGTTATTGCAAGCAAGGGATATACTTGAATAAAGTTGTGCAACACATTAATGTAAAAGAAACCTAAAAATCTCAAACTGTGTAGAAAAAACAAGAGTATACCTGTATGCCTTGATGTTCCAGAGGGGAAGGTATAACAATGACAAAGATTTAATTACAAACTAAAGTGATTTGCAGTATGTCTGTTCCACTACAGCATGTAACTAAGCACTAACTTCATTAAATAATGAGACTCACAGTGTGAAGAAATCAAGCTAGGTTTTTAGATATCATTAGGCAGACCGAGTGCATTACTTAAACTCGCTCCTTTCACAACATGCTATTTCACAAACTGTCCCAACTGATTTTTTTCACACCACTGTTTGAGTGAAATACATATACAGAATTTTTCCATTCTTCTGCCGGCTTGCCTTCTTCCATCCTGGTGACATCTCTTTATCAGATAAGTGATGCACATGCGCACATCTGGCCGTCTACGTGATGCAAAAGAAAATATGATTCATCAGACCTGGACACCTTTTTCCATTGCTCCATGGTCCAGTTCTGATGCTCACGTATCATTGTAGGTGCTGTCCATCGTGGACACAGGTCATCATGGGCACAGTGACTGGTCTTCACCTACAGCTACACAGCCCCATACACAGCAAACTGTGATGCAATGTCTGATACCCTTCTGTCAGAACCAGAAATGTGTGCTATACAGTAGTAGCTGTTCTGTGCAATCAGAACCAAACTTGGACTCCCCACACGCATCAGTGAGCCTTAGGCACCCATGACTTTGTCACGAGTTCTTCAGTTGTCTTTCCTTGGAGCACTTTGATAGGTACTAACTGGGAACACCCCACAAGACTTGCTATTTAGGGGATGCTCTGACCCAGTTGTCTAACCATCACGATTTGGCCCTTGTCAAAGTCTATTTCCAAGAACTGACTGTTGCCCTTGACAACCAGATAACCAGTGTTATTCACTCTGTTATAGCTGATCAGTTTTTCCAACATTATGGGGTTAATAGCTAGACCAAACATACAGCCAGCAAGACGCTAGATTTAGACTTATCACTAAAGATTAAGCTCTTCATAACATATTGTAAAAAAAAAAAATCTCTAAACCACATAATCCTTAAAAATCACCAGTCATTTAAAGTCTCGGTTAAGGGGATATATTGCCTAAAGCTATTAATATAGCAAAGAAATCTGAGCAGAAAGAAACTTTCTGTGTGTGTGTGTGTGTGTGTGTGTGTGTGTGTGTGTGTGTGTGTGTGTGTGTGTGTGTGTGTGTGCATGTCTATGTAGGTCAGGCTGCTCACCTGTATTAGAGTTGATGAGCTGCAGCACCAGGGGCCTGCGGGTGACGATGCCAGAGCCACGGGGAAGAAAATCCCTAAGAAAAGAAAAGGGGGAAAAATAGAAAAGATAAAGAAAATGATACAGATTTCAAAAGAATTCAGCAGTATGGCAAGTCAGAGCAAGCAATTAAGCGCTGAATTATTAGACAAGAGTTTATTCTTCATTAGCTCACACACCAGAAGGGTGTTTTATTTGGCCCTCTGGTATTGATTCGCTGCAAAGCAATTAGCCATGATAAAAAAGGAACTTAAAAAAGGCATGGGATTGCGTGTTGGAGACAATCGAGAGAGGACCATCACTGCAAAAGGGCGTCCAGCGGAGAGGTCAATTTTAGATGCTCTTTTGATAATATCAAAGATAAATAACAAACAGCGCTTTTATTTAGCAGTTAGACCACCACAACGCTGTTAAATCCTCAATTCTGATTGGTCCAACGGTAAAACAATAATTTTTCTATAGGGTCTACTCGGTGCCGTTTTTTAATCAAAGACTTTTGTAGAGAAGAAGTGTATATGAACAAATAGAAAAGTTCAAGAGTTAGCCATCAAGAAGGTGCCGTCCACCGCCAATGACAAATGTCCACACACATGTCGAAAATCTGCAAAAACTTGGTTTTGAAGTGTTAAAGCTTCGTCCCTATAGCTCTAATCTCGCTCTATTAGATTTTCACCTGTTTGGTCCCCTGAAAGCAGCCCTACGAGGACGAAGATTCACTTCTGATGAAGAAGTGAAGACAGCGGTGCATTCGTGTCAAAAAAATGCTTTTTTTTTTAATGTCGGAATATCAAAGCTTGTTGACAAAGTGTATTGAAACGCAAGGAGCTTATCTCGAAAAAATTATGTATTTGTCTTTTCTGAAAGTGAATTAAAATAAATTATACAGCCAGAGTGCGGATAATTTTTGACTCACCCTCATGTAATCATGATCTTCCCAGTTAAACGTAGACTGTATTTGGAATGTTATGGTTTTTGGTTCCTAGAGGGTTAAACTGTCTAGATTTATGAACGTTCGGGGAACATTTGGGGTAAGAAAAACATACTCTATAATAGTATACTACATAATAACTATATTTGTAGGATTTTGTTTTTTGTTTTTTTGTTTTGAGAAAAGGTTATGATTTGCAGTTTTTCAGTGACAGGACAAACTACGAATTTTTTTAATCTTATTAACTTAAATAAAAAGGATGATTATTGAGGCTGATGAGGGACCGACTGTTTATGAGCTGCTACAATGTAAGATGAACTTGTTTTGTGAATGATCCATTGTTAGATGTATGATGTGTCGTTCCTGAAGCTCTTAAAGTTTCCAGTTACATAATACAGCCTTCTAATGCGAAAAGCAATGCAGATTGTCTCTCACACACATGTGAGAGAGTGCAATTTGACTATTCGGTGTGTGTGCGTGTATGCGTGTGTTCGTGTGTGTGACAGCTGAGTGTCGAGTGTGGTGGTGAGTGGGAGGTCTATTCTGTGTCATTTCCATCGGCGGTGAAAAATGAAGTGAGATTTTATCACAGCAGACGCTGCAGGGTTCTTCACCACTGATCCAAATCAAAACCCATAATAATAAAATAAAGCAATACAACATTGAGGACACTCGTCTAATACTGAGATTACACTTTCCACTTGTTCTTATGCAAGTAACTCTACAGTCCTTAGGCCTTTAGATGAGGAGTAATACCACCCAGCTATTACACAGTGTGTTATACCTGTTACACCTCAGCACTTCTGCTCATCATTAAATGTTTTTTTCTTTATTCTTAGTAGTAAATATTGTGTCTGACTCTGGAGACTCCTTTCCATAAATGTAATGCTATGTGATGTGAATGTAATTCCCCTTACAAAGCACTTTAGATCTAGTGCATCGGTATAAACCTGAGGTGTGTGACCAATTCAGAACCAATCGATCTTTGGACCAATCAGAATCCTGCATTCATTAGCTCTGAATTCCGAATGAAAGTATTATTTATTATCGTGATTTCTAAACGATTCCGTTTCTATAAAAGCGTCTCCCAAGGCAGTTTGTCTGCTGCTAATCACTGGTGTGTATTGATATGAATGTACAGTAAATAAAACAGTCTTTATTCCTAACATTGCATCGGTCAAACTACGTTCTTTTTTAAATAACCATCATTGCATAAGACGGCTAGTTGTGATGACCCATGACTATAAAGACCCCAACCAACCACACACACACACCTACACACTAATTTGGGCACACACATGTCTTTGGACTGCGAGCCAAACCAAAGTTGTTGTTGTTGTTGGGTTTTATTCGGCTGCACCCAATAAGCGGTTGGATGATTCGATCCACACATTTAACCCGGCATAGGTTTCACAATTTTGAGGATGTCTGCCCTGATGCAACCGTCCCATTTTATCCTTTAGCTCAGGACCAGCATTATGGATGATTTGGTGCAGTGGTGGGAATGGAAACCAGATTTCCACATGGCAGGTGAAAATGCCCTACTGAGGGAGCACCTGAGTATTTGGAGGAAACCCAACAAGCACTGGGAGAACAATCAACCATACAGGAAATAAGATTTGACCCCCCCCAACCTTGTAGGTGTCAGGCACCACCTAGGCCTGCTGTGTGTCTTGCTCATGCCCAGGACAAGATGCTCTCCAAAAGCCCCCTCCCCACCACCACCCGCAACGATGCACAGGTTGCTGACTGGCCGTGACTCACACACGCAACACATGGTCCATTTTCACCACACCGCGAAAGAGCTCTCCTCTCCCACACACACACTATTTAATCCACGTATAGTCCAAACTAAACTAAAACTACAGTATAGCCCATCCACTGAAATCCAATCATACCAGCCATATCAGAACAAATTTCTATGGAAAAAAAGAAAGTACTACTTAAACACTGGCCTACGTGTATAAATATCACACGCATTGTTGCAACGGGTTCATTAGTGTTACCCCGGATGTTTGTTTAACGCGTTGTTTGTTGTGTTATATACAGTACAGTATGTCCATACACACACATATCCACCCACACACTTCAGTCTTATTACTGAGCGAAATAGGCAGGTGATGAATGGATGGATGGATGAATTAACCGTTTGTGTACCACATAAGAAAAACATTTCCAAATAACTGCATTACTTCCAGCTTCCAAGGCTGTTGCTCGTCCGGCGTGTTTAGTGTTTTATTCTAAACGTCAAGCGGCTAATTTTCCTCGAGGCAAAGATTAATATCCGAAGGGGGCGTTACGTGACTCAAATCTTCAATTAAATTTTATCTGTATCTAATATTTTTTATTAGCTTTTACTTTTAATGGTTTGCTACAAAAAAAAAAAAAACAGATTTACAGAATTAAAATGAATATATAGAAAATATATATATAGGGAAAAAGTGTGAATTACAATAATCACTTTCTCCCAGATGAGCAATAGAATAGAAGGTGACACTGGCAAGGACAAACTTCCTGAGATGGCAATAGGAAGAAACCTTTAGAGGAACCAGACTCAACAGCAAACCCATCCTCATTTGGGTGATATCAGTTCTCACATTACCCGGTGTCTGCTTTCTATATGTAAGATACAGTATACAGTATGCAATCATATCTACAAAGCTGTTTATATGTTACCGTCTCTGTTACTGCTGGATATCTGGAATTTCCTTTGGGGTCAATAAAGGTATATATGTATGTATGTATGTGTGTATGTATGTATGTATGTATCTATCTATCTATCTATAGTATCTATAGTATCTATCCATCTCAGATAGTAGGACCATAAATCAGTCCCTGCTATATGTTTCTCCTATGAGGCTGAAAGTTCAATATAGCAGGAAAAGTGTTCAAGTTAATACAGAGTCCACTTTTGTTGTTAATTGAGGTACAAGACTGTTTGACTATTGAGCGACTGCAGTCACAGAAAAACTGTGGGTCCATGACCGTCTTCATGGTCATCAAGTGGAGCCATTCCACGTCAATATATACTGTACATATTATTTTACATACTGTACCTGGCCATAATGTCCCCTGCACCTTTACTGTCTTTTTTGGTTTTATTTTCTGGCCACCTGATTGCATTCAGTCATTTTTAGCATTTACATTTATGGCATTTGGCAGATGTGACTTACATTTCTACACTTCTAGTCTGAACGTGCGACCTACTGATAAGTAGTACAACACCATAACCACAAAGCTACCCCTGTCCCTTCAAGCTTAATAGCTGGCTAGTTTGACTTTATAGCACTAACCAAAACCTTTTTTTTGCATTACACAGGGGAATGTTAAAATGCCTTCTCACCAACATGGCAAAGAAAATCAGGTAGTTGATACAAACAACAAGTTTTATACGACTCATAAGTCCTACGTAATGTTTTCACAAATGAGTTCAGGAGACTGTTTAAACTTTAGAGTGCCATTTTGGGTTCTCCCCTTTCACAGGGTGCAGAAAAACTGGCCAGGTGTTCTCCTGATGTCAGCAGTCCTGGCAACACTAACCACTGAGACACTGAACCACTGTGCTGCCAGGAATATTAACAGAACATCTAAATATAGAGAAATCTACAAGCTCTCTGAAATGAAGGTCTAATTAAGGGTTAACCAGGGTAGTGGTGGCTCAAATGGTTGAGGCTGTAGGTTACTGGGGTTTGGATTGGAAGGCTGGGGGTTTGAGTCCAACACCATAGTACAACACCATAGTTGTGACTGTTGAGCCTTTAACCCTATCTGCACCAGGTATTGTTTTATCCTCTCTGGCCCCAGCTTCCTAAACACAATCACCTCAACACAATGGGACTGGACTGACAAACACACTGATCTACAACCATTTAGCAATTTCACACACCAACATGCAACTCCTTTTTTTTTTTGCACATTATTTATCAGCTGTTTAAATGTTTGCACAAGAAATATTTTCTATCATGGTTGCTACTTTAACAAGAAATGTTTAGTATAATTTACTTGCACTATCTTAACTCACCATCACAGAGTATTGCATTGTGTTGTGTTGTTGTCATACTGTTGCTCTTGTTTGCACATTTGCAGGTGCACTTTATGTTTTCTTTTATATAGCACTTAGATGTTTTGTTAATATAAGGTGTTAGCTAGTCAGCTAATTAGGTATCTTAATTAGCTAGCTTTTGTTATGTTGCATGTACAGTATGTAGCAACTTGGTCCTGGAGGAAGGCTGTTTCATTTCACTGTGTACTGAACTGTATATGGTTGAAATGACAATAAACACCAACTTCACTTGACTAAAGTTTTCAGTGCCATTTTCCCCTGACTGTCTGTCTGGGACAACTGACCAGATGTTCCCCTCATGTCGGTGGCTGCCAGGAATGTTGCTCACTCACTCACTCACTCATCATCTATACTGCTTTATACTGCTTTATACAGGATCGGCCAGGAGCCTATCCCAGGAGATTTAGGGCATGAGGCGGGGTACACCCTGGATGGGGTGGCAGTCCATCACAGGGCACACACACATATACACACACTACAGGAAATTTGGGGAGACCAATTCAAAAACCTAATCTTCATGTCTTTGGACTGTGTAAGGAAACCGGAGTACCTGGAGGAAACCCACCAAGCACAGGGAGAACATGCGAACACCATGCACATAGAGACAAGAATCGAACCTGGGCTTTGGAGGTGCAAGACGACAGTGCTAACCACTAAGCCACCATGTTGTTGCCAGGGATGTTAACAGAAATATAAATATAGAGAAAGCCTACACGCTCTCTGAAATTAAGGTCGAATGACGGGTTAACCAGGGCAGTGGTGGTAGTGTTGAGCCCTTGAGGTAGGCTGTTAACCCTACCTCCTCCAGGGATGCTGTATACTCTCTGATCTTTGGTTTTAATAAATTCTCTTACTTGTAATAGTAGAATCACTGTACAAAGCTAAAAGATAAACACGTAAGTTAAAATAAAAAAATAGTTAAAGGTTTTTTTTATAGACCAGACAAGAATGATCTCAGCTTGGAACGCCGCTTACTTTCCCACGAAGTTCTCCAGCACCGAGCTCTTGCCCGCGCTCTGGCCTCCCACCACGGCGATCTGCGGCAGGTCGAGGTTACAGCTCTGCCCGATGCTGCTGAAGGCGTCCTGCAAGCGGTTCACCAACGGGATCAGATCCTCCATGCCCCGGTTCCCCATGGCACCGACCAGTGTGTGTGTATGTGTGTGTGTGTGTATGGGGGGGGGGATACACGGATGAGGTGACGGTGCGCTAGAGAGGATGCTGATGCTGACCTTTGCGCATCAAGAGGCCAATGAGCGTCGGATCCGCTGAGGAGGAAGAGGAGGAAGGAAGATGAGAGAGACGCAGAAGGATGAGGAAACTGCGCAGTCGGTCCGTTTTCAAGGGCATTCAAATGATTCATTCATTCATTTACTATACGCGACATATCCATTACACACACACACACACACACACACACACAGAGTACAGCGTGTGATAAAACGGTATGTGAGGACGGTTAAATCCCGACCCCGACATATATATTTATATATATATATATAATCCAACATCAAAGAAAACAACCCTCCTCCCCCTCCTCCCCCTCCTCCTTACCGTCACTCCAGCTCCGCACCAGCAGCAGCAGCACCGCGGACCTTTAATTCCCAGAACCTAATCCAGATCTCCAAATCTGTTCTTTATTATTATTATTATTTATTGTTTGTTTGTTTGTTTGGACCGGGTGAAGCCGCGAGCGCGTCCGCCGCGTCAGAGGGACATCGCGTCCCCGAACCTGAGATTGTAATTCTCCAATGACAGATTAATCGTCCCTTTAACGCAGCCGCACTGATGACGCATGCGCCCGCGCCGTTGACCGACACCCGGTCCGACCAATGGCGGAGCACGGACAGCCCGCGTGAGCCTCGCTATTGGCTGAGACCTGCGCGAAAACAAACGCACCCTCTCCCTCCGCCTCCTGCGGCTCAGCCGTGCGCATCACCGAGCTCGCGCCGACACTCTTAATACTGATTCCTTTATATATATATAAAATAATTAACCATTTTGCTTTTAAGGAATTATTAGTCTGTGACACGGCGCACAAATTAAGTCCTGTTAATTAGCCAGAAAATCTCAATGGATACCCCATAGGAAGGGTGGGGTTTAAGATGGGGAGGTATAGTTGCCACACCCCTTCCTTTATTTATTTATTTTATTTTTATTATTTATTTTTTTCAAATTATTATTATTGTTATTATTGTTTACTAACTCAAGTCACTCATCGTGGCCTGGGCCCGTATTCACTTCTTAAGCCTAAAAATTTACTTGCTCCTAGTGACCAAATTCTAATAAAATTCTTAAAATTAAGACATTTTCTTAGAATTTCCCCTTAAATTTAGGACTAAATCTTAGTCAAGATAAAAATTATTTACAAAACATCTAATACCTAAAAACAGCTCCTAAGGTAAAAAATTGTTAAGAGTAATTGTAAGAGGAGGACTTTTAAGAGGATTAAGAGTTTCTATAGCAGAGGACAAAATGGCGGAAAGAAGAAATATTCTCCAAACACTGAACGTAAAGCTAAAAGTAAACACTGCTCTTCTGTCCAATTTGGTTTTCTTGTTGTTTTACCTCCTTCCATCTCTCTTGGATTGTTGGCTTCATCCCATCCAAAAGTGCAACTTTAATAGACTCTCCTGCAATCATGTAAATTATTTTAATATTAGTGAAAGGTGAGCCATTTTGCTCCCATCAATCTGAAATAGATCACAATTAATGAAATCACTATGGTAAATAAATGAAAGATTTACTTTAATTAGTTACTTTAATATAGTAACTACTGTATGGAAATTGGTTGCTTTAAAATTAGACACATTTTCAACATTTGGCTGTTTCAGTTATCTTTAAGATATTTAGTCTATAACAGAAACTTTGCATAAAGTAGCCTGAGTTCATGATTATACAATTTCTTTATATACAAATATTAAGATTTCACTGTGTGTTCTATTATGTTTTTTTTTTTTCAAAAAGAGCCAATTTTAAAACCTTTACAGATTTTTTTTTTTATCAACCAATCACAGTCCTTGATTTGCTGCAACATCACTAGCAACGGGGTCAACCACACCACCTTACTAAGACTAAGATAGAGGTTTTTGTACTTTCCTTACTCAGAAATGCTCTCAGAGGTTTCCTAAATCACTTTTAGTCTAGGACTCCCAGCTAGGACTTTTTAAGCTAAGATAGGAGCTCTCTGAGAGAATTCTAAGAAGCTTTGTGAATACGGTCCCTGGAGTCTATCCCAGGAGAGGAGGCAGGGTACACCATCGACAGGGTGCCCACACACACACTACTGGCAATTTGGGAGCGACAGTTATCCTAATCTTTGGACTGTGAAGGAAACCCACCAAGCACAGGGAGAACATGCAAACTCTATACACACCATAGGTGGGAATCGAACCCAGAACCTGTATGTGTGAGGCAACAGTGCTAATCACTACACCACTGTGCCGCCATTATTGTTATTATCATTACAAAATACCGTCTATGGTGCCCTTGCAAGTAATTAAAATGCTTTGAGTGATCCTAGGAACCAGAATGTGATCCTCTAGGTTGTTCCTTCTATAAATATAATGCAATGAAATGCTCTCTAAGGTATTGCCCTCACATTGGTTGAAAATGTGATAAACTTCGCTCTATGATGCCTGTAACAAGAAAAATGTGATAAAGTGCCCCCTTGTGTGCCCTCGCAGTGTGGCAAATGCAACAAAATGCCCTTTAGAGTGTTGCTAAATGTGCCCGCTAATGTGATAAAATCCGTAAAGAGGAACAATAACACAAGTGATGTGCTCTATAGGATTTCCTACATGCAAAAAGTTAAATAAGATGAACTGCCTTGCATTGAGTTTGCATGTTCTTGCCGTGCTTGGAGGGTTTCTCCTGGGTACTCTGGTCTCCTGGGATAGGCTCAGGTACAGTGCAACAGGGACGCTCCTAGGAAATAATATCTGATCCTCTGGGGTGTTCCTCCTTTAAATAAAACGCAGTGAAATACCCTCTAAGTTATTGCCCTCACATTGGGGAAAATGTGATAATCTTCCCTTTATGATGACTGTAATAAGAAAGTGTCCTGCGGTTGTGCCCTCACAGTGTGGAGAATGCACCAAAATGCCCTTTAGGGTGTTGCTAAAAATAAAATCTGATAAAGGTCCCTCTAGGGTGCTTCATACACATGAGGAAATGCCCCTTCGAGTGCCCCTAGGAGATAGCATGCCCTAATGGATGCCCCCACTGTAGATACAATATGATAAAGTGCCCTCTAATAAAATGTAATCCTTCAACAGGAAAAAATAACACAGCATCTCAGTCATGCGCGTCGCTTCATGAACATCACAGAGGTCAGGCAAAAGGCACAACAAGGCCAGAATCACTCTAATAACTTTTTTGTATTTTATAATGAACTAGTTGCTTTTAACGAATTATTAGTCTGTAATACGGCACCCAAATTAATTATGTTAATTAGCCAGCAAATCTCAATGAATACCCATAGGTGAGGTAGGGGAGGTACATGTGCCACATCCCTTTCTTAATAATAATAATAATAATAATAATAATAACAACAACAATAAGAAGAATAAGAATAGAGTACCATCTATGGTGCCCCAGCAAATAAAATGCATTGAGTGATGAACTAAAATGTGATCCTCTAAGTTGTTGCAACAAGATGCCCTTTAGGGTGTTGCTAAAAATAAAATATGATTTGAGCGCCCCCAAAGAGAATTTTATATTTTAAGAGTAGAAAATAACACAAGTGATGTGCTATGTTCCTACATCCAAAAAGTAAAATTAGATGAACTGCCTTGAATGGAGTTTGCATGTTCTCCCCGTGCTCGGTGAGTTTCCTCCGCGTACTCCGGTTTCCTCCCACAGTCTCCTGGGATACTGTAGGCTCCAGGCCCCCTGCGACCCTGAATACAGGATAAAGTGGTATAGGCGAGTGTGCCTTGTGTTGCTTCTAAGTCTTAGAAAATGTTCTTCTATAATGAAAATAAAACCAAATGTCCTCAAGGATCCCTTTATAACGTCATTTCACTCCTGCCCTCTGTCTATCACTGTGTTACTGAAAATGTATATGGATTACCTTTAATTAGCTTTTGGAGCAAAATGTCAAAGGTACAGTACAACAGGGATCTACAGTAATTCTGTAACCTAAATTATTCCCAAATGTATCCATGTAAAATATACAAACTAAATATCCCCTTAATGAAACATGACTCACTTATGGTGTTTTTATTTTTTTTTTTTATCATGTGAGTGACTTTCAGATGGTGTTCAAATGTGAAGACTAAATGTTAAGGCATAACATGTAAAATGCACCTTTTTTCCCACTTATTGTTCATACTGTACAGGTGAAAAAAAGACTTTCCCATGTCATATACTGTAGGTTTGGTTAAGGCACTTTCAACAGTGTTTGTCCAATAACAAAGGTCTTAATAAACCCAAGTGTGCCTTGTGTATTAACTCCACCTCACCATTAGATGTTCATATTTCAATCCTCATCATATAAAATCATTTAAACCACCATTTTCTTTTTTGCATTTATGATAGGGTCATAAAGATCTCCATGAGTTTCATCCAAACAAACCTTTAATTATTAGCTATTATACACTCAAATACCACAACAGATTCTGCATTTCCATAATTTCCTCTTTCCATCATGTACTGTGCATCACATACAGTATATTTTCCATCCGATCCTCTTTCTAGTATTTATGGCAAACTTAAATCTGAGAGACGATTTTGAAATTTTGTTTGAAGAACATCATAAATAAACCACTGTTTGAATAAATCTATAGATGCATATATGAAGAACTCGTGCCATGTGACCAGTTTTTGATTGATGTCCAGATGCCCAGGAGAAAAAAAAAAAACCTTAATTGCAATGACAAGATTTCTTTCTCGTCAAAAAATCTGGTAATTTGATTGATGCAGGAAAAAGAGATAAACAAAAACAAATGTCAACAAATTAAATATCTGAGTTATCAACATACTTTTCGATCAGTATCCTACAGCCTTAACCATTTGAGCTTTCACTGACATTAACACATTGAGACAACTCTCTCATATATCAGTAGAAACAGACCAGCTTTCCAGTGTCATGAGAAGTACTACCTCTCCAGGAACCATCACCTCATGGTGGTGGAGAAGTTTGCATGACCTTATTAACCTGGGAGTCAGGGTTAACAGAAGGATGGATGGCACCAAATATACAGTAGGTGCCAATATCTTAGGTAAAAAAATATGTTTCAGTCTGCAAGAAACTTAAAACTGCAGAAAAGATTCACCTGAATGTGTTAGAATGGCGAGAAGGTAATACAAGTACCAAGAGCTTCAATTTGTGGGAACTTGAGTTTTTCTGTTAAGAAAAATAAGCAGAAATGTCATTATCAGGATTTGCTAGACCAATAAAGAAATACAAATGTGGAAAAGTTTAAAAAAATAATAATAATAATAAAAAGTATTGTTTGCTAAGATTTCCATTTCAGTGTCTTTTGATGGCTACAAATGAAATGTCACAGTTATTGTCACAAAATGACTCCTTATTTTCAGTTTCAATGACTATTTGAGAATCTATTCACATAAAGATCAGACGATTATGTCATGTAATTAAACCCAGATGTCCAATGCATATTTGGAGGTTTTTGTCAGCATGGTTCTTCCAAAGTCCAGGTAACCTGAAACATTTGTAGGTCACTGTGGACACTTTGGGATTATTTACGGGCATTGCTTACCTGGTCTTACTGAACACATTCTTTAATTGGTGTTGAATAGCAGACTGCCTGGGACACAAACAGAATTCTCTCTGCATGCATCTCCCCTTCAGGTCCGGACACAGTTGCACAGCGACAGCATAAAACCATTTCCAGGCTCCTGTTTACGTACAGTCTGGAGACTAATAAAATTTAAAAGACCTGTAGTTATGACACAAATGATATACTATTAGAGGCCATTAAAGTGGAATTCTAAACATTTTAGGAATTGAACTAGAGCTCTGGTTTATGCAAAAGACAAGATGAAATATGCATGTCAGAGAAAAATGCCTGCATCATTAACTCGTGATTACAGCCAACGAGAACCAGACAGCGGACAACCGTTCATCAGTGACCCAAAAACAAGCTGTTTCTCATGCTCGCTGCTACTCACGCAGACAAAAACAACCTCATCATGGACATCACCCTGAGCACAAACAAACCACCAGACTTCTACAATACCCGATTCTTCCATACGCTCAGGCAAGAATGAGGAGTGTATCAGTGCATGAGCTTCCAGCTAAAAGTGGTAGAACAAACCTGTGAAGCTCCTTATGAAACAGTTACTGAAAGAAGTCAGTCAGTGAGATAATGTATCAGATAAACCCCAGCGCTTCTCTTTTGTTGAAGTCGATGCCGCAGGAAACACGAGGTCATCAATAACACTCAACCCGTGGCAAGATTATTGAAAAGCAAGGTCTAGGTGCCTCACATCTCACACACCTTAACACACACACACACACACACACTCTCTCTTTTTGTTTGACACTCTGCACTCTTATCTAATTCTCCACTATTTCATCTTACACACATATATGCCATAGCAATGTTAATCGTATGGTTTAAGATAATAATGTATTAAGAGGATGCTATGATTAACACACTGCATGAAAGGGCACTAATAATCTGCCACTACTACTACTACTACTATGAGGATGCACAAACAGTTAAATGCAACACCAACAAAAATATAAATAAAAAGGATTTTGTTTTTCTTGTATAATAAAAATGTAATCAAATATATCAGATTTCTGATAAAAACAGTAGAAAAATAAAATTTGCATTGCTATGCTGCTAACATAAAGGCACAGTGTGTTAAAGGGTTTGATTTCCACATTCCTTGTTTTTATGTTATATAAAATATATATGGCATATACTGTATATATACATGGTACGATGGCTTAGTGGTTAACACTGCACCTCTAGGTCCTGGGTTTGATTCTCGCATCCGGCCTGCACGCATGGAGTTTGCATGTTCTCCTTATGCTTGGTGGGTTTCATCCCACAGTCCAACAACATGAAGATTAAGCTAATTGGCGTTTCCAAATTGCCTGTAGTGTGTGATTGTTGACCGGAGGTCCAACCATGGTTGTTTAAAAGGAAATTAATACAATGGTCTCCACTGGCCTCAGCGAGTGTATACATAGTCACACTATGTATAATCTCACCATAAAACAGAAGACCAGAAGTCTGAAAGAGGTAAGAAGAAGACTTCTGGTCTTCTGTTTTATGGTCAGATGAAACAAAAAATTTAATTGTTTGGTCACCATGATGTAGCTTTCATTTGGCATAAAAAAGGAGAAGCCTTCCACCCTAAGAACACCATCCCCACTGTCAAACATGGTAATGGGAACCTAATGTTTTAGAGGTGTCTCTTGGCCAGTGGACCAGATAACGTAATCACAGTAAGCAGCCCCATGAAAAATGATCAATACATCAAAATTCACAACAACAACATCAGGCAGTCTGCAGAGAAACTTGGTCTTGGGTACCAATGGACATTTCAGCGCGATAATGACCCAAACACACAGCAAAAGTGGTGAAGAAATGGTTAGGAGACTTAAATCCAAATGAGAATCTGTGGAGGGAGGTAAAGATCAGGGTGATGGTAAGGAGACCCTCCAACCTGAAAGAGTTGGAGCTCATCACTAAAGATGAATGGGCAAGAATACCAGTGGAGACATGAATGGTCACATGGTAAAAAGCTGGTCAGCAATTATAGGAAGAATTTGATTGCTGTAATAGCCAATAAGGCTTTACTATTGATTATTGAGAGGGGTATAAATAATTTTGGACATGCCACTTTATGTTCAAATGTAAATAAAAGATGAGTAATAATTTTTTCCACAATGATGCGTCTTGTTCATCATCTTATTATCATCTTCTGAAAGACGCCTGTGTCATTTCTAGTGAAGATAAAAACTTTCTGGTTAAATAAAAGTAACTTTAAGTCAGAATTTGCCTGGGGTACGAATAATTTCGGTCTCGACTGTATTTATATGTATATAAACTTGTTATTTACTTGTCCTTCCAAAAATATGAAATAGGAAAATAACAAGCCATATCCTGTGGGAAAACAGGAATTCCTTTAGTGCACATATGGAAAGTTGACTCGATAACTTTAACATTTTTCACAGATGTCACCTTATACGGATCATTTAATTTTTCTGGATAGGATGTTGTACGTTTCAGCATCTGTAGTTCCTAGTGGGACAAACTGCTTTCTGCTTCATTATACATTAGACATACTGACGATCATCAAGTGACAGGGAAAGGTTCAGATAAAATAAATGAAGAGAAAATCTGATCAAGCCAAAGCACAAAGTCATTCCTGAAGAGCATCTCAGAGATAAATGACCTCTTGTAATACATCCAGAGTTTATTAGTTCATTTATTGATAAGTGCTTATTTCGATTACGTGACCTTCAACTTAACATAGAATCTGGAAATCAGCTGTGCTGTGTGTGAGGAATTTTCAGATCTCTCTCTTTCTCTCTCTCTCTCTCTCTCTCTCTCTCTCCTCCCACACTTTAGGGACTGACTTATAAACCTTCCACTGTTTCAAAGCTATTGACAGCTAACAAGTGGAAGAAAACTCTGATTTAAGACACTTAAGACACTTTTTGCACCTAACCATGTGGATGAAGTTTGCTGTGTTTGTGTTCTTGTTAGTCCTGGATGTCCAGGGTCAGGACCAAGCCTCGTTCCTCAGGTCCAGTGATGGTCGCTGCCACGACACCTTCACCGTGGACAACCCGGTGGAGTCCAGCTGTCCTGGCACAACAGAAGCCGAAAATCTGAATCCACGTATCTCACTGCTCGAGACAGCACTGAGTAGTCTGCTGGGAGCCGAGACAGGTACGGAGACAGTCAGGACTCCAGCGGAGACAGAGGCAGCTTCTTCAGGATAAAGAGCTGCTGAACAGGAAGGTGAAGGAGCTGCAGGGACGAGTGGAGGAGCTCACAATGGAGAAGGAAAAGCTTAGAAAGGAACCCTGTCCACTGGTCCCTGACAGCGAGGACGGATTTGGTGTTAATAGAGCCGGTGGTAAGTAGTAAATTATTATGAATTATTATGAAGCATGGCTTCAAATCTATAGATTAGTAACAAGTGCACTGTACCAAATAGTTTAAATCTGTTTTATTTATATTGTGTTTAAAAGGCTGTGGGGAACTTGTTTCTGTCGGTAAACCTGAGACGCATCAAAAGTCAGAAAGCATTACAGGGAAATACGGGGTATGGTTCCAGGACCCCGAGTCTCCAGGAGCTCCGTACGGACCAGACACGGTGTGGCGCATTGACACCATGAGCAATGATGTGCGAGAACTGTATGCCTACGAAAACCTGGAGCAGTTCGCTCGTGGCTACCCCATGAAGGTCCTGCTTCTACCAGAGTCAATGGAGAGTACCGGGGCCACCGTGTACCAGGGTTCAATTTTCTACCAGCGCAAACAGAGCCCCATACTGCTGTGTTATGACCTCACTGCTGAGAAGATCATGGCACGAAGAGAACTGCCACACGCCGGATTCCATGGCCAGTACCCTTACTCCTGGGGAGGCTACACCGACATCGACTTGGCTGTGGATGAGAACGGACTGTGGGCCATCTACAGTACGGAAAATGCTCGCGGAGCCATCATCGTTTCTCAGCTGGATCCTGAGAACCTGGAAGTGACCAGGAGCTGGGAAACCAGCATCCAGAAGAACAAAGTGGCTTCACGCCTTCATGGTGTGCGGCAGGCTGTACACGGTGGCGAGCTACAGAGCTAACAGGACCACCATCAACTTTAGATTCGACACGGCTAGTGGCCAGAGTAAAGCGGTGGATATAAGATTCCACAATCGTTATGGCTACACCAGCATGATAGACTACAACGCGGCGAGAAGGAAGCTGTACTCCTGGAACAACTTCCACATGGTCACCTATGATGTGAAACTCACTGGAGCCAGAAGCTCACAATGACAAACAGTGATTCTAGATACAAGAGGCACTGAGTATAATGGTTATAACACCTGATCCCTTCAGCAAGGAAAATAGCCACACTAGCAACAATTTGTAACTTACTGCCATCTTCTGGCTAGGTGATGAAATGCAAGTATAGTGATAGAATAGAGTGCTTCCAAAAAACGTTTATTTATGCCTTCTTGATTATTCTATTTGAATCCTTTAGTGTATGAGATAGAAATCAATCTGCCCTTCATAAGAAGGAAACAATGTGTCTTTTATACATATTAAAAATAATCTGTAAATAAAGACTACTTGATGTAATTAATTTATCACTTGTTTGAATTGGTTGGTGATCTTATATATATATAATGCATTATTATTATTATTATTATTGTTGTTGTTGTTATTACTAAAGTCAGAGGAGGGCTACATGGAAATATGTTGTGTTGAAGCAAAAAATGTAAATAAATACAAAAATATAAAATATAAATAAATAAAAATAATAAATCATCTTAAAAGAAATAAACATAAAAGTCTTTGCATGAAAGTCAATTAACAACTCCTACTTTAAAACTGAGAAGAGGATGCAAATAATCTTTCTCGGGTAAAACAACATTTATGCATACGCACTGAGAATCATTTATGATAATTAAAGATAACTGAATTTAGCAGATTTGTTATGAAGGTTATTCAGCTGGTTATTCGTCTCATTCGTCTGCATCCGTTCTTGATGTCCTTGGATGGAAGATCTGAGGAGTGAGAAGGTTGCCATGCAGTCCAGGTAAAGGAATAAAAAGTCTTTACCTTCCTGAAAACAGGCTCCGCCCTTTTATAGTCTTTTTATTAACTATAGTCTATGCCTTGTGCAATTCCTTTTCAGGAAGAAGCCGATGTTCGAGTTTATTTCTGGGCCATAAAAATATTGAACATGTGTTTTTTTTTCATTATTGAGAAAGTCGTATGTTTTTAAGAGATCAGAGCACCGTAATGAGTTACGTATATGGGTATGACACAACAGGAGTTTATGTCCTCTCATCCTACAGTATAGGTTCAAAATAAAAACAGATATTTTATCCATCCACTTGGTCTCCTGTCAGTTTTTATGATAGTTTGTATATAAATTTTTTTATTTAAAGACACAATATCATCTTCTGATTATTTAGTTTGTTTGTTTTTGCTTTATTTATTTATTTATTTATTTATTTTAGCAGAACATAACCAAGTGGTAGAGATGGCGAAATCAGGTTAAGTTAATTAAAAGACACCATTTTAATAAGATATAGTAGCTTAAAAATGTGCTCTGAAAAAAGTAGAGCAAAACATTAAAGGGTTAAATTACCATCACAGATGCTCCATCCTGGGCTTGAAAGAACAATCAGGGAGGTAGTGGTTACGAAATAAACAAATAAATAACTATGAATTGGGTGACCAAGGTACAGCAGGTCATGACATACCAGTAAATAAATAAATTATATCTTGGAAGAAGATGTGAACTGAAGACATTTTTTAAACATCAGCCACCATTTAAAGAACTGAATAATCCTTCAAAAATAATATTATAAAAATGAATATTACTTTTGCAGGTCTTATAAAAACCGGCATGGGCAGGAAAAGGCATGCAAGTTCCTTTCTTCATAACTCTTCCTATATCCATGTTGTCAAACTTTATCTGATTAACTGGCTGATGCAAGATGTGATTGGTCACAGTAGATGGTCGCGGTAATGTAAATCCTCAACAAAATAGAGCAAAACAGAATACACTGTGGATTAATCTGTGCCCATACTGATAACCTGAGTTGTTGAGAGGATCTCTAGGAATAACGTCAAAAATTTTTAAAGCTGCATTATCGTTAGTCAGAGCTGGATAAACGATATTTCAGAAATTTATAAGATCCATAAACTCTAAAAAGGCTACTGACAGTGAGAACAATAATGCAGACCCACGGCAGACTGACACTGAGCTGTGTTTATTACAGTGGTTATACAGCAGACTGTATAAGTTTGCACACAAGTTCGGGTTTATTTTCTAGATTCTAGAACAATACTGGATTTTTTCCATTCCTATGAAATAACACGTATAGCATTAGGTAATTCATTAACAACAAGTCAGCTGATCTGGAACAGTCTGGAACAAAAGAACATTATTGTGTCGAGTGCGTTTGCAAAAATCATCAAGCACCATGATGAAACTGTCTCTCCTGAAGACCTTCTCAGTAAAAACCTACCTCTGCTGCAGAGGAGAAGTTCATTAGAGTCACCAGCCTCAGAAATCACCAAGTAATCAACAGCACCTCAGATTAGAGCCGTTATGAAGGATTTACAGAGCAGAAGTAGCAGATATACATCTCAATATCAAATATGAGATTATTGTATATTTTTGATGCTTTAGCATTGTTTTACAGTGTAGAAAGAAATAAACATCAGGAAAGACCATGCAACTTTGAGGTGTGTCCAAACATATGACTTATGGTAGTGTATAATACAAAGAGTTGTATTCAATTCGTCATTCTGTGATTTTATATGCAAATTTATTTTGTGGATTACACTGATTAATCATTGAAACAATTTACAGATTTGCACTGTGTAGTCTGACATGTATCTATACATACAACACTTCATGGGGCACTATTTTCACCTCTTAGATGACATTCGGTGACATTTTGACCTTTGGGTTTTTGTGGGTGTGGCTAAATATACAGTAAATCACTTGCACCGGCAACATGCTTGGAGCCTTTAAGAATGATTGGTATTTCTAAACACACACACACACACACACACACACACACACACGAAAATGTAGACAAGCTATTAGTTTAATTTGTGCAAGTTTGCCAAGATGGCATATACAGTACATCATATTATAAACAAACAAAAAATATACTGACAGCATGCATACTGTATATACCGTATAAGCAAGACTGAGTATTGCAGTGGAGACAAAGGTTGTGTGTGTTTTTCCATGTTAAATGGTTTGTTCACATCCACATACAGTACAAAGTTCTTTTGTTCAGTTTTGTTCATAATAACACCATTTTATCCCACGCGTTGTCTGTCAGCTTCTCATCAGTGGAGTAATTACTGGTGTAGGAAACGTCTCATCCTCTCTGAGTTATATGTTTCCCCAGTGTAGCTATCAGCACGTCCTTCAGTCTTCCGACGGACAGCCAGTAGGTGTCCACCACTCTGTACTGACACGAGCCCATGACCAGGGCCAGGACAACACCACTCACATTGTGCTGACCGAGCAGCACCTGCGTCAGAGCCAACAGACCCATCCAGAAGAGCACCACGAACCGCATGGGGCAGTCCGAGAGCAGGCGAGCGTGCAGGAAACGTGTGCACATGGCAACCCTCGTAGTGTGGCCCGATGGGAAGGAATGAGGATGCAGCATCGAAGCAAACCACTCCGAGTGATGATAACTCACTGCATGCTTCACCATTCTAACCAGGGCTTGGTCTAACAGGAGCGCTAGAGGGAAAAGAGAAAAGGAGAAAGAGATATAATAAACGAACAAGTATTCAAGTTCAAAAGTTCACGTATTAATCCTTTAAAGGGAGAAATTCACCATAAATGACTGATGCATTCATGTTTAGAATTACCATGTGATCTGCTCTCTTTGATCTATTTTCACTTTGCTTTTCAACTATCTTCTGAAAGCGGTATCTGTATCTAAAGAGAGTGATGCAGCGGCAGTTTAGTCCTTTATTCTGTCCAGATCTCTCATCACCACACCTGCTCAAATGGATCAGCTGATTCATCCCTCAATCAAAAGTCAGTACTTTTGATTACTTTTGCCAAAAGTATTCGTTTGCCTTCCTTTAAATGCATATGAACTTTTGTAACATCTGATTCCTAATCCATAGAGTTTAATATGATGTTGGCGGAATGATGCGGAAAGCCTTTACAGAAGAGTTAAAGCTGTTATAGCTGCAAAGGGGACAGGGCCAACATCACATTAAACCCTGTGGATTAAGAATTGGGTGATCCTCAAGTTCATATGCATGTGAAGTCAGGTGAGCGAATACTTTTGCCAATATAGTGTATCTTTGCTCCACTGCATTGAGCGCATGATTGGTGAATATGTTGCTCCAATATATCTCCTTACAGTCTGATATCTGTACATTCTGCGTGTGGGATGAAAAACATCCAATATGTTTCCACCCAGCCCTGGTTCTGTAAATGGAAAACAAAAAAAGTTGTGCAGACTGCACCACACAACACTGATACAGGTGATCAGCAACAGCAGGCATTCAATGACATCTTATATTATCATTGGTCAGCCATGCCAGTAAGTATTGCACATCCATTTGTTGTAAAAAGTTGTAAAAAAGCTTCTGATTGGACCATCCATAGTTGGGTTTTACATCAAATCTTTAAATGTTCTTTCAGAAATGACAAACTAATCACCGTTTTTGATTGTGATGAGAGACAAACCCTTTCTGTCCTACCGACCGAGGTTATGAGCTTTTTCCAGAATGCACTGCTGTATTTGCAGGGTGACAGAGGAGACATTTTTTCCACCAGCATGTTCATTGTTCTGTACCCCTACAGCTGCCTTGGACTGGACACTAATAGAATGGGATAAAAAAAGGAACCTGGACGCAAGCCAAGCATGCCCATGTAAATGAAATGCTAACTGGCCAAAGGCATTGTGGAATGGTTCCATGGAAAAGAGATAAAGCCTTTCATAAGCAGAAGATATTTTAATAGCAAATCCATGTTGATTAGCTGGTATAGGGGTTGGGGGGTTCAAACGAGTTACACATTTCATGTAAGGGTTCATTCTTTGCTCGAAACGTTTAATTATAATCTGTAAATCTTCCTAAAATATACACTTTATTCTCATTTACAGGTGAAATATAAATTTACTTATATTTACATTATAAGTAAGTTAGATTTTATTACAGCTTATAAGAAGACCTGTGTTATTTTCGATCCGTCACTTTGAGGCAAACTGTCGCTTTCCTGACCTTTGACACTTGTATCTTTGCCAAAGTGCATATAAATAACTGCAATATTTGGCTGTAATATTTGGTACACCATGCAATTTTTGCCATAACTATCATCTCTTCAGAGATTAAAAGGATGGCAAGCATAAACACAATGCCATTATGCTGTGTGTGTATGTGTGTGTATGTTATACTGTACACCGATCATCCATAACAATTACAATGCAAAACATTATGCCCACTATTGGGTTGGTTCCCCTTATGCCACCTGGGCGGCTCTGTGTTCATGACTCCACAAGACCTCTGGAGTGTGCTGTGACATTGGCATTGGCAGGAGATCCCTTAGGTGCTGTGGGTTGAGAGGTAGATCAGACTTGTTTGAGTGGTACATCCCCGACTCAGGGGAGTCTGGAATCATGGTTGGTGGCCTTGGGCTCTTTGCCCGCTGAGGCCCATGCATGGCAGGCTGTAAGGCACTGGATGTTCTGGTGCCCTTCTATCATGCCCTTCTATCTATTGGCTTTTTTCAGTGGTTTGTGCTGCACTGGCTTGGACCAGACATTGGGGATTGGACCAGACAAGCTGACCTTTGGTCTGAGGTGGTATGGCCTTGTTCCTATTAACATGTTATCCTTGTTTGCTGTTAATGTTATGCCTGATCAGTGTACAGTATATCCCTAGTAACAAGTGGTGGATGCTGATATAGTTCAGAAAGATGTCAAGTTAACAAACAAATAACCATTTTTAATGACAAATATCTAGTATAAACACTATTTGATAGGTTACACTGCAAAATGAGAAATACAATTTTGAGACAAATGAGTCTTTGCAAAAGAAGTATTGCAAACTGACACAAAATATTTGGTTTGACTCACTAAGGTTTTTAAAATGTAAATAAGGCCAAAAAAAAAAATCCTCCTCTACCAGCTTTTAAATTCACTTCACTAATTAAAGACACCTTATTATATTAGTCAAAGAATGCTGGGGAAACTTTAATGGCAGTAACTGAGAGTAAACCTCATTTGTCTTGGCTTCAGTATTCTCCAAAAGTCCTTTAAACACATTTAGTTAATTTGTGGCAGCTGCTACTTTGCCCAGCTGATTGTTTTCATGGTTTATGTGATTGAAAGAAGAGATGCGATTGGCTCTTTATGGTATTTTGAGTTTTTGCTATGTAATGCTTCCATTCACTTTTGTGTTTTACTAAACATGTGGAAGTTTAAAGCTTCTTTAAAAAGGTCTCATTAGCCTAATCAGCATGTCTTGTGAGAAAACTAGTGTACCTGAAGGAAACCCACCAAGAACAGGGAGAACATGCAAACTCCATGCACACAGACGAGTGATTTAGATGAGAATCGAACCCCCAACCTTGGAGGCACAAGGTGACAGTGGTAACCACAAAACAGCTTTAAATTTTATTTTGCCATCAAATTCATCATACATAGTATAATTGAAATGAAATGCACCTGTTCAATTAATGTCTATGACTGTTTGATATTTATTTTACTTGTAGTGTTTTCTTTTTATCCTTTTTTTTTTTTTTTTTATTCCTTTGACAGTATTGTTAGTGAACGGCCATGGGAATAAAACACACTTTAGACTTGTGCTTGCCATGATGGATATAGAAACTGTAGAACATGTCTGTGAGAATGCTGCATTCCAATACTTTTCCTTTGTTGTTATAAAGCAACTTGATTAAACTAATATTCAATAGATTTGAGCTAGATTTGTGGCTAATTTCATCATATATGAATCCTCAAGACTTTATATTGTTTTAATGACTAAAAGGTTTTACCATATCCTAAAGTGTGTTATGTTTCCTATTATTATTATTGAACCATGAATGTGTGTGTGTTACCCAGGAACAGGTTGATCATGACCTCCTGCTTCTCGGCTGTTTCACTGCAGATGAGGAGATAAAAGGTGATGGAGATCCAGGGCGCCGCGTGTCCGGTGAGCTCCAGCAGCTTCACCAGCGGCCTCATGCCGCCCAGAGGCGCCTCCTTCCCGGCGCACAGCGCCATCCTGCGGGAGAGCCACACGTCCACAGCCAGCAGCGAGCGCAGCGCCACGGCGGGGACAGACTGACTCGGGCGGGGTGCGAGCGGCGGCACGGACACCGCGCAGGTGATGCTGGAGAGCCTTCGGGACCGAGTGGATGAAGATGAGGAGGATGATGATGCGGCAGGCAGCTCGAGCCTTCCGTTACTCACGAGGCTGCTCCTGCGCGCTTTAGGAGACGGCATGGTGATAGCTGAAGCCCAGAGCCTCCTCACCTACTGTACCACAGACTGGCAATGTTTCTCTTTTTTAACTCACCTGGGTTATTTATAATCTACTGTGCGTGTCTCCCCTCTCTCTCTCTCTCTCTCTCTCATCAGAGAAATGTTTTTGAGCATGCACTATAACCAACTGTAGCGCAGTGCACAGAGCTCTCACACACACTCACACGCAACCTTCAATGCTTTAACCACTGAACCACCACAACTCAATTCAGAGTTAACCTCAACATCAAAGTTTTTTTTTTTTATTTATTTTTTTAGCATTGTCACACCAGATAAAGTTAGATGTCTCATTACCCACATAGTAATATACTGTAAAAAACAGAGCACTTCTCTTATAGTGCAATCATGTCACAGAATTAAACAGAATTGTGATACAAAACATGGCATTGGTGCTAAAAAGTGGAGGCGAAAAAGTGAATTTCCAGATCGGATCATATAACACAATTCTTACTTTTTTTTTTTTTTTTTTTTTTACAAATACTTATTGCTTCTAATCTCCTTATCTATGCTTGTTTTTTTTCTTCTAAATATGCATACACATTTATATTTTTATCAGATAAGAAGAAACACATTTGCTAAATACAATCCCATTACCCTTTTATGTAGTGTCAGTAACTTATTTATTATTATTATTATTATTATTGAAATCTTTCTATGATATTAACTGCCATGCAGGTGAAACTTGACCAGGTTGGATTTCAGTACAAAGACAAACATGAAAAACGTTTCATTATTCTAAAATGCAAATATATATATAGGCTATATATATATATAGAGAGAGAGAGAGAGAGAGAGCATTAATTTAACCTGCTTACAGATTTTAAACTTTTTTTTTTTTTTTTTTTAAAAATCCATCTATCGTGCAAAAAACTGAG
>JAQQZS010000001.1:5047279-5071688 GCA_030068045.1 Platyallabes tihoni
CTAAACTGAAATGAAGGCATTGGATGCTAAACTGAAAGGATTGGATGCTAATATGAAGTGATTCAATGCTAAACTGAAGGGGTTGGATGCTAAACTGAAGAGCTTGTACTGTATATGAAACAGTGTCTCTTCAGTTGATATATAGGCCTGAGTGTATTTAGTTATTTAAACTTGGAATTGTACTTATTTATTTTCAATAACAATCAAGTAAAGTATAAATATGTCAAAACAAGTATAGTAGCAAAGCACAATTACACAAGTATTTCCATCCCAGGCTCCAATATTCTTCCACATCCGAAAGAAAAGTAGCTTCACTTTTACAAAGTGTCAAGTAACATGAGGCAGCAGAGCAGGACGGCACGTTCAGTGCCAAACCTCTTTATGTTCTTTCCAGACTGTGGGTTCTTTTGCATGGGGAGCTCTCAGGAATAGATGCATGCTATCTAAGCTGTCATGTGTGATTGAGGGTACTGTTCGACTACGCCAGAAATGTGACGCCCCATTATTCCTACCTAACACTGTCTCTCAGCATACTTCTCTCCTGTCTCACACGCAGCTACACATACAAGTGAAAGATGACTCTTAAAACCTCAAGACGTTTGTCATGATTCCAGGTCCTAATGGAAAACCTCGTTCTGAACCAATAGGTTTATGTTACTTCTTTCCCTTAAGGAAATATATTTGGCCACAAATTGCACTCGCTTGCGTAAAAAACACGCACAGATAACATAGTCGCTGTCCAGTATTTGTATGTGGTTAACTGCAATTCAGGCAGACTAAGATATCAGTATTTTTCACATCAAGTTTTGCTTTAGAGGAATCAAATACAAAATTTATCAAGGAGCTCTGGTGGTTTGGTTTTGCATTCATTTGTATGTAAGTAATTTAAAGGAAAAGTTTTTTATTTTTATTTTATCAATAAAAATTGATGGTAATTTAAGTTCAGCAGACCACTATGAAATTCTTAATTTTTCAGATATCCCAGCCTTGTTAGTAGGCTGGGGTCAGAGCGCAGGGTCAGCCATTATACGGTGTCCCTGGAGCAGACAAGGTTAAGGGTGTTGCTCAATGGCCCAACAGCAGCAACCTGACGGACTTGAACCGCTGACTTTCCGATTAGTAAGATAACACATTGCCCCTAAGGAAGTACATTACAATAGGTCTTGGTTGTTATAAGTTTTCCTGCACTGTTCACAGGCTGTGTCACTTGGAATATGAGTTCAATGTAAGTAACCAGGGTCAAATTCCACAACCCTCATTCCATGCAAAAATGCACTCCAAAGTTCAATTGAGACTTATATGAAGCTTCTGCACTTATTTATTCCCACTGAGCTAAATCGACTTGGAATCTTACAAACTTATAGTGTACTTAGTACAAATTTAACTCTTTCCTTTCCCTGGAAAATACATACTGTATGTGGTGTTGACCTGAAAAGTGAATAGCTGCCAAAATCTGATTGGACTCTGCAGAGCCCAATAGGATTTTGGCAGCCATTCACTTTTAGACCTATTGTAATGTGCTAATGTAAAAAAAAAAAAAAAAAACTATCCCTTTAAGATTTTACCAGGTTCTTTGTTTACAGCAGGTTAATGAAATGATTCTCAGTCCTCTTAAACAGTAACAAGCTTCCCTTTTTGTTTGAATGCATGTAGTAAAGCATGAGTAAACCTAATTTATTTTCATTCCATTTCACTCCAGCAAGGTTTTGGCAACATAGACAGCGAACACTGGCTGGGTCTGGAGAATATATACTACTTAGGCAAACAGGGAGATTACAAACTGTTGGTGGAGCTTCAGGACTGGATGGAAAAGAAAGTGTATGCAGCCTACAGCAGCTTCCATCTGGAGCCTGAGAGTGAATCTTACCGCCTGCGTCTCGGCGTTTACCAAGGCAATGCTGGGGATTCTTTAACTAGCCATAATGGCAAACAGTTCACCACGCTGGATCGAGACAAGGATGCCTTCTCAGGTTATTGTTGATTTAGACTTATTAGTGCTTCACTGATGACTGGTTGTTACATAAAAGTCATTATTCAAGTCCAAAGCACAAACTGTCTTACTCATAACTTCCTTTCTTACAGGAAACTGTGCTCACTTCCATAAAGGTGGCTGGTGGTACAATGAATGCGGTCAGGCCAACCTTAATGGCGTGTGGTACTCTGGTGGTGTGTATCGCAACAAGTTCCAAGATGGCATCTTCTGGGCGGACTACGGAGGAGGCTTCTACTCCATGAAAGCCGTGCGCATGATGATCAGACCTATTGACTGAAACATAAACAAAACTATAATCTGAATCTCCATCTTTGTGCATATACAGTGGCAAAACTGCAAATCCAAAACATTTGGAATAGCTGGGATAAAACTCTCGATTTCTCTTTCAAGTAACTAAAATGGCCAATTTTATCAGCTTTACAAGCCCAGCTCTTTGAAACTTCCTCTGTCACTTATACACACAAGGCATTTATACACACTGTATAATGATTAGAGATTATACATGCAGTTGTTTTGGTTGTATTTCTTCATGAGGGATGTTGTTAAAATGTCGTGCTTAGCTTAGAGCTTATTATTTTCCCTTGTACTTTTGTTGTTCCCTTGTACAGCCTGAGAAGGTCATCCCAGATTTTTAAATTAAAACACATTTTATTTGTATGTCACCTTAAACAGTATATATCTTTAGATATACTGTAGGTTATTTTTTTGGCCACATATTCCAGGTCCTGCACAGTGATCTACAGATGTTTCCATCCAACTGTGAAAAAATCCTTTCAAGCATTTTTTGGGATTTGCCCAGAGGTTTTCGGTCCAGTGGAACATGCCTTTTACAACTCTAGCATGAGCCTTAATGCCAAACCTTATGAACTGGCTCATCAGATCCTTTTCCCACTAGTCCAAATTACCGGTGCCAGTTTCTAGTGCAAGGGGGTAGACCATCCATCTAAACATGTGGTTAGTCAGGTTGAACTGAATCCTGGTATATTTTCCCCTTTGGTCAGTTCTTTAAGCAGGAAAGCTCACATCATTCACACTTTATTGTTTTCCAAACCAACCAGTCTGGTAGGGTTTGAATGACCTCAGTTCATATGGTACAGCTGCAATGAAAAAGCAGATCGACAGTGAATCAACCTTACTGCAGGAGGTAAATCAAAAATGCTTTGAGTTTTGGAACAGAATTGGACATGACCCCCATTCTTCAACTTGCAGGTGGTGCATTTGCAAAATCTAAAGATTTAAAGAAACAGTGTGAACAAAGAAATGTCATAAGGATGCCATAAAACCAAATAGGTGATGATAGTGTACCGTAGACTTTGAATAAACTTCAGCTTCAGATACAGATTTAGAAAGTGCAAGATGGTTTGTATGGAAAAGAAAAATGCACAGATCCAGATCTGTGCTCAGTTTATGTTACTCCGTTTCTGCTTTCAGTGATAAAGTGTTTATAAGATACTTATATGTTAATTTTCACATGGTTCTTCTTACATTTAGCAACCCACACTACTTTATGACTTATAGACTATCATGATTTATTCAGATCCAAACAAACCCTGATGATGTAAGAGTACTGTGGGGAAAAAACCCCCAAAGCAAATCAAATCCAGAGCTCAGTGTTTTGACCATCTTAAAAAGGCTGCCTGAAAAAGAAGAAAGAATTATAGCCTAATTTTGGTCGTTCACTGATATTTAAAAACAACAACAAAAAAAGAAAATTGCAGACCAAGCAAAGGGCCTCTGAAGGGTATGAGGACAGACAACGAGAACCAGATTGCTGAAAACCCAAACAGAACTCAGAAAAAAAAATAAGGAAAGGGAGGAGAGATGGTGAAAGTGGGGGAAGAATGGTTGAATAGGAAGTGAAATCAAACTTTGCTCAAGGTTATAAGAATAAATTTTTTTTACTCTCCTCTAAAATTCAAAGGAGTTCACATTCTTTCCAGGAAAAAGCACAGTGAACGTCGTATTTGATCTCAGGAGTCGCAAATTCCCGTGGGCGATAATCACAAGCAAAGGGAGATTGCTTCATGGACCGCAAGGATTTAAAGGAGCCTCAGATGTCAACGTAGTTTGAATGCTCCCTGTCTTCGAAATATTATGCATCCCTGACCTCGACCAGGCAGTCAGGAGTATCATATTGCTAGAACCTTCGATAGCGAAAATAAAGTTCTCTTGGAAACTGGTCAGTGTGGTGGATGTCAATATAATTAGGTTATTCAGACATGACCTGTAAGTCTTGCAAACACATCACTCACCACTGAGTAGTCAGTTAATATCTGTGTGCTGACAGAATGTGGGACCGCATCTGAACTTTTTTTTTTCCGCTGTTAATTTAAAGCTCTTCCACGAAGCAGAACATTCTGCGGTAAAATGTTTTAGCAGGCTTGGATTTTATGGGGTGTTTGCTAGACACTCTTGAAATAACACAGATTTTCTTTTATTATTCAGTAGAAAAGGTTCCATTACTCCTGACATGGCATGGCAATTTGTCAAGAATAAGATTACATATAAGATTACGAAAATGTTTGTATAAATGATGATTGTAGCGATTGTAGTCATATTTCTGTAAAGTATCACAACAAAGGGTAAAATTTAATCAGCCCGGAATAAGACGGTGAAATGTTGTTGCTGAACTTATAGTGACCAATTTGAGTGCCGACCGCACACTCTTCATGTTAAATGTAGCTGCGTTTTATAGAAAAACAGCTGGAAACTGAGTCTATTTAGTTCACAGTCACAGAGGTTTATTTCTACATAAACATGTTTAAAACAGTTCATTGAAATTTACAGGGAAAAGCAATTACTCGGGATATAGAAACTTTACTTCGACCTTAACCGGGTCAAACAGAAGGCAGGGTTTAGCATTAGATTTAAATTTAATTAGCCATGCTCACAGTATGGGTGCTGTGTTAAAATATGGTGGAGATTCCCATAACATCTGTGGAAGGAGTCTCCAGGGTTTCTGACCCTCTGGGAAATCGGTAACTGTAAGTGTTCCGACATAGGAAGATCTTCAGTACAGAAGGGTTTGTCTATAATAATCTATATTTTTTAGTGTTATTAATTTCATTGTAATTTGCCAACTACTTTAAATGCAAATATAAAATGATAGGAACTACATTCTGTCCTTAATTAAATAAAAAGTTTGTTTTAAAATGTTCATCTAACAAAAGTGATAAGTACAAGGGGTGTTTAAGTCAATCCAGGACTTGTGATAACATTTTTGGTGAATGAAGGCGTAAAACTGATTGACATTTATGGAGGACTTTAAGCACAGTACAGTGACTCGTTTTCAGAAGACCGCACCTCCATGAATGACGATCCCGGCCGAGGTGGCTCAAAGACTACCGTGAGCATTCAGAGAATGTCTGATCAACAGTTAAAACGGTGGAAGAGATGCATCTGTCCGTGAGAACTCCACACTTACACATTACAGGAACTTGCCATTTCCACATGTTTGGGCCATTAAAGGAGTTCCTGGGAGGCCAGCAGTTTATGGCTTCAGTGTACGGAGAAAACTTTCTACCTTGGTGATATAAAGATAAGATAAGATAAACCTTTATTAGTCTCACAAGTGGGAAATTTGTTAAGCAAATTTTGTTAATATCTAAGCACTAGTGGAACATAAGTGCATTAGTGTAGCAAGGGATTATATAGAGAAATAAATGGAGGTTTTACTCTCTGACCTGTGTTCTGTTATTCTACACAAACAAAAGTCCTTGTTTGACTTGAACACCCCTCGTTTTATTATGACTTACTCACTCTAAACTCATTTTTCAACATTGTAGCATCAAGTGGATGATTGGAGGAGGAATTTTGGGATTGTGAATGGAGCAGAAATGGCAGTGGTTTCTCCAGCCTAACTGGTGCTGATCCAGCTGTGGACTGACAGCTGTAAGGATTTTTCAGCAGTCATTACTGGTTGTTTTGCTTTAACTCGGACTGATGTAGTTTCTTAGAGTCTTGGGTGATAGATTTTTACAGGTGATGAATTTTAAGAGAAAGGTACACACCCTTCCTTGGATTACATCTAAAGCAGGCTTTGACTCACTTGGACTTTCTTAAACAGATCTCATCCTGTGTGCTTTAAAGAGCGATTAGAGTAGCCATCCCCCAGAAGCTACATGCACATGTACTGTATGTAAGAAATACAACACTTGGATTGGTGTGACTGGGATCTGAAGTGGAGTTGGGGGAAAATGGTACAGATGTTTCCAACTTTTTGTTGGTTCTTCATAATAGTTTGCATAACATGTTACAAATTCAGATATACAAACACACTTGTGCCAATACTATTTGGACACCTGGCCATCACAGCCATATGCAGTCATTCTGCATCTTCTTGTATAGAATGTCATGGTTTGATGTAGCTTCACATTTTCCCTGCACTGTACTGTAGGTCAGAATCCCAAACATATTCCGTATGGCAATTTCCTTATGCAAAAGTCATGGTTAGAAAAGGTTGATTTAGAAGAACTTGATTGTCCTGAAAAGAGACCTGTCCTCAACTCCACTTGGAGTCTGGAGCCTCCTCACAGATCACTAATGCTCTTTTCGCTAAATGAACACAAATCCCCAAAAACCATGCTTCAAAGTCTAGTTGAAAGTCTTTCCAGAAGAGTTGAGGTGAAATCTTGAATAGGTTTTTCAAAAATCTTCTTATGGATATAATGGCCAGATGTCCACATACTGCAAGATGAGTCACTATATTTGTTTTCTAGGTGATTTTTCTGGGACAAAATCTCTAAATTGGCTATTGGAGGCTTTGCTTCGCAGATCACAAAACCACAATTTTAAATCCTCACATCATTAAGCATCGTTATCTCTCAGTTGCTCAGCTGTATCCTGTCTATATAATAAGTTGTTTGGGAAGAAATTGTAAGCCAATTGAGTAAAAGATAAAAGACCAGAGACAAATAGGCCCTCAGATGATTAAAACCTTCAACAGCTTCATGCACCTGTCAATGTGGGAAGAAGTAATAAAGACTAATCACGCACTAATCTTAATATTTGTCAGATGTAAAACAGTTGTTAGAATTTCTCTTTAGTAATGTGTATCACTTGGTTTCATTTAATATGCTGGGAAGTCATATTGAGTCTCACTTGAGTGAGATTATTTATGACAGAATGAGCCAAATGTCAAGATCATGCAATAGGAGAAAAAAAGGTGTTGCTGTTAAACTTTCATCTGAAGTTCTTCAGCTCATTGTGAAATCCTGATTTCTCAACATGTATAACAAGAACCATTATGCCAGAGATGGAGGGGTAAAGGGAGGAGATCCAAAAGCCAAGGAATGTTTTGTTTTATGGACAGATTTGGTCTTGATCTAGCACCTCATGAAACATGGTTTAAGTACCACTGCCTTGCTAACAACCTTTACTGGATGAAATGCCTTAAAAGGATGCGTAGACTAGCACCTAACATTCAGTTATTATTATTATTATTATTATTATTATTATTATTATGTTCTTAGGCTCACTTAAAAAGGCACGTATTTGATTGATTAACATGACACACAACATAGGTTATATATTTTAGTCAATCAATAGATAAAATAAATAAATAATCACACTGTCTAAAAAATGCAATTGTTGCAATTCTGATCAATAATCTGGTCATACACATTCACATCTTACAGTATATTTGTTAAAGAAAACCAGGATACCATTCAGATGACCTAGAAATCTAGTATTAGAAATATTGAAAAAAATAAACATAGATACTTTCTGGAGGACGAAGTTTCTGGAGGACGTTTGGAAAGAACGTGTGGGCCAATTTTTCCCTGTTTTTGCTCCACAGACTTTAAAAAGATCTGCATGTAAGAGGAAAGAGTGAGACACGGGTTGAATCCCTCTGTGTAAGTATAATCGTGTAGTGGAGTTCCCGGCACAGCGCGCGCACAGATCTCAAACCGGCTTTATGGATCAGATGTCTAATGCTGATTTAAATTATTTATGAACAATAATAAATCTCTAGACCTCTGAAATGAAAAGTCGTCACCCGATGAAAAGTCATTAAATATCAAACAAAAAAAAAAAATATCCCGTGGAGATGTGAGGAGCCAAAGAGTCCACGTTTAGACAATCCTCCGCATGTGTGTGTGTTATACTGTAGATTCTCCATGGACAGTTTTTACTTGGCCACAGCTCAGCTCTATTTAGGTCGATTTATGAGTCGAACCTTTTGGACGCGTCTCCGCTGCAGCTGGACACTCCGCTGAGGAGAGAAACTTAAATGTCGAGGAGGTGACTCATGTCAGTTGTGACTGTAGTATTAGGTAGATTATTCCTTAGTCAGGAGAAAGTTTCATGTGGAATCTTTTCACAATCCTGAATACACATGAAGAAACATTCTCGGCCAACAGGTTCAGCCAAATGTTTCACAGCGATGCCATCCATAGTCACACAGGAAATCATTGATGATATGAATCGCAATATTGTTGGTTGTTTATCTTTGTGTTTATTTCTTTTTATTCGAGTCTCAATCGACTATACCATAGTGCTATTGATATCTATATTCTGATTGGTCAGAAGATCAGAGGTGCTGGCTGTAATTCAAACTTCATGTTTGTCGTCAGGTGTGTCCAACTCCGGTTTATAAATGTCAGCTAAAAGGACACTTTTTATGCTCTTTCTTTCAAAAGGTTTCCCTAAGACTTAGAGGTATCCATGTATTTTGGCCACTTGATTTCCTTTTGGTGTATCAAACTTTAAATGAACTGCCCCAAAACACCCCTTTTTGGATGTGCATTTACCTAGCCAATCAGAAAGCCAGTTTAGGACCTTATCAGGGAAAATTAATTTTCAGACATTTACTAATATAAAGGTTGAAACAGTTGAGGCCCTGGGTTGCTGATCGGAAGGTCGGGGGTTCAAGTACCACCACTGCCGATTTGCCACTACTAGGCCCTTGAGCAAGGCCCTTAACTCCAACTGCTCATAAAAATATGAACTAGATCTTGTGGTGCAAATGATCCAATATGGTGACCCATAGAATAAAGGGACAAAGCCCACTAAATAAAATAAAATAATAATAAAAAAAGTTAAACTATGTTAGCTATAAGCAGTTAGAGATGGACTTGAGCAGAACTGTGCGGAGCTGGGCATCAAGCTGTGGGAGGGACTATTAGTGTATGAGTTGACAACTAGGGGAAATTTTGACTTGCTTGTGTAAACCGTGTCCAGCGCAGAAATGGAAAAAAGACTTTTTTTCCCCCCTCAGGTTTTGGATTTTCTCACAGACTAGTCTAAAAATGACTAAAAATTAGATAGACACTCAGTGTATATACTGTATATAAGAAGTCCTAAGTCAATATGACGGATACTACTACATTAGCATGTCTGTGAACAGAACCCTGTTGCGCAGAGAGTCCCTTTAAGACTGAGGTCTTTGCAGGACCCCAGGTGGAAAATTTCCTATTAATGGTTGCCAAGACATCTCACTGGGGCCTAAAACCTGTCATCAGGCCACTTCTATATACAGGACCCGGTGTTGATGTCCAGCAGCACTAAATAATAAGGTCTCTCATGAGGAGCTTCGTGAAGGGTAGGTGTCATCTTTGGCTTTGCTCTGTTTGGCCTGGAAAACATCAGACTGGTTCTGAATGGGGACATTTTGTGTATTTTAAGAGACTGAGCTAAGTTCTTCCAACATCGCATCTGCTGAGTGGAAAACGTGCCCTGACAAGGTTAGTGTGGCACTAACGCTACTGGCTCTGGTGTGGCAGTCACTACCATACAGAGCTGAGTTTATGAGAAAGTAGCTGTGCAAAGGCTGCTTACCAATATTAACCAGGCTGGCTCCAGGTTAGAAGACCTTCATAAAAATCAGAGTGTGAAAATGCCAGATGTGAAAAGAAGACCCATGTGTGCTAAGATTTGAAAGATCACCAGTACAGACACTTTTGGTGTAGAAAGTATTTACACTCGATGAGATGTTTGGGAACTGCTTACAGCTGGATTGTTGAGTGACTGCTCACATAAAGTTCTACCATAGATATGTCCAGGGCACAGGTGCATTTGTTATACAGTACTTTAAGGCATGGCAATTCATCATAAATTGATGTGTTTAATGTTATATCTCATCGATTGTAGGAAAAAAAATATATCACTTACTCATTCTCTATACCACTTATCCTGTACATGGTCATGGGAGGCCTGGAGCGCCTACACCAGTTGGCCTAATCTGCACGTCTTTGGACTGTGGGAGGAAACCGGACCACCTGGAGGAAACCCACCAAGCATAAACTCCACACACACAGTCCCAAGGCGAGTTACTGACCCCTAAGCTCGGGTTACTCTCTGTATGGAGTTTTGCATGTTCTCTGAGGTTTTCTTCCATCCAGGTTTTCTTCCTGAGCTTCTGCATCATTCAGGCTATTTCAACTGCTCTATGTTATCTCATCACTGATCTTTGAATTTAGCCGACTCACTAAGTTGCTCTCAGGTTTGTTTAGATCTGGCGTGGGATGTGCAAATCTTGCACATTATTACTGAGAAAAGTAGCTGAACATACAGAAACAAATCACCAATTTCATGAAGACTTAATGAGTTAGTGGACCTCACCAATGTCCTGTAGTTGCGATGACCCCAGAGATTGAGGGTCCCTCATTCTTTCCAGAGCTCTGGTTACTCTCTACAGTATGTAACGTTTTGCATTACATCCTCATGAGGTTTTCTTCCCGGTACTCCGATTTCTGTCTACAACCAAAAAAACATGCTGGCGTGTGGATTAGCTACTGTATGCCATGCATAGTTGGTGTGAATGATTGTTTTAAAGTGTGTGTATGTTCTTGGTTCTCTGCATCTCATCCAGGGTGCATTCCATCCTCCTGGATTTACAGCTCTGACCATGGAAAAAAATTACAACGGTTACTGAAATAGAATAAATGAATAAATGAATTGCAGATGCTCTTTTAACTTGGTGTTTTTGAACATATCAGATCCTATGGAAGCTGAATATTTCGAATATGGATCTTTTATTCTACAAAAAAACATCATGGAATGGGCTGATAATCATTTTCAGATTTGAAAGCAGGAAAAGGTTGGATATTTTCATATCTATTCAGTTTGACAAATATGGGAATATGGTGGCTATACAAAAACAGCGATATAAAATACTGGGAAATACTTCCCTTCACACATCTATATACTCTGGAGGTCAACATCCAGACTATATACCGTAGATGTGTGAAGTGAAGTATTTCCCAGTATTTTATATCGCTGTTTTTCTTCAGTCTCCCCAAACATTTCTCTTTTAAACAATATTTTCCATCAATATTCTCTGTTTTACGATGTGTGAAATCGTGTTTTTTGGAGGGCTCGAGTTTATTATTAATGAAACATCATAAATTATAATAAAAAAAATACAACTGTTGAATGTTTTATGTTCTTAGACATTTTACTGAAGCACATGCACAATAAATTAACTAGTGTATGTTAACCAGATGCAAACTTTTGAGCTTGTAATAAAAATGAAATCTGTAATATTAAGTGTAACTTCTTTTTTGTAGACGAATGCCAAATAGAACTACTTTTTTAAAATTCAGAAACCATTCAAAAGGAGTGCACACAACTATATGGTTTTGAGCAAAATAAACCAGATGCTCTGAGTGAGTTTTTTCATCCACTATTTATGCAGAAATATGTTTAAACGCTGTAGGTAAGGTCCAATGTATGTAAGCATTATTTAGAAGAAACAGAAACCTACTGTTTCTCCACCTCAGGGGCGGATCTACAAGGGGCAAGTAGGGGGGCAGGTGCCCTCCCTACTATATGGTTGTCCCACAGGCCCCCCCCACCAACCGACCCCCACCCCAACTTTATAGTTCCTAGCACTGTGAATGAAAAACAAAACCACAGCTATGTCCATAAGTCTTCTAGGATTGAAACAAACAAGAACGCTTTCAGAACACCTCACACACATACACACACACACACACACACACACACACACACACACACACACACACAAATACACACTGCTGTACAAGACACATCGTGAGCTTCTGCGGTATTTCAAGCTGAAATAAGAGCTTTGTCAAGTCGTGAAAGGACTGAACCAGTTAAACTCAGGTACATCTACAGTATAATTTGCTAAATCTGATTCAGTAATGGTGGTTTGTATGTTATGTAATGTCACACGATAGATAGAGGTCCACTTTCTCATTGTGATCATTCTTTACTACCTTTAAGCACTTATACAGTATATAAACCCTTTGTGGACTTCAACAACATATTCACTGCTGGAGGTCACAGTAGTAAAAAGGAAATGGAAGGAAATGAAAACCAAGTAAAAAATATGGTTTAAAATATTGCCCATAAAAGGCTGATGTCTGGGAAAAAGCAGGCAGGAGACAGAGAGAGAGAGAGAGAGAGAGAGAATTAGGGAAGAGAAAAAAAGTAGAAATGAACATGGAGAGGAAGATGAGGATACAGCTGAATCAAAGCGAGGGACAGAAGCAGGACTGATGGTGAGACTATTTATATAGCGCTTTTAACAATGGTATATGTATATATATCTTCTTCTTTGTCTTTCGGCTGTTCCCTTTCAGGGGTCGCCACAGCGAATCATCTGCCTCCATCTAACCCTANNNNTTCCTCTGCTTTCCAGAGCGTACCTCCACCTCTCCAAATTTTCCTCCACCTGTTCCCTGCTCTCGCTACAAAGCACATAATATATACATATATATATACACATAATCTTTTCCACCGCTTTTTAGATCCACCTCTGCTCCACACCACACTCCAAATCCTGATTAATGAAGAACATATTTTCCAGGATTTTTAAAAAAATTGCCTTGCTGATCTGCCTCTGAGACTGCGGTGGATTATTAAAAAAAAAGAAATTCCAGTAATATCTGCCATCTTTAGGTCGGATTTTGCTGTACTAAGCCACACAGGATTTATTCAGGCACCGAGGAGGTTTTTAGTCAAACAAGGTAGAATATTTAAATCAACTAATGATATAAATGTATTGTTTTTACTTCCACACATATTGATTGACAGATAGATGGAGTACTTTATTAATACAAAAAAGGAAATTGTATAATAGTGAATATAATATATAATATTATATTGAATATAATTGCGTATTATTGTATGAATATTGGTATTCATGTTGAATAAAAGGGGAAAAAAATGATATCAAGAAGTTCTAAAGTATTAGAGTATTTCAGAAACTTTAACCAACAAAAGTCTCTAACACTCACTCACTCATCTTCTACACCGCTTTATTCTGTATGCAGGGCCACGGGGGGCCTGGAGCCAATACCAGGAGACTTAGGGCACAAGGTGGGGTACACCCTGGACAAGGTGCCAATACATCACAGGGAACGCACAATATAATCACTCACATGCTTGTTCACACACTATGGACAATTTGGGAAAATCAATTAACCTAATCTGCCTGTCTTTGGACTGTGGGAGGAAACCGGAGGAAACTGGCATATAAAATATATAAACCACAAGGAAAACTGTATAAGAGTCAATATTCAAGACTTTTATCTGTCACATGCATGGTTATACTGACTCACGTATTAACTGACTGTGCAGATTAAATTAAATAAGTAACTAACTAAATAAATAAACAATAAAAACAAAATTTTGCTACATTTTATCCGTTATTATTAAACTTGTGTATTTAATGCCCATATAGCCTGATGAAAAAAGCTTCTATTTAGTCTTTCAGTTTGTGCCCTGAGTGACCGGAGTCTCTTGCCAGATGAATGTCTTTAATAATGCGCTGTCTGCAGGTAAATGTAAATGCAACATATAAGTTTGTATGAAATGCATGAGTGCCATCTTGTGGTTAAAGCTGACTATGAACGAGACCCTGAAACCACAAACAAAAGATCTCATTAGTCATGTGAACACATACATGTCAAAATAATGAGTGTGTTGAATGAGTACCGGTTGCATAAAATTACAGTTTATTGAAGACCTGTCATAAGAATGTGCCAGACTTTTGCATTATTGATTGGCTTTTGCACATCAGGAGACAGAAATGGAAATTTAAGCTGGTGGAGCAAACAATTTAAACCATTCTGGAAGTTTCTTCTCCAGCAAAATAACTTACCTTGCTTGAGACATTAAGGTCAGATGCAAATCAGATACAAATCTTTACCATCCAGATAAACATCCAGTATTATGGAAGTCATCTCTGAGGGGAAACACACAGTAATCTGGAGAGCTACAGTATACAGAGCTCCACCTTCACTTCCCCACACTGTTCAGGAGGTCAGACGGTGGAAGAGGGATATTTAAAAACAAACTGAGTCTGAAATCTAAAAATTACCTCTGTTTTATCATAAATAATACAATTAAATCTGTTGTAAATGTAACGTTTATACATTAACATGCAGGAAATCTGATTTCTATCCATCCACCCATCTATTCATCTATTTTTCCATTCCTCAATTCATCACAACTTAGTCATCCATCCTTCCCCCAACTAAACTCTTCCATCTATTTCTACATTCCATCTTTCTTTCCATTTATCCACTCATTCACCACTCATCAACCTGTCTGTACATCCATTTTATCAGCCCATCCATCCATCCATCCATCCATCTTTCCATTCATCCTTATACTTACCTGTTCATTCATCCAGTTAGTAGTCAATCCATCCATCCATCCATCCATCCATCCATCCATCCATCCATCCATTCCTTCATTTCTCCTTCTTTCCATTCATCCATACACTTATCTGTTCATTCATCCATCCAGTTATTAATTTATCCATCCCTTGGTTCATCCATCCATTCATTATTATTTCATCCATCCATTAATCCATCCATCCATCCATCCATCCATCCATCCATCCATCTATCCATCCATCCATCCATCCATCCATCCATCCAGATGAGTCTATCCATTAATCTATTTATCCATCCATCCAATAATCCATTCACTTATCTGTTCATCCATTCCTCCATCTATCCATCCATCCATCAGTTATTTATCTATCAATCCATCAATCCATTTAGAATTTGACTATGTACTGTATTTCTGTATTTTCTATATTTTGCATTCTTGCCCAGTTGCTACCTGCTAAAGTGCTAAACCAAACTTTGCTATTTTTTTTCCAGCAAGTCTGGTCCTGTTCTTGTGAAATGTTGTGTTTAGTGTTGCTTTAAACTTGCCTATGCTGGTGTGTGTGTGTGTGTGTGTGTGTGTGTGTGTGTGTGTGTGTGTGTGTGTGTTGAAACCCTAAAAAATGTGTTTGTTGTTATGTACTGTATTTCTACACCACAGCCTTGTTCAAATAATCACAACTTCGAATCTTTACTGACTCACCTACTGATCTGATCAGTGCTGCCACCCTCTGAGCAGCCACAGCAGTACACATACAGTATGCACCCTCAGGCAGCGGAGAAATCCAGCAAGCAGAGGAGATTCCGAGTCAACACACGCCCAGACTACAAGATCTCATGCCTGAGGTCATATGTAGTGTAAACTCCTGCTCCCACTGAATTCATTTTAACTTCAGTGTTTTTCTCAGGGATAAAGATGAATAAGCAGGATTTTAATCATGATACACTTATTCTGTTGATTTTTGCAGGAGTTGTAGGGTACGGAATAGGGTGTGTCCGGGCAGGTTCTTATGCGGCCTGGTTGTCTAACATTCTCCAGCAGATTTGCTCAAGATATGCAGGTTATAGAGAACTCAGAGGAAAGTGCATGTACAGGATGCAGTGAAGTGTAAGTTAACATGTTCCCATTTAATGCTTATGGAACATTTTAATATTTATATAAAGGTAGCATATTTTCTGAATATTTCCTTTTTAAAACTTCATTTTGTTTTTTTATTAGTTTACAGGTCCATTTCTCCAGTGTTTCCCAGTGTATCAAATAGTGCTTTAACAGTCAAGTGTATAAATAGCGTATGTTCTACTTAATATATTAATTAACGTATTAACTTTATATAAATGAGTGAAGTAAATAACTCATGTTTTGTTTAAAGCTATAGCTTAAACCGAGTCGCACCTTAACCACCAGTAATGTGTTACAGCCTCTACAAATATGTAAAGCTAAGCTACACTAAACCAGTAAACACACACCATGTATCATATGCAGGTACGTTCATTCTCAGCTGATGATGTAATGCTCTGGAATTTAAAACATAGAAAAGGACACTGAAACAGTAACAACATTAAGCACATTAGTAAGAATCTCAGTCTTATTATTGTTTAATACAGGAATTCGGCCACATTCCTCATACAGTCCTGATTATGCTCCCAGCCAGTAAAGGAGTTCCTCAGAGGCCAGAGTTTATGACGTGAAGCAGACGGTCCAATCATGGCACCTGGTACTGAGAAACCTTTCGGCGATAACAACGACCTCTCCAGCTGCAACTTCAGGAAAGGTCCAATAGCTGGCACTACACCACCCCAAACAGCCCCCTCTGCCATGATGTTCTAATGCAACGTGGTATAAGGAGTGAGGATGAACCGACAGCCTGTACTTTGCAACTTCCCCTGGATAGCAAATTAGCATACAGAGCCAAAAACTCCACACTGTACATTTACTCGTACAAAACCAAACATCGTCCACGAGTCCAGTATCCACAAAACTACATTCAGTTTGTCATACGTGACTGGAATATAGAATACAACAATCATTCACTACATCGATCCTCATGGAGGAAAAAGCTCAGCATGGTTGTTATTTAGAGCGGAACTGCTAGCACACGTTTGTTCTTCTTCAAATCTAGTTTAGTATAACTGAAAAAAAGTTACCACCTGGTGGCATTATTTGCCATTACCATATATCCACATTAGAATCCACATTATCAGAACGTATGCTGTATGAAACACATAAGAGATGTAATCAAACAAAAGAACGCCGGTAATGGTGTTAATTTTAAACATCGGCATTGGCCCAGAATTTCACAATTTTAAGAAACAAATTGTTTAGATCACAACTTTAATCCACAACAAATATGCAAAGTAACATCAAAACATCATACATTGTTTCATCATAAATTATAAGAGCCAATCATGTTCCATATGCAAATGAAGGCAGAGGAGGTTTAATTTAAATATTGATTTTGTGTAACATTTTAGTCATCAACGTGAACAAAACAAGCAAATTTATGGTATAAACATTATTAATAGGATATTAGTGTTTTTTGTAGTTAGCAGTTTTATGTAATCCTACAGTATAAGTCACTGCAAATTTATTTTAAAAATCTTTTATCTTTTTTGTAGAACTATAACAGATGTGCCTTAAACACTGTATGTAACACACATTTAACTTTTGAAATCAGTGTTACAGCAGAACACTACAAAAAGATCCCTCACAGGCATGGTTTCCGCTCTCTTATCTTCCTGGGATTGTTGCGGATCCTGCGCTTGTGAACGTGTCTCCACAGGTTCTCCTGTGACCATCGAACACACCCAGCTGCCTTCCAGCGCATTCCAGTGAAGAAGCAGGGTTTTACCCTATGCTCCTTGTGGATCACTGCTGCTTTAACAAATATTCAACACTTACCACACAACCACACACGCAAAGCTATAATTATTATTCAAAAGCAAGCATTGTTACCTGTAAACATGATCACAGTGACACAGCACAATGCAGTAAACATGTTGTTGTTTTGTAAGCTGTGTGTAATGCGAGCGTTAAGCCTACTTGCATCAGTTGAAAAAAAAAGAAGAAAAGGTAATCGCAGGAGTTGTACAAAAACAAGATTTTATTGGATTAATTTGTGACATTAAAAATGTTTTCAGCATTTAGTAAAAAAAAAAGAAAAAAAAAAAAAGAACAAACCAATGTTTACAGTTTACAGTGGAATTCACAAAACAAAATGACATGAAGATTTGGATGCGTTGTTTATGATTAGTGAGGAGGTCACACTCATGAAATATGACTATACCACTGCACTGTCGAGTTCTGCATTCAACAAATTCAATATAAATTCAACTTCTAATATAAGTTCTGTAAATTCTGTTGAGATGTTTAATATTTATGCAGTGTGAGCATCTAAGTTTCCCTCACTTTCTCAATAACATCCGAAGCTGCATTGTTTATTTATTTATTTTTTACTACATTCCCATTACTACAAAATAAGATACAAAACATCTACATATATCTGTTAAAACATGAACAAATTTTTCTTTAAATGATTGAATGTAGCTGTAAATTGTTAAAATTCATGATCATCTAAAGTAACTATTATCACTCAGCCAGTTGCTGTGATGTAAGAGTAATAAAGCATTTCAATTCTAAAAACAAACAAACAATAATTATAATAACAGATCCATTATTGTTTAATTCCTTACTTCACTGTCATGTATTCATCGTAAAAAAGTTTTTTTTAACATTATTTTATCAGCAATATATCACTAACTAACACAAGGTTCTGTTAGAAATATCCAGTTAATGTCAACTTCCTTTAATAATATATACAGTACTGTGCAAAAGTATTGAGCCACGCCTGATTTCTCCATATTAAATGAAATTATATAGATTTAATTCAAGAAGTGTGTTACTGTGACAGGCTGCAAAGATAAATACTTAAAGATACGATTTAAAAATTGGTTGTTTATGTAACGGCCTCCGCAGCGACCTCATTTCCCCTCTCGTCTGTTCCAACCACTCAGCATTCAGCATCATCAGTATACTGATCACTGGTCTGATCAACTGTCATCATCTGCACCTGTTTCTCACTGGTTCATGCCATAAGTTAGATGTTTTTTATGCTTAGATGATTCATAGGTCACCGTATGGCTTATCACACAAAATGCATTTCTCTGAAACTGCCTTCAGGGAGCCTGGAGAGCTATTTTTCAAGACAAAATGTGTATAAGGGAGGATGGAATGTGGGGGGCCCAAGACTTTTGCACACTACGGTATATTTGGAGGAGAGAAAAATACATGTAGAAGAGCTTAAAATATAGCAAATGTTTTGGACTTTTAACACAGTTTCATTGCAGGAAAAATAAATCAGTGTAAACTGATCTGGTTTCTTTGAATCAGGGATTTAGTGGATAAAAGTTGACCAGTTGATAAAACTAACAATCCATTGTTTTTGATGAAACAAGACAAAATAATAAAGCAAAATAATTCATTTAAAATCATATAGCATGACAGTGCATTATTTAATCAAGAATAATAAGAAAAAGCTGATCTGAGTGAAGAAATATTATAAATGTAATTTTGCAATATATAAAAGAAAAAGGAATCTGATGGCTTTGATGATTTGTTCTGTAACTCTTTGTTTTAACTTGGACCTGGATGTAACCTGAGTGTATAGACTGAGCTACAGTATTGTGCTGCAGAGTGTTAGACGTAGCCGGGCTGTGAGGGTTGTTTGGGATTGGCCGCTGGGTAACGAGGTCCTGTACCTGCTGAAGTCTTCTGGCCACAGGTACAGCACAGCAAGCTGCCGCCGATCACCGTGAGAGAACACGCGCCCCAGCCAATATACAGAGCTTTACCGAACTCGTACCTGTAAGCAGTGGGAACATCCAGATTTACATCTGTACAGTCAACAAAAGCTTAAATCTGACTGAGTAAGTCTGGAAAATAGAAAGGAGAATGAAAATATAGTGAAAGTAACTTAAGCCTAAAAGGTGAGTTCAGATTAAAGACAGTCTTTAGCATTACATGATGATGATGTATTATCATCATCTCCTGTATTATTAAACTGCAAAACTGAACCAGCAGCAATGATGTGTTTTTAATGAAGAAAATAAAACTATGGTAAAACGTTTGCTCACTTTGAATTAGTTGGGGTGAAGGGGTCGAAGAACTGCCGTCTGACGTTATCTCCGTACCAGATGGTAGCAACAAAAGCACAGACGCCTGAAACACCAACCAAAGAGGAATTTAATAGAATACTCCAGTAAAGCCTTAATATCATAATGAGATGGTCACTGAGTTATTTTACTTGTAGGATTTGATACGAATTAGGATGAAATCAGAAGAACCTCAGAACCTGACAAGTTACCATGACAAACTTTTCAGACTTACTGAAAAGGTCACAATCAGTTACTGTTTTACTGTTTACTGATGGTGCGTTTGTATATTGATCCAAACCTGCAAAGATGAACAGCCCTCCTCCAGCCATAGCCACTTTGTTCTTGATATCCACGTCTTCCTCCAGACACCTTGTGCACTTCATGCCCACCGCCGACACCAGAACGGCGATGCCACACAGCAGGATCCCCGTAAGCATGAACCCTCGAGCCGCCTGGATCTCCTCTGCGGCAGGAGAGCAAAAAACACATCAAGGTCAGACAGACCAGATGACCAGATGACCAAAATGATTTTATTATAGTGTTGCAAATGAACTCTGATCGTTGTGATTCATGCATATTGTCTCACCCATTTCAAACTCATTTCTATCATTTTCTTTTGATTCTGTAAAGCTGTTTTGCGACATTGATGATTGTTTAAAGGGCTAGAGACAAAGTACTGTAGATAGGACAAAGTGAATGAAGCAATGGTGAAGTAAAGTAATACTGTACAATACTGTGCAAAAGTTTTGAGCCACCCATTTTTTCATTAATTGCATCCAAAGAGCCAGACTTAGCCAGAGTATTATTATTATTATTATTATTATTATTACAACAACAACAACAACAACAATAATAATAATAATAATAATAATAATATTTTATATAGTCTTGAGGAATAGTTCTCCAGGCTTACTGAAAGAGTTTTTGTCTCTCATTTTTAGTCCAGCCCCTGTACCTGAACATATTCAAAGGAATGTTTATTGTTTGTTAAGTCACACAATGAATTGATTAAGCAAAAACCTATCTAACTTAAGGCATGAACCAGGTGCAGATGATGACAGATGGCCGGTGATTAGTGTACTGGTGATGCTGAATGCTAAGCGGTTGGAACAGACGAGAGGGGAAATGAGGTCGCTGCTGAGGCCGTTACTGTACATAAACAACTGATTATTTGATTATATCTTTTGGCACTGACACTGTAAATTTCCATTTCTTTATTATAATGTACAACATTTAATTGAATTGAATATGAGGACAATAAATTTGTGTTGTATGTGTGCATGTGGGGAGACACAGTACTGTAAACTACTGTCTTATTTCATTTTGGCCAGATCACCATTTCCATATTTCTTTCCCATTATTTTACAGTATGTGGAGCTGTTATTTGGGAGAAAGAAATGTAATAAACTGTAAATGAGACCTATATGAGTTGAAAAGCTACACTAACAAAACATGCTAATGTGCTAACCTCAATTAATATAAAGTTAGCTAGCTATTTGTTAATTCTAGTGCACAAAAATACCAGGACTGAAATAAATTGTTTACACTCATCAGGTAGTCTGGAAATTAAATGAGAGAAACAAGGCTAAAAGTTAGCTAGTCTGCTATACAGTATGTTTAATGTTAACACATGAGCTATGTTAAAAGTCCAAGCTAGTTAGTTATGTGTGTGTGTGTGTAATTAAATTAAAGAGCAGCAGAATGGCAGCCTTGAAATAGATCTCCTAGAACCAAATAATGCTAGAAGCTACAACAACCTGTTGTAATGTTACAATACACAGGATATATCTGTAGATAATAATAAAAAAAAAAGAAAAGAAAAAGAAAATTTTTCATGAAATGTTGCTAGAAAACTAATAATGCTAGCTACCTGGTTTAATGTCAGTTAGCGGTTAGAGGTTCTTTAGATCTACTGAAATATTTAGAAGTGTATTATAGATGAGAATGTGCATTTCAGTTAAAACTTAAGTTTTAAAATAATTTATTTTTAGAATAACATTAATGACTGATGCGAAATAAACTCGAAATCCAAGATATCCTCCTCTCTTTACCCAGACTTGTCTTTATTTAGTAAAGAATTAGAAATAAACAACAGAATAATAATCATTAATTAATGATGCTCTAAATGTGATAATTTAGCCTGAACTGTATAAAAATTATAATAATAATGAAAAAAAAACCCTTCTACTTACTGTACACACCATAGTAAACAAAATCTGTACATATAAACTAGCAGTTACAGTTATCTAGCATGAGGTCTCCATAGAGCAAGACGGGAATTGATAGACATCTGGACAGGTTTTTAACATTTTTGAGAAATGTTTTTGTTTTTAATTACGCTTTCTTGTAATCAGAAAGATATCCTTATTAAATGATTAAGCTTTCACAAAAAAACTATTTTGAACAATTTTAAGTGTTTTTCTCATTAATTGAATTAACTTTTGACTTTTCATTTCCTTTACAGCTCGAAATTCCAGGAAAGATCAGAGTTTACACGAGTGCACTTCATTTCTCATTTTTCTTAAAATGATGATGATGATGATGATGATGATGAGCCTATTACATTATCAACATAGGAGGGGTAGTTTATGACTAAGGCATTGGACTTCTGATTGGAAGGTTCAACCCCCACCATCAAGTTGTCACAGTTCGGCCCTTGAGCACGACTCGTAAACCAACTGCTCAGTTGTGTAATGAGATAAAAATGTAACCCTGGATAAGGGCGTCTACCAAATGCCATGATGTAAATCTAAATGATTTCTTACACACCAGTCGTTTACCCCTTTATGCACACTAATTGAGTTGATGCTTTCCATTAATGTGTCCATGCTGATTGACTGATTCATATCGTTGTATGGAGTGAACCACGACAGTCACGAAATCTAAAGGCATTTATCCAGCCTGTCTGAACTCGCAGGAGGTGAAATGAGATGAACAACGAGGACAGGGAAGAGGAGGAGGAGGAGGAGGAGGAGAACCATAAGGTCTGTAGGAAAGTCTGTAGAGCACTACTTGAAATACTGACAGGCATGTACTGACATGCAAGTACCGGCCAAAGTATCGCAAAGGCGGGAACGAGGAAACAAAAATAAGAAAATATAACAAGACAAAAGTGGCCCAAGAAAAAGAAAAACAAAAAAAAAAACAGGTGCTCATTAAGACTTATTCCTATACCCTATGCTGCGTTACTACTAATTTGACTGTTTATAAAATAACTTTTTGCTAAGGAACAATAATAAACTATGATTTTGTAATTAATATTTCCAAAAAAACATAGAAAGAAAGTGAACAATATATCAAGAAAGAAGCATAGAAAAGAAATGATTGATTAAATAGCTAAAATAATAAATAGACACAAGCAACCAAAACAGGCTACACAGATAATAGAAGATAGAAGATAGATAATAAATGTAGAATGAGAGACTGTGTCTTACTGGGTAGCTGTAAGAGCGAGTCATAGACTTTGCACTGTAACTGGCCTGTGCTCTGGTACACACAGGTCTGCCACAGTCCCTCGTACAAGGCCTGCGCTGTTATAATGTTGTCCCCTGCGTACGACGACATCTTCCACTCCGCCATGGTGGTGGCGATGATCAAGCCCACCATGCCCAAAAACGCCAGAGTGAAGCCCAGAAGCTGCATCCCTCCACTGGCCATGTCTGCTGTTAGAGCTGGGTCTCCAGTCAGAGGATGAGGAACAACAGGGTGGTATATCTGATAGATGGAAAAGGAAAAAGAGGGAGAGACAGAGAAAGAGAGAGAGAGAGAGAGAGCTGTCAGCTGCAGGTCAGGAGAGAAGCTTCACCTGGACTGAAGTGTGGAATCTGTGGTGAGCATCACCTTCTCACTCACCCACCTGGGAGCAGCACACACCTGTCTGACACAAATACCTGGCGCTGCTGCCACCTGGTGGACCATTCACTAAGTGCAGGCAACTTACATGTATGCAGTCATGGGAAAAGCATGTATTAAGTACAGTGAATAGTCATTTAAAAACAGTCAAATAACCACCGGTGACGATATAACAGATTGGATGGAGCTTTTAAATTGACTCTCTCTCTAGGACTTGGCTGGATGCAGACAGATGTTCTGTGACTGCAGTTCATCAACTGCATCAGGAATTATGAACTATGAATTTCCCACAAGCAGTTTTGTACCTGAGCCTCCAATAACGAACGTGGACTTTACATTAATGTCAGCAGTTTTCCTCTTACACTGAACATCCAGCTTCCTAACACACAGTATGAATCAAAACAATCCCTGCTTTCCATTATCACCCAAATGAGGATGGGTTCCCTGTTGAGTCTGGTTCCTCTCAAGATTTCTTCCTATTGCCATCTCTCCCTCGTCTTGCTCATCAGGAACAATCTGATCATTATAATTTACACATATTACCTTAAAATATGTAAAAGCTGCTATTTTCTGCATACAGTGGCTTAGTGGTTAGCAATGTGGCCTCGCACCTCCAGGGTTCGTCGAGGGTTCGCTTCTGCTTGGTGAGTTTCCTCTGGGTACTCTGGATTCCTCCCACAGTGCGAAGACATGCAGATTGGGTTAATTATTGTTCCGAGGTTGCCCATAGTGTGTGTGTGTTTGTGTGTGTGTGCGTGTGTGTGTGTGTGTGTGTGTGTGTGTGTGTGTGTGTGGAAACATCAAAGCACTTTTATAAGCCACT
>JAQQZS010000001.1:5074004-5104347 GCA_030068045.1 Platyallabes tihoni
AGACCAAAGAGGAGATTTATGGATGCAGTGAGAGAGGACATGAAGTTAGTTGGTGTGAGAGAAGAGGATACAGAGGACAGGGTTAGATGGAGGCAGATGATTCGCTGTGGCGACCCCTGAAAGGGAAAAGCCGAAAGACAAAGAAGAAGCACATTTTTCTTTCTCTCTCTCTCTCTCTCTCTTTTACAAAAGATATAAACTTTTTTTTTTTTTTTTTTTTACAATGGATATAATAAATGCAGTACTAAAATCATAAACAAACACTAATTTGTTATTTGTTGTTATTTGTTGAAGAAAATGGAAATCTACCACATGATCACTCTGGTTCTCCTGGCTCTCCTTGGCTACAATTATCACATCACCAACACCTCCTGCCCAGCTTTATGCCAGTGTTTCTATGAAAAAACTGTAATTTGCTCAGATCTGCTGTTGAAGGCTTTACCAGGGAACATCCCCTCACAGACACAAGAGCTTCTTGTGTTAGCAAGTGGCCTGAAGAAGATAACCATTCAGGAGAATCTGCCAAACCTGACTAAACTTGTATTCTTGAACAACCCAGTGAAGACAGTCTCATGTGACACCTTTAAAGGTCTGACAAGTCTAACAGAGCTGGAGATTAGTGGAAGTCCTTTCTTGGCCTTAGAAGCTGGAATCTTTAATAATTTGGACAAACTTACCAAGCTTCTACTCAACAACAACAAGATAAAGATTTTAGCACCAAGCATTTTTGACTCCCTTGAGAGGCTTGAGAGACTTCAACTGAAAGGAAATATGCTCCAAAGTCTGCACAGGGATCTGTTCCAAAAGCTCTGCAACCTCCAAGAACTCAATTTGTCCTCCAACCAGCTTACTACAATACACATAATTCATCTGATCAACTTGCAGAAGTTGGATTTAAGTATGAACCAGATTACCGAACTATCCCTAGATACCTTCAGTGAAAATTCTACGCTGCAAATTCTGTCCTTGCAGGGTAACAAGATCACCAATATCAGTTCTGGTGTCTTTAGCCAACTGAAATACTTGGAGGAACTGAATCTCAGAAATAACAAAATACTGGCACTGAGTGCTGGATTATTCCCTTCCAATCTGAAGAAGCTCACACTCCGAGGGAACTCCCTGATCCAGCTATCCTCCTCTGCATTTACTGGCCTTCATAATCTCACTCATCTGGATTTGTCTCAGAACAGCTTATCTTCTCTTCCTGCAGAGCTTTTCCAGAATCTTTCCACTTTAGAGGTTCTGAACTTGTCTGACAATATGATTCTGGAGTTACCCAGCACTCTGTTCAGTGGACTGTTCCAAATCAGTGCCCTTGATTTGCAGAAAAACAACCTAACCTCGATAGAAGCAGAGCTTTTTACAGATCAGGGGAGGATGTCACGCCTCAGCTTGGCCAGGAACAGACTGGAGAACCTGCCTGACAGCATGTTTGACCTGTTAGACTTTGAGTGTTTGTTGCATCTCCATGGCAATCCTTGGCGCTGCGATTGCGACCTAAGGTACTTTCATGAGTGGTTGTATTATAGCAACAAGACTGTAGTAGACCTGAGCCAGGTTTACTGTGCCGATCCCCAGCCTCTCAGGGGAATGAGTCTGACCACAGTGAACACGGAGCAGCTTGTTTGCGTAAACAGATCCAACTCCAAAACAGGAAGTACCATATACCAGGCCACCAGTGCTGAAGCTGACAAGCATGCAGTCTTTAAGGAGCCAATGGAATCATTGTTGTTAGGTGCAAGCGATTTAAAAGTGCAGTGATTTAAAGCTTGATATCCATTTTCAGCAGCCTGATGGGTATATTCATAGAAGTTTCAGTACATTTTTGCCTTTCAGAGTCTTTTCAGGGCTTAAATGACACAGTAATACTTAAATGTATTTATTTTATTTTTATTTGTTTAATAAGGCTTCTTCAAGGGCTCCTAACACACACACACACAAAAAAAATAGCTGCACTGATTCCATGTGGGATAAATGACGAAATGGAGGTACTTTTTGTTATTTTGACTTCATTTTCTTGGCATGTTCTTAAGAACTCACAAAAAGTTTCTCATGTGGCAAAAGATCCTGTTTCGAAACACTGACACTGGAGACTCCTTCCATAAACGTTTAATAAACATAAGCTCATCCTCATAATCTAAACAAATGATCATGCTTTATTCTTTCATAAAATATATGAATATATGTTTATTATCAGTTTTAAATTAATTTATTTGACCAGCCAAGTCCCTGGGTAAGCTGTTACTATAGAAACGGGAATCCATTAACCTGCAATTTGCCTTCACAAAGCCGACGTTGTTGCTAAACAAAGGTTTGCTTGATTCTGCCAACCCCTCAGCCTCAAGTCAAATCGGGATCATTTTGCTCCTTTCCATAAATAAACTTGAAATAAGCCACATTATCTAATAAAAGAGTATTTTAAGACTGAGTAAATAAGTAACCATATCTTTAAATGTGGATAATATATTTAGATCGAATGAAGAGAAATTTCTTGCATTCAAGATAATTTTCTCTGTTAGATGTTTTTTGGATGATTAATCTGACCGGGGGGGTACAGCGCCTGATGGCGTTTCCACAGAAAGACCAGATTATCCAGGAGAAATCTCAAACCAACATGACTCACACTGAGCTGATAAGTGAGGTGTACACTCCGTGAAGTTCAAAGTACAGCCAACATTTCAAACAACCGTGTAACGCTCCAACACACAACCATGTGCTCTTTATCTCGAAACACGTGCCTAATCACTGAATCTGGAGACTGAATGACTCCATAGTTAATATTATTATTATAAATATTAAATATTATTACTTTTCCACGGTCAGGACCACTAATGTTAAAATTTTATTATAAGTACTTCATTTATTCATTATTTTTTAAATTACTAGCGTAAGTACCCGTCATTGGAGGGGGAAAAAATGTTAAAAGGTTAAAAGTCAAAAATAATCTGATGAGCTTTAATGTAATCAGTGTAATTAATACTGTAATTATTATTATTTCAGGTTGAAGCCCACTTACATGTCTGTCTGTCTATCTGTACGGCAGAACTCTCTGTCTAACTTATTAAAAGTAAAAAATCACAAATTGTAAGGTTGAGTATCTTACGCCTTTAGTTTACACTAAGTTGTCCTTCTTTGGTGGTCAGACAAATACACTCCGTGTTCGGTAATCGGAGAGAGAATCGCAGATGAGAAATGGAAAAAGTAGATGAGATAAGGATGAAATTTTGTTTAAAAACGACTCCAGAGAGTTAAAATTTATTTTGGCTCTTTTATTTCATAATCTAAACTAATCCTAGTAAACATACTCAGTTTATCTTTTCTCATTAATATCTATTGGTGCAGGTGTTTGTTTACATTGAGACAGTAGCGCATTAGGAGCTTATTTAAAAGTAGATTATTAAATCCGCCACATCACTGTTCATAACATCACTTTTACTCAACATTGTGATTTCACTTGCTGCAGGCTAAACTTCAGGCAGATATCTAAGTATTGCAAAAGTTTTATTAAATTCTGTCCATTGGTTGATTTAAGTCGCGCCCACAGTTTGATGCATGCACAGTATGTTTCACAGTAAGTTTCAGTCCATAATCCGACACATAACTGCTTATAATTTTCCTTCTACTCAACATTTTGTTTTCATTTATGGTGCAAGGTTCGGTTTTCATAGGGTACATCCCATTTTTTTTGGAGTAAGCAGTGATGGGTCATGCTGTCATGTGTGTATCAAGGATTGTGCCTTAGGTGTGAGGTGCATTATGGTCATTTTTGTGTCTTCCACATACATGAATGAGTTAAAAATAAATAAACAAAATAAATAAATAAATGCTATGACTTAATCTGGCTGGACAGATATACAGACAGAAAGTTTTCTAAGACTGGTTTCGGGTCCTCCAATGAATGAAACTGAAAGATATCATTAAAAGAGTGAGACAAAACTATTTATTTATTTATTTATTCCAAAGACAATTTTAATACTTTTTATTCTACAGATTAATTTTTTTTATTTATTTATTTTTTTATTTTAATTTGTATCATCATACTTCGGCTATTTATTTCAGCCCTAGATCTTAAAACACCTATTATCAAATATATCCCAGTAAACTGGTGTCAGGATCAGGAGCACCCAAGGCTCACCCATGCAATCTCACAAAAATAAGCCCACATTGGCCATAATAGAAAGGCAGCAGAACACCCAGTGCACCACAGCATGCCATAAATGTGGCCCAGCAGGCAAAGATCCCAAGGCTCCGGCCTCCAAACTCCCCAGATCTCAATTCAATTAAGTATCCATAACATGCACCAGACAAACAAGTCTGATCCACAGAGGTCAGACACCGCAACCAACAGATCCACTTCCAGACACCAGAGCAACCCCAGAGATCTTAATTCAAGGGGCCAGGGCCATCCCAGTGACAAAAGGGAACCAAATCGATTTAATATTAGTGATATGCATAGAAGCATAATGGTTGCGATTTTTCATCACTGCAACAAAATGCACACTCATAAAGGCTCATGATGGATGTCATTCTGACAAACACTCCTCTAATCCTATTTAGACTTCCTGCTATAATGATTGTGTTGAAATTGGATATGCTTGGGCTTCCCAGATCATCTCATGAAAGTTAGGCTTAAACTGAACCAGAAGGATTTCTGTGAAGGTTGAAGAGGAGGCATGGTGGATGGTACTAAGGTTTGCCCACAGAGGGCACTCTTCTCTGGAGAAGACAGGCCCATTAAAACAGTCTCCATTGCAAAATATGAAACAAGAATGTAAACAAGAATAAATATGTAGATTTAAACCTTTTAATCAAATATTTATATAGGAGTCAAGTAGTGTGCAACATGTGCAATATGCACATGTACAGTTTACAGGGATCCTGCAGTGCATTTAAAATGAAACAGAAAAGAAATTACAATATTACTTAGAGACTGTAGATATATTCCATGTATTTAGAAACTAGATTGCTTCTTGCTTCAGTTATACATTATATTTATACAATATTTTGTAGCATTGTATTACAAGCTGATTTAATGATGAGTTCTTCATGAAATCCAGCTATTCTGCTTTAGATCTTCCTGGTTAGGGTTTGATCTGTCAATCCTGGTAGCCTTTGGCCAAAGTAAATAATTAAACCAAACACTCCTTCAGCTATTAAACGCTGTCCTACACAAAGCTTGGTTATGTAACTCTGCATTCCTTTCATCAACGTAACAGGACAGCAGTGCAGAGGTCCGTCGACCATCAGGCGCTCAAATGAGCCGACAAGCAGGAAGAGAAAATCACGAGGTCCATTCAAGCATTTCATAAATCCATACACACTGTACAGAACACACACTCTAGTGAATGATCAGCAGAATGAATATGAATATGAGGACGGTGATATAAGCACGATCACTTGTTAATATGATATTAGAAATAATGGAGACATACAAATCTGAAAGGTGTTTTGAAGTCTCTGAACCTCCCGGAAGCCCCGCCCCTTGCATCCTTTATCACATTAGGAATAGCATGTTTTGAGGTTCCTGCTTTCAAGATGCACCGATTCTGCATCCTCACATGCTTTAGGTGAATTCATGCAAAATAAAGTCGACAAGCGATGTCACTCTATACACTGCAATTTAGAAGAGTAAAAGTTAAACCGACAGTGAAAATGTCCAACGTCTGGAACCTTTTCATGGAGTTTGGATGTTTTTCTTCTTTTTCTTTCATGAAAGTTAATTCCATACTAAAATTGCACACTTTATGTGGCGTCTAAGAAGTGCATTCAGAAAAATGCCATAAATAACTGAGAAAAGACTGTAGATTAAGAAGTCACACAGCAAACAAATTTCCCTCTTTCTCCCTCCCTCTCTCTCTCTCTCTCTCTCTCTCTCTCTCCTTTGGCCTCCATTAAATGCATTAAATTCAAATCCTTTAAACATCACCGTCATTTTCTGGTGCGAAGGCATGTGCTTTCCTGTTCAACCTAAACCTAAACCCCCTTCCCCCAAATCCATGGCCTCAACACCACCACATGGAGCGGAGGGAGGGAAAGACGAAAGAGACAGACAGGGAGAGAGAGAAAAAGAAAAAGAGAGGGAGGGCGGGATCAGAAGGGGAGGACTCATGCTACGACTCGTGGTGGCGTCTCTCTCTCTCATATTCTCTCTCTCTCTTTCAGAGTTTAGAGTTAGAGTTCTGGACGTGAAGGTGAACATGAGTGCATAAGCAACTCCGCTGGTATTTTGCTTTTAAACTAAAATTGAATCAATAAACTCATCCTGGATATAAGTTCGATTCTAAAACAGTGAGCAGTGTCAATCAATCTCCAGCTGGACCACAATGGCAAAAAACTCCCTCCTCGGAGCTGTGAGGAGATGTGTTTGATCTTTTCCTGCTAGTACTGTACAAATACTAAAGAAGAAGAAGAAGTAGAAGTAGAAGAAGAAGAAGCGCACATTTTGAACCTAAAGGTAAGCTCACTTCATGCTCCTCACTCCAAACCCTCTGAATCTTTTACTTTCCGCTCTCGTCGACTTGTCCGTGTCCATGTCATGGATGAATGAACCATCACAGAGTGTTTTGTTCCTATGGATTTCTTACGCAGTGTGTCAGAGTGTCAGGAAAGACTGTTCTTCATGGTTCTTTCCAGGGGAGAGAGAGAGTAAGAATGAAAGAGCTACAGAAAAATAGAGAGAGTTCTAATGCTGAGCTGTGAGATTGAACGAGAGTGAAAGCTTCTCGTTAACGTTCTTCTGGTTTTTAGCATTTTCTACTTTCTGGAGTTCTTGTGCTAATTGGAAGCATATGTCGATGCACAGCGAGCGAGGAAGTCCTGCATGTTTTTCTTGCTTTTGATGGCTCGCCTTTGTGCAACAGAGGAAGAAAATCATAGGTAAGGATAAAGTGCATTGTTTTTTTACCTTAATCATTGCTGTTGAGGTTACTTATGATGTGCGGAAGTAATGTTTAAGGCACCTGTTAAGAGTCGAACAGTTGAATAACCTGGAACGAGCCAAATGTTAGGTGACCACAGTTTAAGGCAAGGCCAATAATCATAGATTTTCCAATAAATGAATATAAAATAAATTTCCTCCACTCCTTCACTTTCATATGAGCTTCTCACATCATTACTGTACTCTTTTCTTTATCCGACAACAATTATCTGCCTCATTTAGGCAAAATCACAGACTAAAATTCCACCTTTGTGTTCTATTATAATGTTTGTCTAGAAGCCACTAATACCCAGGAGGATGCCAGATGATTATCCTAAACTCACAGGACTGCTACGATTAAGCTGGGAAATATGGAGAAACATAAACAATGCACCCTCGTGTATTCTTATCCCTGAAACTCATGTTAAACTGTTTAAAACGTCTTCATGCCAATGTGTTTTTGTGCACAAGTGTTTGATGACGTAAGCAATTTTCCGTAATCACCGTTCGGCCAATCATTCTTCATCATCATCAAACATGGAGATCACATAGTCTTATCTAGATTTCATTAGGATCGTCTCATGGACCTTAACAGGCAGTGTAAGACTTGGTGACATCCAAAGTCACTTCTGCATTCGATTAACTCTCAAAACAAGCCCTGCGTAGCCTGTGGGGAAACATAGGTTCTCACCATGCGTCACTGGAATTACCCTGTGTCTGATTTGAACATATAGTATATCGCTGGTTAAAACAAGCTACATGGCTGTGGTAAGCCAAGATAAACCTTTCCTGTAAGTGATCTATTCAGAGGACTCAACGTATTGCGCCAAGCAACACAGCATCAAAGTCTAAAAAGTGCAGCGTATCCCCTCCTCCCCCTTCAGTTCCTTTTTGGTTTGACATCGCTGACCTTGTCGGAATTCATCTTTGAGAGTGTTTAGAGGATGAAATGGGTCACATTAAACATTAGATCCAGTCATGGACGGTCACTTAATTGTAATTCTCCTAATTAAGTGTTACTTGATTGGACCATTATGGTATCTCATCAGAGCAAAACAGCCGTACCTGGACTCCAAAGTTCAACATTAGAATACAATGCTATGAGATATTTCTAAAAAAAAAAAAAAAAAGAAATTTGAATGATAAAGAAAGAGAGCAGGCTTCTTTTATTCTGCAAAGAAATATTACAAAGAAACCAATCAGCATACCAATCTGAAATGACTGACAGCTGCAAAGTTGTTTTGAACCATATAATTATAAATATAATCCAATTATAAACTGACCACTTCTCGAAGCTCTACCCTTTTACTTTATCTCACATTTGAAATCTTTACTCTTGTGTTGATTTTGCTGCTTTAAAGCTGTGAATTAAAATCTATCAAATAACAACATTAAAACATACAGTTCTCCCATTTGTCTCTTTGCCTAATTTAAATTTTGATTATACGATCTTTGCTTAGCTATTCCTAGGCCAAGTTTAGAAATCAGTGCTTGAGAAAATAATCTTTATTCCTTCATGCCCTTTTTTTTAATAGAAGTATTGTTAAGTAAATTATTATTTGTTCATATAGAGGTTTCATCCATCCTCCATTCATACAGCCATTATTATCTATAACTTTTATTTGGATAGGGTCATGGGGGGCCTGGAACTTAAGGCACAAGGCAGTGTATACCCTGGATGGGTTACCAACGGATTGCCGGGCACAAGCACACACAATTATATACTAGGGGTAATACACCCACATAGACCTCATGTTTTTCAACTCTGTGAGGTAACTAGAATACCTGGAGGAAACCCACCAAGTATGGCGAGTACATGCACACTCCATGGGCCCACAGTTCAAGATTTGAACCCCCTGAACACTGAGGGAACGAGGGGACAGTGCCAACCACTAGGCCACTGTGCCACCTGATAAGACATTGTAACTTGTAATTCCCAACCTCCAACCAGCAACAGCTAAGCAGAACTTATTTTAACTCATAAACTCAGGGCAGTCTTTGCAACTACAAGTCCGGCCGAGTTCAGCAAGTGACCACATCACCATGGTTGCTCTCAAGCATCGTGGCTGCCCTCAATCTACTTTAAGCTGTTTGTTAACAGAGAATAAGACACTGCCACACTGAACCTTTTATTCCTATTTGCTTTCCCTTAAAAGTGAAGAGTGAAGGCATATCATGGCTAAAATTAGCTAGCTGCTGGCCTCGGTGCTATCCCTGTTTTCTCTTTAGAAAATACATCTGTTAGCGTATTTAAGCCCAGGTGGAAAGATCTGACAGAACAAACTCCATGGCTGAGAGCGATATAGAAGCTGGCTGGGCTTTCCCAGGCCTTTGTACCATGCCCTTTCTATGCAGAGCAGCCATACGGCCAACATATGTGAACCATTACAGGCACCATCAGGGACTACTGGACCACAAAGTGGCAGTCGCAAGCATGGAGTTTCTAAAATGTCGAAAGCAGAGTGTCAGGTTCATAAAACACTCAAACAAGAGGACAACATAAATCCTGAAAGCAATAGATATAGTTTAAGAGGAAAGGCAGTGGGGCAAAAATGGAAAATATGGTAGAAAACGTCATCATTTTAAACCGCATTCTTTGGGCTCTTGGGAGTCGGACTGTAATTTTGAGCTGGTTTAGAGGCCGTTACGCAGCCCACAGGATGCTCTGTCCAGTCAGCATGCTCTATATTGTTTCCGGCAGATTTTTTTATTTATTTAATTTTTTCAAGCCAGAACGTTCAATCTAGGAGGCAACACAAGTACTGGTTAAAGTTCCAGACAAACACAGCTAACATAGCTTCTCACTCCTCCCTGGATGCTTTCTACCAGATTCCACTGTTTTGTTTAGCGATGAGGTAAAATGGTAAACCACCCCAAGCACTGGTGGTTCTGGAAAGGCGGCAATGTCAGTGCCAGTCTAACAACAAGCCTGTCCACCCTCATGCCCCTCCTCTGAAATAACCATCACATACAGTATATGATTATTTTTTTGCAACCATACCAAAAGAAAAAAACCTCACATTAGACTGAGTCTCCAATGGAGGCAATCTGAAGGCATCTTTTTCACTTTGCTAGGTTAGCAAAAAGATGACCAAGGCAGAATTGACACTATAATTAAACGAAAGCCCATTGATATTGTCATTCTGTCGCAAGTGTTCGCTGAACAACAGCATATTTTTACTCAAATCTTTTGTAGATCTGAGCTGACGTATATTACCCAAGATCTACCACTATCACTCCATTGTTTAAAGACTTTTACATCTTCCTTTTAATCATATTGCCTTTTGAACTACCTAAAAACATGCTACCACTTTACCACATCCATGTTAACTGTTTATTTTTTGTGAGAATGAGTTAGGTCGTACCAAGTGTACTGCTTTGGTCATTGTGTCAAGTCAACACAGTCATTCGTACACAGGAGTCTATCTCAGGGAACTTAGAGTACACCAAGGTGGGGTACACCAACCTACCATAGGGCACAAACATATTTATTTACATTTACAGTAGATGCCCTTATCCAGAGTGACATACAGTTATCTCATTATACATATGAGCAGGTGAGGGTTGAGGGCTGCTTGGGTCCAGCAGCTTATCCAGGGTGCAACATCTACCTCTGCCCCATACACACACATCCAGTTATACACAACAGGAAGCCTGGAAACACCAATCAAGATACAACGCACTACCGCGGACATTGTATTGAAACCAGATAAGCACGGAGAAAACTCACCAAACACAGGGAGAGCATTCAAACTCTACACACAGACCAGACGTGAACCTGCAACCCTGTAGGCATGAGGCGAATGTGCTAACCCCTAAGCCACTATGCTGCTTAACACAGTCATTTAGCATTAATGTATATGCCTAATATTTTGTATAATGTTAGCTAGCTAGAGCAGAAGCCATTACACCACTGTGGCATGACAGTTATTCATGGTTTTATAGTACTTTCCAAAAATTAAGAGGGAAAAGTGACTGCATGAATAAAATGGTTGATCTGATTAAATTTTGGAGCAAAAACGAAGGTTCTAATGTAACTGACCACTTTAAAAAAGGACTGGCTCTAGCCTTTATTTATTTCTGAGAGTGTAGAACCCTGCTCCAATGTTTGTCTTTCAGACAGGGCTCCAAAAGGAACCTGCTCAGAAAAGCCAAGAAACATCCAACTCTCCATTTTTTTCTTAGATTGATTGACATGCCTTTAGTGATCATGTTATGGGGACGTGTGGAAAAGTTCTCTCAACATTTCTCAGTTTCTGATCCATGGTCATCACAGACGGCTCTGCCTCCAACTCTTTGAGCCAGGTCACATTCCTATCTAATGGGCTCCTCTCTCCCCTCGCCAAGCCCGACTTCCTGCTGCATTTTACGGTATTCCTGCTGTTGCCTGGGGTTCAACACGGCCCTGAGCGTCATTAATCATGCTCTGTTGTTTGGCACAACGCTGACACAGAGTGATCCCCAACGGCTGGAGGTCCTCCATGCTTCCCGAAAAGATAACCCCGTCCAGAAGCCACAGTCTCTGGGAATTTTTTATATTTTTTTTGTAATACCTTTTATCTTTCTAATGAGCTTGTTGCAAAAAGCGAAACTATTCATTACTGCATTTCTGAAGCCAACTTCCCATCATGTCTGGCCATATTTTTTCTGTCAGCTTCAAGGCAGGTCTATGTGACCTACTCTAGGTGTCAGGTTTTATGATTTGGGGTTGTGGGGCTTTTATAAATCTGTGGTTATTTTTCTTTCTTGTAATGGAAGGCAGCTCGCTCTGTCTCAAAAGACACAAATGTCAGCTCTAATGTGACCATAAAGACCCCCAAAAGAATCTTGGCTCATTGTATTTCTGAACGCGGGCCAAGCAAAATCTCCAAAATAGCATTATGCAGAGTAAATCGCAAGTTCATGAAATCCCATGAATGTGAACTGGGGCAGATAGAGCGAGAGAGAGAGCGAGAGAGAGAGAGAGAGAGAGAGAGAAAGTAACCAACAGGAAGTGCTAAATACCACTTAATAATAATAATTAACCCAATGAGACACAGTCTGCTTTCGAGTGTGGAATGGACTGTTATTTCACCAGAGCTAAGCAGTTTATCTCTGGGTGATGTCATCCTCAGTGGCTTATCACTATGGTTAACATTGTTGACAACTGCAGTGACACGGTCAGGAGGTCAATCCACCACATCACACATGCAGACTAAAGTCCATATTCAAAAGCGTAATAAGCAAAACCAAGAACTCATCTCAAGATTAAGAACTTAGTACCGTTCCCAGTTGTATTGATCAGATCTACAATATACAGCGTTACACCAAAGCGCTGTTCAGTTCTTGACTAAAATTAGCAACTCTGACAGCAGCACATTTCTTTCTTAGCTAATAGAGATTCTTTTGGATGGAATCAATTGTTTTTTTTTTTTAATTCATTTTTCATTTATATACAGTATGTATACGGTTGAATTTGAGGTGGTAAAATGTTGCTGTTCATCAATAATCCAGCAGATGGCTTGCTCTAAACTATTGACACAGTACAGCATCGTGTGTGGTAGGAGAAAATTATTTGCAAAGTTTGTTTAGAATTGTAACAAAATCTGAAAAAAAAAAAAGAAATGCAATATCGAATTGAGTATTTATAAAATCATGATACCTTCAAATCGAATTGGCACCTAGGTATCGTGATAATATTGTATCGGTGATTCCTGTCCTTAGCTACTGTACTATATAATTTGCTATATAGCTTTCACACATAATTTGTAACAATTCATTATTATCCTATTTAAAGTTTTCAGTATTAATAGATGCATCACTGTTTTGGAGACAGATAAAGGGCTTGGTGAAAAAGTGTTTTGCTGAGTTTTCTCTTGTTGTTCACTTCAAAAAAAAAATTTGAAAAACACCTAAAAAATAATGTTAGTGAAATTGTTAGTGTAGCCAAACACCTTTTAAAACTTTTTCCAAAAACTTGAGCATTTTCCTTTATCACTACTCAAAGTTTGACTAAACTTAAACCAGTCTGCACATGGAACCAGGATCTGAGGAACATAACGAACAACAACTGGGTCAAAAATCTAATACAGCGTACATGCTAAGCTGTTGAGTATTAAAACTCTTGCCCAAGGGGTCACCAATAGACATCCGCCAGTCCCGGGATTCAAACTCAAAAGCAGTTAGCTTAAATTCCCATCCTTACTGTAGGTTTTACTTTTGCTATCCCGCACGCCATCCATCATCTTTTGCTTGATAACAAACATGTAAAGATCTTGGATTTAGCTTCCATGGGAACCCCACACAAATACCAAACCAAGATCGACCACCTATGTTGCATGAAAGCACTTTTTCAACCACGCTCACATCTGAGCAGCGTTACCGAGGACTTAGCTGAGCCGTCCTCTCTTTCGATCTGAGCAGCTGTGCGTGGGTGATAACAGATCATATATCTGCCCGAAGCCGCCATTTCCCAGGTTTCACAGAAATCTGCAAGGTTTACTGTAACTGTTGACACAGATCACTGTGAATCAGAGGATTTGCAGTAATTTAGCTGGGATTTACTCCACTGATTCAGACCCCATTCACATACGCACGTCAAACACTATATAAAAGATATAGTCTTTGAATTCCATTGTTTTCAGTGTGCAATTTGCTAATCTTGAAAATTTTAATCTCACACATCAGCTACAGTCTCCGGAATATAACATCCCGGCTGTGTTTACGCTCACCGCTACGTGCTACGCCATACCCCTTAAAAGAGTGCAGGTCTTTTGAAATACTCGCGTCGCATTAGCAGATGGTTGGTAAATCAGTGGCTTGTCTGACTTCTCCTAGGGCTTTCCCTTCTCTACCCTCAGGCCGTCAGATTCCTGTGTGCTGATCCAGGTGTAGGGTGAAGCCGCTAAGCATGATTACTGAATTGAAATCTCTCACCCTCTCCACCTCACTGCATCCGCCAAATTAAGCAAGCTGACTCAGGAACGACTCTGGTTCACGATGTAATTACAGCCCACTGAGAAATCACAAGCGCAGGGAGTGAAATCACCTTGAAGGCAGAAGCTTTGAATTATTTCAGCATTATTACTCTTAAAACTCATTATATCAGTCACCTGGTCAGGGGTAGCTCAGGGGTTTAGCCAGTGGACCACTGATTAGAAGGGACCCGGTTCAAACCCCAGCACCACCACCAAGCTGCTGCTGTTGGGCCCTTGAGTGAGGCCCTTAACCATCACCTGCTCATGTGTACGTACAGTATAATAAGATACAATGCAAATCGGTGTGCAGAAGGGTGTCTACCAGATGCCTTAAATGTAAATGAACTTGTCACACATCCATGATTTAATTTACATCTTCCTTAAATTTGAACAATTTAGATTTTTTAACCTCTCTCTTTCATATTTCACTACAGCACATAACTGTGTAAGAAAAACTTATAACTGGAACATTTTAAACATCTGAATGTTTTTGTGCCTGTCATTGCTTCTCCCAAAACCCCATTGGAAATTCAGCCACACTTTTCTCGAACCCACACAAAACCAGCTGATCTGATACCAGGTGATAACCAGCTTCTTGTGATCTTTGTGCAAAGATGTAAGATCACAGTATTAAAGATTTTCCTTGATGTCATTTTATTATTTTTGTGGCACTATCAGTTTTATTTTGTTTTTTAATAAAATTTTCTGATTTGTTGTGATTATTACTTACTTTATTCTGATCCGTTGCTTTAATTTTTGCATTGGTATCACTTTTTCAGATTAGTTTTTACTTTTAATTTTGTTAATATCTTTTTTCTGATTCGGTTTGTTTGCTGTGTTTTCTAACTATGGGCTTGTGTTCATACGTTTTGCATTCACGACCCACAGAATTTATGAGACGAATATATTTACACTTGTATTAATGTGCACTTAAAGCGTCTCCCAGACATGCTGAAATGATTTTCTCGGTTTTAAATGCGCATAAATGTGCCTTTAGCACGTTTACATTCCGGACTTAATCCTTATACATGATGCATGAAATGACTGGAGTGTAAATCAAACTGACTGGACGTGCTTCCACTCATCCGCGTGTGGAAATACCTTTAAGATTATAGATGTGTCACCTTGATTTAATATGACAAGGCGCATTTAATTATCCGGTGAAGCCGAACGGAGTAGAATACATCATGGAAAGCGGCTTTGGAGTGGGGTTGTGGCAACGTGGCGCGTCCACCGTTCCTCTTCAGGTGTCGGGATGTGCTCGAAAGGCGCCTGTTTGAACAAGTCCAGGTGTCAAAAGCAGTGATCCCTCTCCACCTCGAGACTTTTTTAGACTTGTCTTTGCACCTTGTGGGCTTGTAAGAGCACGCTGCCCCTGTCTTAATGGAACCTTTAATAGTAATCGCATGCTTACAGAAGTGAGTGTGTTTACATGCACACTAATAATATAATCACGTCACAGCTGCATTATTATTATTACGGCTACAGAAACTACAGTATTTTGAGGAGAGAAATTGAGCATTTTGAGCATTTTGTTTTTTTGTATAATGAATCCTTAAAATGATGAAAGAAAGGTTTTTGGAGGGAATTCAAGAGACAGAAGCATCGCCAAGCAAAAGGAAAGACCAGTCTTTACACAAGCTGAAACTTGTGCAGGTAGAGTAAAAATTATAGTGATGATCCCGGGAGTGGAAACGAAAACATGCAATGGAACAAACTTCCTCCACATTCCTGATTTTTAGATGCTTAAATATGTGAAACACAACCTGTGTGTAAACATGGAGCTTCTGCTTCTGCACCATGACTGTAACGTGCTGTTATGCACATGTTTATATCCCGAGACTTTAAATATCACTAGAGTCTGAATTTAGTATCAGCTCCCTGGATGCAGATTCATTGCTTCCCAAATGGTGTGTATGTGTGTGTGTGTGTGTGTGTGTGTGTGTGTGTGTGTGTGTGTGTTACTGCAACAGTAATGGGGCTGAGGTTATCTATAGAAAACAGTTCTTAAACTCTTCAGTGGTGCTCAGGTCAGAAGGTCACACTGAACACAAAGGTGTGTCCTACCCATGTGTGTAAGCGTGTGTATGTGTATGTGTGTGTGTGTGTGTGTGTGTGTTTTGTGCTAACAATGATTACAAACAAAGATGAACGATGATTGCTTGTTACTTATAGTGTATTACTACTGACGGTTACGGTGTGTTAACTATTAAGTAGTGCGTGGAAAAAAAAAAAAAAGCTTATTGTGGTCCCGAATGGACTTTGAGAGAGCTGGTGAAAAGGTTTGTTTGTGTCATGGGAAAATCCCAGAGCAATTTCTTTAACCTTCACTTCTGCTTCATTGGAATATCAGGGGGTCATTACTTTTGCAAATTGCCCGTTCAGTCTTAATAGCTCTTAAGTCTTAATCTCCAGACAGAACTACATCATTAATACCTAATTAAGCAACTCTCCTGAGGACTACCTTACCATGGCGATGACCTCTTTCGCACAGTCGCCCTTTCGTTCTGATTAAGGACAACACTAACACACACACACACACACGCATACTCTCCAAGCACAAACAATATATACAACACACACACACACACACACACACACACACACACACACAACTGCTACTTTTAGATTTACAGCTCTCTTTCTTGTGTGTGTATGGCGTGTAGAGTCAGACTTCATTACGGCGACACACTCAAGCAGCAAATCGTTTCTAAAACAATTCCTCGGAAGAACTTTACAGAAACTTTCAAGAAGAAGTAAAAGAATAAAAGCCGTGATATCAGTGATGTGTATAAGAGTCCGCACATGATTCTGAGCTCAGAGACCTCACGCAACAGACTGAAGGATTAAAGCTCAGAGACTTCATTCAATATCCAGCGTGACTATTATGTCTTTACAGCGTCATAAAAAGTTTTACAAAAGAGATTTCATTGCTGTGGTTCCCAGCTGTTAAACAATCAAGCTGCCTTCACAAGGACTTTTTTTTTTTTTGCCATCAAAAGCAGACATCTCGACAACGCGTGTCAGGGTGTTAAAGATCGTCGTCTGTGAAATATATTATGACTGAATGTATGGAAGAAGGCTTCGCAGGGCGGGGCTGCAGGCTTTCAATGTCGTGTTCAAAGCTATAAGGGCATATAAGTTATATAAGGGCAGTTTACAATCAGTGTTTTTCGGATTATAGCATCCGTCAAGAGGCACGCCTAAAAAACAAACCAGTTATGGGAATTTATTTTCAAATGGATCCCAAAAAGTCTTTGTGATCGTGGCTTTAAGACTGCAATATCATAAAAGACCAGGTCTTATATTACATCACATTAAATCATCACCTTCTACAGTCTCCAGCATTCGCTATGCTTGACTTTTGGTTCCAGGCTTAAAGGCAAGCGTCTTTTTTTTTTTTTTTTCCCCTTTGAGCTGTCATGTCAGTATCCACCCATATTTTAGTACCTCGTACCTAACACGTACCTCCTCCAACCTCAATCTTTTTGAACCGCTGATCAAAGACAACCATGATTGGCTACCGTCTCATGGCTAGGCATGACAACTCGCGATCCCCGGATGACATTTCCAGTGTACCAGTCAGAAATGCCCCTAAAGGCAAATACTGCTTTTGAAAAACCCATTTTCGAATGCGTCTACATGAGTAAAATCTAGAAACCTCAGAGGTGTTTTGCGAAATCTGAATACAACACATCGGAGAACCATAATTATGAATATCTCCACTAAACTTAAAGGTCCCATATTTAAAACATGTTATGGTGTTATGATATGGTGAAGTATCCCCTCAGTTGTAAATGTTGTAAATGTTGTAAATATGAGGTTTTAAGGTTCACAAATTGTTTATTCAATGTTATACTTCTAGAAACTAAGCACTGGTGATTCTGTGGTAGGAGTTTCGCCTGCCATGAGGAGGTCCTGGGTTCGATTCCCAGCCAGTACCCAAAACCCCAGCCAATGCCAGTCCCAAGGTCTGGTAGAATGGAAGGATTGCATCAGGAAGGGCATCCGGTGTAAACCCTGTGCCAAGCTTGTACGCTCGTGGCGACCCCTTGCTGGGAGCAGACGAAAGACCAACGACACTTCCAGAATCTGTTTTCAGTTTTAGGAAATTAACCCTAACATTTCAATAATGGTTTATTTTTGCTTAAATTTAAATATTGTGCAATCAACAATGTAAAAATGTTATGAAGCAAACCAAGGGAAGAATATTAAAGAACGTAACAGACTTTTGCTCATTGCTGATTAGCTGAAAATGTCCCCTTTGGTGTTCCACTAAAAAACACAAAGGCATCATTTGTTCAACAGCCATACCTATACTATTTTGTATATTAACTTTTCATAATGGGTGAAATATAAACAATAAAAAGTACAGAACTAGCAGGGGAAGTCAGAGATGAACCACACAGGAAAGGCAAACCCCTGTCAGCATGTGAACTAAATATATTTCAGATGTTCATACTTTAATCTTGCTCAAGAACTAATGCCCCAGCTTTAACTCCATGACTCCAGAAGTGTGTGACTCATTACGAAATAACATACGATCATAGTAAACAGGTTTGAGATTGATTCTGGACCTCGAAGTTGTTTTCCAAATCCCATCCCATCCCTAGTTCATATGGTCCATGTTGTTCTGCTACGCTGACTGAACCCATGAAGCATGAAGCACCTCCTGAGCTGAATGGGGCAGGACAACACACAGGATCAGGACCTACAGCTCCATGAGTCTGTCACAGCAGGATCTCTTCCCTCTGTTGATAGTGCAGCGGTGGGATAAGCAGGAACAGATAAGCCATGCCGAGGGGAAGCCTCGCTCTAGAAACACAGGAAGCGCTCGGGGTTTAACTTGCTGCTGGACACCACATGTGGCAGCGTTATGAGGGATCAGAAGCTCTTTGAATTCATTTAGTTTATGATCTGTAATCAGAAATATAAAACAAATACATTGTAAATTTACTCAATTAAACTTATTCGCACAGCCTAGTTTAGTTCTGTGAGGAATTTCGCAATTCTGTAGCTTAACTGCACTGATACAAATTCAGTATAATAATGAATCTATAAGGGAAGCCCTTAAAACTCAGAGCTTTTTAGCCGTTATTTGTTTTGTTGTTTGTGCAATCTAGAGTGACATAACCTTTTTGTAGAACAAGATAGTCATGAACTGAATTTTATTTAATTTTATCCAACTATACAAACATGACATGAGTGTACTGGCCTCACTGAGGAAAAAAAAAAAAAATTAAAAATGGGTCACACAGGCCAAGAGCACAGATACAAATGATCAAATGTTTTTATGCTTGTTTTTGGTTGTTTCTAAAACATATGATCATTTTGTGCCCTGTGACGAATTGGCACCCTGTCCAGGGTGTACCCTGCCTCGTGCCCTAAGTCTCCTGGGATAGGCTCCAGGTCCCCGCGTCCCTGAATACAGGAACAAGCGGTATAGAAGACGAGTGAGTGAGTGAGTGAGTTAGTGATCATTTTGATAGTTCTACATTTTTGCGACATCATTCCCATATTCTGGTTCTGGCAAGAAATTTACATGTTATTAAAGTAATGATAACTTTTGTTCTACCTGACATAACCAAAACCCCCAAATGCACAGTTATATATAGATACAGTATATATAACCCTGCTCAAGCTAGCTAGTTACTTTAAATCATATAAAGGCAATAAATGGCAAACATACAGTAACATACCTAACATTCATCAGTTGGTTTTAGTCAATATTTTAGCCTGAGTTTCTCTACATTCCAGCTAGTATGAAACAACATGACCGACCACTATTCATTTTTTCGTGTATGACACAAAGCCAACTGAAAGACATTGGAATTATTCTTTGGGCCGATCGTCCACAACGTCCACATGTTTTTAATTCCCTGATCCAGAATTCTATTTCTTTCCTCCAATTAGTTCAAGACATTAAAAAAAAGATAAAAAATGAAAAAAAAATAAATAAATAAAAATAATAATAATAATATGACCTGTTTCACCTCATCCAGTCATATACAACTTTAAAACAAACAGTTGTAGCTAGTCTGTAGCTAGTGCAGTTAGCTTGCTTTTCTAATTTAGCGACAAAGCAAATACAAACCTAAGCATGACAAAAAATAGAATTCACATAAACTATTCAGCGCACCGTTTTTTATTTGTGCTTTCACTGCTGTTTCTCTGTGCATTTGATTTTAGTGTATACTGATAGCTTTCTAGAAAACTGTTCAGTAATGCTACTGTAGCTCACAATAATCATATGCTTCCCTGAGGTGGACAATTCAGTTAAACATTTTACCAAGAGGTGCTATAAAGTATATAACGTATTAGCATTTACTATTTCTTAAAGTATTTAAGTGCAAATATGTAAAGCAGTTTCAGTTCTGTGTTTTGCTTTGTGCTTATTGTTAAAAAAACATTAACTGTTTTATGCTTTGCCTTTTATGTTTTTTTGCGGTTGTGTTCAGTTTATAGATTCGTGTGAATTGTCCATGGTTTTACGACAAAGCCAAACATACGTGAACAATAAAATGTAATTGTACTGATTGTATACGTTAGAGTCATAAACATGGAGTTGTGTGTCTCTCCACACAGATGGAGGAAGGCTACGAACTTGACCTGACCTACGTGACCGAGCGCATCATCGCCGTGTCCTTCCCGCAGGCCTGCTCCGAAGAGACTTATCTGCATAATCTGAAGGATGTCACACGCATGCTCAAGTCGAAACACGCCGATAACTATTTGGTAAGGCACGCCTGAGTGTTTACACCCGTTAGCGGAGGAGAAACGACTGCTGGAAGAAGCGGCTCAGGATTATAGGCCTCGGAGGAATGGGTTTCAGCTTGTCTCGTGAACGTCATGCAGGGACGTCTATACAGAGGGATCTTTTCAAAGTCTGGCTGTAGAGACAACAGCAATTAATGAGCTCATTACGATGGGTTCGTGGACGTCGTTTTGAGTGATACAGAATCACAAGGAATAGTGTTTGTCTTAATAAAATAGAACCAAAATTTTATAACAGGATTCTTTCAAGGTTTTAAAACATCTACTTTAGTAATAGTTAAATAGTAATTTTTTTACCTGTTGAAGTATTTATCAATGGTATCTACAACTATTGCGTAGTATTGCTAAAATTAAATGTGTTGCTACGAAGTTGTAGAAACATTTATGCATGGTGTGCAGTGTTTACACAAACTAAAAATCTTATAGGAGTTTTGTAACAATATTCATAAATCTTATGTAAAAACGTTCCAAACAAAAAAAAAAGTCAACATTTATGTCAACAATTTTATCAGTCCATTTATACTGCACCAGACAACAAACATTGCATCACAATTAGGATTTCTACAAGTTCATTTTCAGCAACATTGGAGAAACTTTTACAAAATCTTATGTAAAGAAATTTGCAACATTCAAACAACCTTAATGTTGCAGCAACGTTCTAGAAAATTTGTATTTATTGAACATGAAATATTTCTGACTGTTCTGTAAAGACATTCGTTACAATTGTCATGTGCAAACATTTCTTATTTTTCAAAAAAGGATTCCGTTTGACCAGATGTGATAACCTTGCCATTCTGTACATTCAGGTCTGCAGCTGACTTTACTTATTGCCTCATAGTGTTGCTGAGCCGAGACCTGACCAACTAATCTGGACTCGTTAGACCTTTTTCTTAGGACGAACATGTAAATGATTTAAGCATGTAAGCACGGATTTTGATTCTAGTATATTTAGATGGAGTGAGGAAACATTTTTGAGTTTAAAACAAGGGGGTGGGGCTTGTGCTTATGTGCTGACTAATTCACTTTGATCTTTACTAATCCTTACTGTATTAGAGAGAATGATTGCTGTTTACTCAGTCCTGAATTCTCCAGTGTCGATCTGCTGTCTGGTGATGAGCACATTTCTCTCTTTCTCTCTCTTTTATGTCATTGTCAGTAGTCTTGTTTTGACTCGTTCAGGACAGTAGTGAGAGATAAAGCTCTCTTTAGACGACCTGAAAGACAAAATCACTGCACACTATGCACCGCTGAAATAAAATAATTCACAAGGAAAAAGACCTAGTGGTATCTTTTGGTATAGCGCTTTACTGCACGCTCAGTCTGATAAATTATCTCAAGATCCTCTAAAGAGCCAAGTTGTTTTTAAGTTTTATTCCCCCGGGGTTTGCTCATGTTCCTGTTTTTGTTCCAGGTGATCAACCTGTCAGAGAAGAAACATGACCTGACTAGGATGAACCCTAAGGTAATGGAAATAGATCTGTTTGGAAATGACTGAAAGAGTATGTGGGTGGAGTGTGTTGGCTGCGTGTTTGGTAACAGTGTTAGTCATCAAAGGCTAGAACCAACACCCTGCCTGATGTGCTTGATACACTCAAGTGCAAAACTGTTTTAAAAAATGAACCATTTTATAAAACATCTTTATTGCATTCTGGATTCTGATTGGTCAGAAGGTGTTAACTAAGTTTATATTCTGCAAGGTTCTGCAATATCCAAGGCTTTTATATGAATATTTTGATTTATTAATGATTTGAGAAATGTGGTTAAAAACTCAAAAATTTTCAATAGCACTTCCTGAGTCGATAATGTCTGTTATTTTGCTTAGACTTTAGATACGGGTTGGCCAGACCTTCACGCTCCTCCTCTGGATAAAATCTGCACCATCTGTAAGGCCATGGAGAACTGGCTGACCAATGACCCACTGCATGTGGTGGTCATCCATTGCAGGGTAGGTTTTTCACAATGAGAAATGTTTTCCACTTGTAAAATTGTGTGTAAACGTTTGTGTGAAACTAACATTTTATGCTTGAGTTTAGAAAGTTTGGAAAGTTAGTCTTTTGCGAAACAGGACAGATGGTTTGCATTCAGTGACGCACCAATAACTCCATTAAAGGAGATGCTCAGACAAGGAAAAATGACAAATAAAAGTTAAAGTTTAAAAAATATATTATTAAACAGTTTAAAAGCACTTGAAAGGCTACAATCAGGAGTTAAAAAAAACATGAACTGTATACTAATTACTTGATATAAAATGAAAGTAGGTTGACCTGAAGCCAGAGGAAAAAAAGAATACAGTACTCAGTAAGTGATCATGGACAGCATCAATTGGAAATGTTTTTATTTCAATCAAAACCAAGTTTCTCTGTGAATGTCAGCCAGAAATCGCTCATGTGCCCTCCCCGATGCCAGGTTGGGAAAGCACAAGGGCACAATGTTGGCATACACAACATTATTCAGTACATGACACATCGTGTGCCAGTTTTTTTTTCCAAAATCATGCAATTTTCACAAATACAAACTTTCTTGTGCAAACATCGTATAAATGATTTACAGATAAATCTGTTCGTACCCAGCTTGATGAATGAACTGTTATGTTGGCGGTTCAGTCCATAAAGCACTGCTAACACACAGCCTCATTTCTTTGACCTTCAGTATACTGTACTTCTTCATGAATATTTTCCAACTAAAATTCCTGCCAGATTTATGAAAGTTTCAGTAAATCTTCTTTCATACAAATGTCATGCTCAAATGCTAATGTTGACCTATACTAATGACCCTGAACCATTCAAGCCAAACTGAAGTGCACATTTACACAAAGTCAGGAGTGAGAAATACTAAAGGTTTTTTTTTTCTTCAGATTTTCAAAAGCTGATGTCAAGAGTGACAAATAGGGTGCAACATTTACAACACTTAAAAATGTACTGAATTTATACTCATGATTAACTGTTTTTTTTTTTTTTTTATCAAACTGGTTTACAAAATGTTTTTAATGAAATACAAAATATATATGCATGTTAACAATTACCTAAAATTTCTGTGGAAGCTGAAAAGAAAAATGATATCAGAAAGTTTATATGAGTACCCGACTGTGCTTATGTTACATTTAACCAGCACTATTACTGTATAAGAATTCAATTAAATATTATAATATTTGACAGCAAATATCTGAAACACATTAGTTAATGGTCATCTGTAAATAATAATAATAATAATAATAATAATAATAATAATAATAATAATATACCCTGCCTTGTGCCCTAAGACTCCTGGGATAGGCTCCAGGTCCCCGCGACCCTGAATAGAGGATAAAGCGGTATAGAAGATGAATGAATGAATAATAATAATAACAACAAACTGGCATTAACTACATTTAATTTACTTTTATTTTTTCCCACAATTTTATTTAGTCATGCACAATTTGTTGCATAAAAATCTAAATCACAATATGGAACCATGCAGTTATTTATTTCCAAAAGGCTGCAATTTATTACAGGTAATATACATATAGTCAGCAACTTATGTAAAGTTTGTAAATAATAATTATTTTTTTATTATAATTTTTATACGCTTTTTGGTAATAAACAAATATTGGTAAACTTTCTCTTAATGAGATCATTGACTTAAAGTAAAGTAATACAATTAATTTATTTATTATTATTATTTTTTAATTGATTGATTTCCCCCCCTGTTCTGCAGGGAGGTAAAGGGCGGATTGGAGTGATCATCTCTTCCTTTGTTCACTTCACTGACATCTCGGCCAGGTACCTCACCTCTCAAAATATTTTACTGTTTACTGCCCTCATGACCAAAACTCATGAGATCTGCTGTATATAACACTATTATATCATTATAACAATATATGTATAACACTATCATTATAACAATATATATAACAATATCATTCAGTACTGTAGTTTTATATGAGACATGATTCATATATGCAGTATAATTCAGTGCAAATGTTTTTGCACCCATACATTGACATGTCTATCTATCTATCCATCTATCTATCTATCTAGACACACTGCTTTAGTGTTTAAGTGACTGTTTTTCTTCATTAAACATCTTCATGATGCACAAAAATATAAACTAACCTATGAATGCCAGTGGGGATGTAAACTTTCAAGCAAGCTAGCTGAGTCATTTAGCTTTAACTAGCTGATACCTAGTCAGAGTGTTGCCATGGTTACAGTGTGTGTGTGTGTGTGTGTGTGTGTGTGTGTGTGTGTGTGTGTGTGTTGTGTGAGTTTTTCTCGCTCACCTGCTCATTTGGTTTAAATGTTCAGCATCTCTGCTGATCTGCTCCACACACACTTCCTGCTGTGACGTGAAGGGTGAGCCAGCTCTTCACCCTGCAGGAGATTAGACTCTGTGTGGTGTGTGTGTGTGTGTGTTCAGAGAGGGGCCTCTTTTGAAGAGCTCTCAATGTGTGTTGCTTTAGAGGAGGAATGGACAGATGGACACACACACACACACACACACACACACACACACACACACACACATAGCCTTTCCTCCACTGTGTTTACTTAAACAGGACATTCTGCTCCTCCATGCTGGATTCTCTGGCTTTACTACTTACTTTCTCTTCCACTCATCTGTGTAAAGTCACTGACATATAAGCTGTAATAAATATTATAATAATAAAAACCTGCATCCATGGAATTCTGTATGTGTTACAGTGCGGATCAGGCACTGGATCGCTTCGCCATGAGAAAGTTCTACGATGATAAAGTCTCTGCTCTGATGACGCCCTCACAGAAAAGGTAAAAATATATCCATAGGTAAAAACGGATATGGTATTGTACTTTCTGGCAGGAAAATAATAATAATAAAACAACACGGTATAACCGTGACCGTGGTATAACTTATAGAAGGCTGTCTTCCAAAATTTAGCGACCTAGGATCAATAAGAGAATAAACTATGAGCTTATGTGTACCTCTTAATGTGGCGATGCTCACAACACCGTGCTTCAATATCCCCAATTAGTTAAATGTTGGAAATGTTTAAGGGGTGAATACTTATGCAAGGCACAGTAGTACAGTAATTCCATTGATTCTTTCTGATAATACTGATTCCATAAAAATCTAATTCAGTTACAGAGACACATTCACTAATTTCGACAAACTTGTTGCACTCACAGCACAATGACACACTGGGATCAAAGCAAACGACTAAACAAAACAGCAACACAAGTCGGGCTGGGCGTTGAACCCACGGCTTTTGTCACCTTGTTTTGAGTTTTGACTCGGTTTCAAATCGTTGTTGCTGGCTAAATATGAAGTATGAAATGTTTTGATATTTATGTATTAAAAGACGTAAAGTTCTACCAGTTTGTTAATATTGAAAACAGAAATTGCCTATCATTTGCCTATACCTTGAACTGACTGATCTCTGTTCACACCAGCTCAAATAAAGGTACTGAAACTATTGGCTAAAAACACAACAATACAATTTTAGTCTAATTAACTTCTGCAAGACTTTCCAGTATTTTCCGGCTTCCCATGACGTGTAAATGACGACCTGTAAAGAAACAGAATGAATGAGGATTTAAAGAACTTTAAAGAGAGATTGAGTTTTATTTTCTTTCTTTGTCACCCAGATATGTCTGGATCCTGAACAGCCTGCTCAGCGGCTCCATGAAGATGAACACCTCTCCTCTGTTCCTGCACTGCATAATCCTACACGGGATTCCCAATTTCGAGAACTCTGGGGGTTCGTACAATTATAACTGACCTTACAATTTGAAGTCACCTGGCTCTGGATATGGCTCTTAGAAATTGGAATAGTGAAGTATTCGTATCTTTTGTATACTCTTCCACTTGAAACCAGTAAGGACTGGGAGAGTCATCCAGGACCAAGATCTTGTTTTTAAGTCAGACTAACCTTTTTTCAAGAGAACTCCTGTTCCGTGGCCTTGTAGCACACCTGGAGCAGGTGATGCGAGTAAGTCAGGGCTTTAGGTCACGTGTCTCAGGTGGAGGAAAGGAAAAACTCTCAGCGCTGACTGGCTGTGTTTACACACCGGCTGGGAAAAATCTCATTCAAAAGACTGACAGGCAAACAGAAAATAACATCGCCCTTATTCATAGTAACACAATCAGAGGTGCGTGTACGTACAGGAGCGGACTCTCTCTCTCCCTCGCTCTCTCGCGAACTGCAAAGCACTCTGACAATGAGACGACGAGGTGAGAGTTACTATAAATCGGACTAACCAGAGTAATATGAGACACACACACATACTGTATACGCATGCACACACATTACAATACAGTTCTCCAGTGTGTGACGTACTTGGGGTTTATGCGCGCAATCGCAAAAAGAGCAATGGCTCAGATTTCCCACAATCCCACACAGTTTGGACACGTGGTCTAAGATGTCATTTCGCTCTTAAATGCTTCGGACCTGTAAGAGATATTCCACGAGTGGTGATAATAGACAGTAACAGCACTGGGATCTTTAATTATATGCATCACTCCGCCTCACAGGTGTTCTAACAATGCTTAATTACTGTATACAGTCTGTCAGCAGCATGGGGGAAAATACAGCAGGTCGTTACGGTCCACAGTACTGGAAAGAGGGGAGAGCAGCTGCCTGACAAAACCTACATTCTAAACCAGTCACGGAAACGCTTTCAGCAAGAAAAACACGTTGCGTCATCTTAAACAACGCCTCTGCATTGTTCAGACTGCTGGCCCAAGTCTGATTTTTGACATATCCAGCTTTATCCTGTATTCAGGGTCACGGGAGGCCTGGAGCCTATCTCAGGAGGTTTAGGGCACGAGGCGGAGTACACTCTGGACAGGGTGCCAATCCATTGCAGAGCACACACACACACACACCTTATAGGCAATTTGGGAACGCCAATTAGCCTAATCGAAATGTCTTTGGACTGTGGGAGGAAACCAGAGTACCTGGAGGAAACCCACCAAGCACGGGGAGAACATGCAAACTCCATGCACACAGAGACGGGAATCGATTCTGTCCGGGAATCGAACACGGACCCTGGAGGTGCATGGCGACAGTGCTAACCACTAGACCACCGTGCCACCCCCTTGAATAGTCTTTGCAACTAAATTTACATTGTTTCCAAGAAGAGTGTAAGGCAGTATGGTAATGGAGAATGATAGCCTGTAGATACAGTAGGTGACACAGTGAACTGTCTGATAACACTTTGAGAGGATGCATCAATAAGGGCAAAGGCTTTGATCCTTTTCAAATACCAATGTGAACAGACTTCTGAAAATCAGAAGAGAGACAAATCGGCCGTTGTCCTTTAATTGCTTCTTACGCTTCCTGAATTGCCCTTGAACCATCCATGTTGTTCTGTTGTGTGTAGCTACAGAGCTACAGTAACTAGCATCAAACTCACATCTGCGTCCTAAATTCCTCTTTAAACCCTGATCAAGGGTAATACTTGGTGATTATACACCCTACATAGTGCACTAATTTTCCATTTAACACTATTTGTGATTTAACCTGGTGAAATGAGTGGAAATATAAACTATATCTTGTAAGTTTCTCAGGACTGTCCACTACCTCTATGGTTTATTCTAAATTTTGGCTACACAGTACCAGTAAGAATTGAAAACTTCTTTCGCCCCTGTTAATTACACTAACTGTCTGTCGTGGTTAGTTATTTAAACCAGGTGTGTGGCGGAGCAAAATAAATGGTTAAATAAGCAATCAAATCATAATCTGTTTACAATAAATGCTGCATGTGGAACTGTGGAAGGTTGTTCTGTTCTGTTGTGCTGAATATCAGCACGGCTGTGATCCCTTCCGTACTCAGGTGGTGCCCTCGTGTCTACAACTGCTGATCCACATTACAGCAGCACACCCTCTCGTGTGATATTTCTTATCAATGTTTATGACTAGGGCGCGGTCTCATGAGGATAAATTCCTTGTGTTTCATAGATCCTTGGAAACAATAAAAACATCTGGAGCACTAATAAAAAACAACAACAACAAAAATGTTATTTTAATGTTATAAAATAATAAATAATAGTTGTGATATTCCTATCATAATTTCTACAGTAGATTAATGAGATGTTGAAAAAGATCTTTTCCTTTTCTAACGATGTTGTGATTCACTTTTTGTCCCGCAGTGTGTCGTCCGTACATAAAGGTATACCAGGGGATGCAGGCCGTCTACGCCTCTGGTGTTTAGTGAGTTACTCAGCATTGTCATGCTTCACCTTGTGCTTTATATGTGAACTTTGAATGTATAAGGAAGTCAGAAGTAGACCAAAAAGATTTACATGGTGTGTGTGTGTGTGTGTGTGTGTGTGTGTGTGTGTGTGTGTGTGTGTGTGTGTGTGTGTGCAGTCACATTGGACCAGGCCACAGACATAAGGTGTGCATCGCCCTGGAGCCGGCTCAGCTACTGAAAGGAGACATCATGGTATAACGATTAACCAGAATTCGCAGCGGATAATAAACCACTGAAGTCATGACGCATGCAAACAATAGAACATTGTGTGTGTGTGTGTGTGTGTGTGTAGATAAAGTGTTTCCATAGAAGCAATTCATCTCAGAAAGATCTGGTCTTCAGACTGCAGTTCCACACAGGAGCTGTGCAGGGGTACAGCATGATGTTTGAGAAGGACGACTTGGAGCAGGCTAACAAAGGTTTATTCACACACATGCATGCACACACACACTTAAACACACACTCAATGTGTCCTCGTGACCAATCGTTTCATTCTACTATGGAGATTTGACACATAATGCAAAAGGTAACACAAGTCATCTTCAGAAAATGTAAGTAAAAGAATGATACAGCTGAATGTGAGGAAGAGAGAGATCGTGTGTGTGTGTGTGTGTACTCTGAGAGAAGTGTGTGCTGGGAGTTGAACCTCCGCTGTTTGGGTTTCAGATCCCAGATTTCCGGATTACGGCAAAGTGGAGCTGGTGTTCTCTGAGAGCCCTGAGAAGAGCCAAGGTATAATTCAGTTTTCTGCTCTTTCCTCTCTCTCACACACACACACACACAAACACACACACGCACACACATCCACACACACACGAATACGTCCCCTGTTGTTAGCCGGGCCACGGCCTGCTGAGCTCTTCTGCTGCCCTGTCAGCACACTCTTCACACACTTCCACTCGGAGAGAGAGTCCCAGCAGGAGGCAGGACGACTGACGGTGTGTGTGTGTGTGTGTGTGTGTGTGTGTGTGTGTGTGTGTGTATTCACATGAGAGACATTCCACATCCTCGCTCCAGCAGCCAGCAAGAGACTGGGTGTCTGGGTGTGTGTGTGCGTGTGTGTGTGTGTGTGTGAAATAGTAAATCTAGTCAGCTACATTATGGTCTGTTTATACAATAGGCAATATACGGTGTATACACACACACAATATTTTAATTAAGACTTTAGACTAATGTTGTATTCTGAGCCGCGAGCCACAGATGCACCGCTGTCCTCACTTCTTCATCAGAAGTGAATCTTCCCCCCGCGTAGGGCTGCTTTCAGGGGACCGAACAGGTGAAAGTCTAATCGAGTGAGATCAGGACTATAGCGAGGATGCTTTAACGCCTTAAAAGTTCACCTAACACCTCAATACATATATATAGAATGAATTCTCGAATCTGATTGGTCACAAGGTGTTGATTAGCGTTATGTAAGAGCCATATCACATTTGTTATGTAAGATGGATCTGCAGAATTTGTTGTTGTGTTTATTTGTTTGTTTTATT
>JAQQZS010000001.1:5118070-5128556 GCA_030068045.1 Platyallabes tihoni
CCCAGGGTTGGAGCACTGCTCTTTTGGGTGGAGGGGGGGGGGTTGTTATGGCTGTGATGGAACAAACTGATTGTAATTCTATAAAAGTAATAAAGCATTAATAACATACAGTAGGTGATACATGATATTTTGCTCCTACAGAAATTCCCTGTAACAGCTCTTACACCACGTCAAGTTAATATTTCTAGCAGTTAAATAACTAGATAAATAAATTGCATGTTTGTAGCTATACTGCATTAGCATATAGGATAACCTTCATACTTCTATGTGATTATGCATTATGTAATGTGGCATCATGAGGGTTATGCATTTGCTTATACAGCTGTATAAACAGTTGGATGAAATTGCAATGTGATGTGATGTGATAAAAGCCTGGCAGTAATAATCCAGCGCTGTGTTTTTTTTTTTTTCTTGATGTGTCTGATCAGCTGTCCCACCTGCCGTAGAGAGTTTGCGCTCTCTGAGTCGCCAGGTCAGCGAGGTGGCCGAGCACTCGACGGGGTGTGCGCGACCGCCGTGGGAAATGGAACCGGAGTTCAGGGACCGACTGACCTACACACACAATGTATCTCCACCACAGGTAGCCCTTACACACAGTTTGGGTTTCAAAGCCCTGTTCAACATTAAAAAAGTAACGTGAAAGCTCAGACGAATTACACCTGTACAGATGTTTGGAGCGGAATTGTGATTTACACATCCATGAAAACAACCGCATATGAACGAAAATGTTTTGTATTTCAGCGGACTCCTCTGTACAGAGCAGACAGTGTGGAGTACCGAGGTCCGAATGCTGGACTTGACGCAGGAAGTGATGTGGTTCCTCCAACACCAGCTTTCCCCATCTCACCACCCACACCTTATGGTGAGACACATACATACACACCCATATACACACATACTGCATGCAGACAGACATGCAGAACCGTACGCATCACGCCCGTGAGACCGGATATCAATCAGATTGAGTTTGTAGTTGCTATGGTTACTGTAGTAATTAGGTGTTCTGGTGTGGTGCTATTACGCAACCTAATTACTGTAGCCATGTTTCCTTCTACTAAACACCAAATTATTCAAGCATTCCAAACGCCAGACTCATCTCCTAGATGCCATGTGCTTCAGGACTCATAAAGATCTCACACCAGGTAACAAGACACCAACAAACAGACAAATCTGATCTGAAAGCTTGGGCTTGTGGGCCAAATATATGACACAACACACTTGTTTAAACCTGTGTTTGGAAGGGTTGTGGTGCTCGTCACCAGCCAATTCTACTGTATGTGTTTCAGCATTCAACATTTTATACTGTATATGTTCGGAACCCTAAGGGTTTGTGAACGCTATAACTGAAGTGTCATTGTTGAGTTGCTTAGATATCAGGAATGCTCAAAATCATTCAACAAATTTTTAAATTATTATTATTATTATTATTATTATTATTATTATGGAAGATAATTTAAATAACATTGATTTGACATTTGGCAGCACGGTGGTGTAGTGGTCAGCACTGTCGTCTTGCACCACCAGGGTCCAGGTTTGATTCCCTGTGATGGATTGGCACCCTGTCCAGGGTGTACCCCGCCTTGTGCCCTTAGTCTCCTGGGATAGGCTCCAGGCCCCCCTGCGACCCTGAATACAGGATAAAGCGGTATAGACGATGAGTGACTGAAGTTGGTTGAAATGTGATGTAGATGTTGAGAGAAACCTCATCGTTCAGTTACCATGACAAGACATCAGATAATATTTGTCAGTTTGTTTTTTCCTCAAAATTATATCTCTAATGCTTTAATCGGTTTGTTATTTTGTTAATTGACTACAAGTTATCTGTCAGTTTTCAAGGATCAGGCGTTCCACTCGCTGAATGTTCACCACATGAGCAGAGTCACATGATTAGTGATTAACAACCACTGTTATGTCTATTTTAGTTCTGAATGCATCTGAGCTATAGGAAGATGCCACATAAAGATGACAGGGTTATCTTTAGTAGGCCACTTTCTGCTTTGATTTTGCTTTTAAATATCCATCTGTCGTCGTCTTTACTACTGAAACTCTAGATTTGTTACATGGCATTGACAAAGACAATGATGAATATTCAAGCTATTTTCAGACACTGCCGGTCACATGCACATACCAATGTTTAAGTATTTATACAAGCTCAGGGCAAGAGCACTGCATGTCCTTGTTCAGGTTCCTTATATATATATAATATATTAGATCTTTGCTAAAATTGGTAACCTGCATGTCTTCTTCTATCCATAGTTGATAGTTTGTCAATGGAGACTTCGGTGTTGAATTAGCTTTCCAGTCAACCAAAGCAAAGATTTAGCATTTACACAGGAGATCTCACATCTCTTATGGATTAGATAAGGATTACTATATATAATATACAGTATAATAGCATATTATTAAAATCTGAATAATCCATCCCTGCTCTCGTGTAGTCGTCAAAGCAGCAGTCTTGTGGCCTGAGAAAGTCTTAACAACAATGAAATGTTCGTACAGTAATTACTTCACTTGAAAGTGAGTAACGTCTGTCTGAAATCCCCAAAATATGATGTGAGGTCAACCCACTCGCTCCAACATGTCTGACCATACTTCTCCCACTGTCCCTCTTAAGAACTGGGGTGTTTTTTGCCAGTTCCTTACCAAGCACACTCTCTTTTTACTCCTTCTCCACAGTGAAGACGGTGGCGTTCAGTCACTTCGCCCAGACGCCGTCTCCAGGGATGCCAATGTACGGAGCCTTCAGAACGGAGCACGGTAAGCAGTTTCTTTAAAATCTGATTGATGGACATTATTTTGGAAAACTATACGAGTAAGACGGTTGCGTTTTATTTATTTACTTTGTTTTTCTCAGGATATAAGATATGATCAGGGACGATTACGGTTTAGCAGTTTCAGACTAAACACCCTGTACAAGTCCTGACCCGGCAGACATGCGTACATGTTTGTGCACTGTGGGAGCTTCAGGAATGCTGCTTGGATTATGGCCGAGCACCAAGAAGAAGCAGTTAAAAAGAAATACACCCATTAATTCTTTTCACTATGAACAAAACTCAGAAATGTTACCCCAAAGTTGAAGGCAAGCTCACAGCTTAGAGAGACGCACACACTTTGGAGAGGTGGCTTTATTGAAATGTCAAGCCTTTTGTACACACATATAGTGTGTGCGTCCTGACCTCTGACAAAAGGCCAAGATGGTAGGAAGCAGCCTGCTGAACAATAGAGGAAAATCCGGCTTAGGAGAAGTGAAAGGCGGCTCTCTGTTAGCTTGTGCTTTGATTGGGTTCTAAAGCTGAAGTATCCGCCCCTGCCATTTGGAGAGTTAATTCCCCGAGGGGCAATAAAGATTAGCGTAGTTCCAAAAGTACTTAATGCTCTTTAAGGGATGACGCTCTCCAGATGCCCTTTTTGTAGAGGCCCAGTAAAATGTTTTAGGGGTAATGACTTATATTATGGTTGTTGGACCCAGTTTAATGAAATAATGAACAAGAACAAGAACAAACCTTAAACTTGGCGCTTTTATAGTGTAAATGATGTTACAGTACATGTGGCTAGAACTGTGCAAAAGTCTTGAGCCAAAAATTCTAATCAAAGACTTTCTTGTATTGAAGTATTGAAGAGTAGTTCTCCAGTATTCCTAAAGGACTCAAATTTTTCTGGCTCTCATTTTCTCTCGTTATGCATCTGAGTAGTTAAGGGCCTTGTTTGAGGAGCAAGGGGTTTGAACCTGGGACCGTCCAAACTGTAGGCCAATGCCTTAACCACTGAGCTACCCCTGCTCCTAGCCCAAAAAAGCAGGGTTAGAAATAGGTGCCCATAATGACAGATGATCAGGTTGAAACAGACGAGTGGGGAAATGAGGTTGCTGCTGCTGAGGTTGTTACATAAACAAGCAATTTTTTTTTTTACTGTATCTTTAGGCAACCTGTTACAGTAAAACATTTCTTTAATTTCATATTTGATAATAATGTAATTACATTTAAAAATGCAGAAATGGGGTCAAGACTTTTCCACAGGACTGTATTAACAATATTGACTGGTATTTTTCTCAGTAGGAACCATCCAATCCACACAAGCACAAGTTCACACAATCTAAATGATAGCATGTCCTTCGTTGAGTTAATGGGTTTACTTTGACGCTGTGATGTCAAAGTAAACCCAAATGTTAAAATGTCAAAATGTCAAAATGTTAGCTTCTTTATTAATACTAATACTATTAATACTTCATTTCTGTTTGTTTTCGTTCCAATGTTTTAATGTCTCTCACTCCCTTGGCAAATGACCTTCAGCAGCCTGAACGTTCACACTCCTCGGAGTGACAACAGAGTCTTTCAGTTAGAGGTTTTTTTTCCCCTTTCTTTTGCCGTTTGTCCAAACATGACGGTGACCTTGAGTTCTGTTGCCACAGTGCTCTGTTGCTGTAGCAAATGGTTTTTAGCTTTGATGTCACGATAGCATTTGAACTAATTAGTCCTTTTAGTGGCTGTAACTGAAAGAACAATTGAACCAGTATTGACCACATGAACCAGTATTCTTACAATGGTGTCTTGATTTCAGATGTGAGAGCTTTTGCAGATATTATAGGGCATGACGAGAGCAGAGTGAATATGTCTCACCGAGCCTTCACACGCACCCCATCCACTGGAGGAACGATAACCCTGACAGACAGGTAAGATGCAAGCATTGGCACTACAATGATGAGCTAAGTACAGTACTAGGCCAAGCTTTAAGCTAAGTATGTAATTGTATATGGAATTGGCATGATGGGCGTAAAGACATCACTTAACGCATCTGAATCAATCAAGCATAAGGTCCAGCAGTGGTTCTCTCACAGACCTGGAATTATAGCTCACCACCTTGTCAAAAGCTGGTACTTGACTTGATGCTAGGAATATGGTGAATCATTGTGAAACAGCACCTCCAACACACACTGTTTTATTAAACACTTGTTCTTGTTTCCTCTAGCTCGGTTCAGTCCTCCTGCCCAGAAGGGGCCCTGCTCAGTCGCCAAACTTCCATCAACACCCAACATCAACATATCAACACCCAACACCCTGTCACCATGGGTTACAACCAAAACTCACCTCCATCCCAACATCTTCACCCACACCCTCACCCCGCCCCCAATGCCCACAGCTCGCCCCGGGGCAACCAGGTGACTCGAGTCGTGCATTACGCACTGAACCGCAGCCCGGTGCTCAGCTTCGACGAGGAGCCTGACAGTCTGAGCTACGAGCCCCAGCAGCCTCCGCTTCCTGAGAAAATGCGTGCCCTGGACTGCGAGCGTTCTTTAGGGTCTGTGTCTCCGGCACTTAGCGGGTTCTCCAGTCCTCACAGCGGTAGCTCGCTCTCCATCCCATTCCCGAACTCGCTGCCAGAGCTGCAGGCCAGGAGCAACAGCATCAGCCCTCTACCAGGTAAACTACACACGCTTCACCATAATGCACCAGTTCTCAGCATGGAAAAGATATACGTATCTTGTATATGTTTATCGTATCAAGTGACAAAGTGACTTGTCTTCGGTACATGATACATGGTGAAGAGATTTTTATTTAAACCTTCATGGAAGGAGTCTCCAGTGTCGGGAAGTGGCAGGAATTTCTGACCAGTCTCTCTTCATTTTCTTCTTTTGTCTCTTTGCTGTAGATGTTCTGATGAACAAGCAGGTGACGGCAAAGTTCGTCCAGGACACTTCGAAATACTGGTACAAACCAGAGATTGCAAGGGAACAAGGTAAATATAACACAGCAAAACATTTTACTCACTAATATCCACAACCTGCGAGTGATGTCTGGGTAAACTGGGGTTAGACTGTATGTATGCGATGGGAACCAGTAACACGTGTCTCTCCACACAGCCATCGCAGTGCTAAAGGATAAAGAGCCCGGCTCCTTCATTGTACGCGACAGCCACTCGTTTAAAGGTGCCTACGGATTGGCTATGAAGGTGGCCACGCCCCCTCCCTCCGCGGTGCAGCAGAGTAAGAAAGGTGAGGGCTGAGTGAAAAGCAGGCGGGTGGACAGGATACCTGACCGACAGTTGATTGGGGTGTGTGTGTGTGTGTGTGTTTTGTTTCAGAGCATTTTCCATTCAGCGCCGCTCTAGTGGCCTTGGCTTTCTCCTCCTGCTGACATGAAAGAGTCTTTTTGTTATGATGTGCATTGAATACAACTCATCTGTGACTCAATATGGAAAACCGATAGGTCTTGCTTTCCATCGATGCGTCCGCTGGTTTGGTTTCGTTGCTCAGGGCTTTTTAGCTTCTCAGCCACTCGGACGTGTTCTTATCTGATCTGTGATGGAAAAAAGACCGATACGGTTTACCTCCAGGACAGAATGCCGTGCTCGTTCTATAGTGTTTTGCTATTAGGAAGGTGTTTCTCTGCTAAATCGTTATTCGCAAATTAGGTTAAAATTCTAAACATTTCAAAAGTTCCAGTTAAAAATGTCTGATTTTTAACTTTTAAAAATTTCCTGAAATGCAGACAGAAACACATGGCCAGAGTGGAAGAAAAAATAAGATGAAAATAAAAACTAAAGGGTTCTATAAAAATTAATAAATAAATTAATTAATTAATTAATTAATTAATTAATTAATTGTTGATGATCAAAATAAACAATAATGTAGAAACAAATTTGTGTTACATTCACACAGTTATATTCTGTTTTTTATAATATATTTTTTCTTGTCAATACAAACAAACAAACAAATAAACAAATTATTAATTAAATAACAGTTCAAGTAAAATCTGCCTTTGTTACACTCACACATTTAAAAAAAAACAAATGTTTAAAAATGTAAACTTTAATTTCTTTTTCATGTTAATACAAACAAAAACAAATAAACAAAAGACAAAAAGAAATCACAGCAAACCACTTTATGACAAGCAAGTCAATCAAGAATAAAATAACACAGTTGATCAAAAAGTCAAATATGTACACAATCTCAACCTTGCTCCATAGGTCCTGTCAGCATGGTATAGGTACACACACACACACACCTACACACACACACACACTACGTTTGTGAGAACCTGATGAAATAATGTGTCCTGCTGCTTAAATCAAGCTTTTGTGAAAAGCTCGCAAGATCGTGAAACACAACGCTGAGGTCTTTGTGCTCGGTCCTCTCCACCTGTCGAGGAATTCTGCCTCCTGAGGCCCTGTGGAGAAACCACACCTCTTTCTGCAGGCCCACCTTCATGTGTGTGTGTGTGGGTGGGGGGGGGGGGGGGGGGCAAACGACAGGAGAGAGAGAGAGAGAGCGAGAGAGAGAGAGAGAGAGGAATGAAACTAACAAGGGATAGAAAATAGAGGCAAAAAGTGATATGAAATTTGAAATTAAATTTTTTTTTAATTCATTGTTATTTGAAAAATAAATCCCGACTCTCTAATATAAAATAAAATCTCTCTCTCTCTCTCTCTCTCTCTCTCTCTCTATTGTCCAGGTGGAGATTTGACCAATGAGCTTGTCCGTCATTTCTTGATCGAGTGCACACCAAAAGGAGTTCGACTGAAGGGATGTCCCAATGAGCCTTACTTTGGTAAACTTTCCATCCATCCATCCATCCATCCATCCACTGACTTATCTATTCATTCGTCATAAATTTAGTTGTGTTTCCATCCATTCCTCACATTATCCATTAATCAGTCCATTAAATAATTTGCTTATTAGTCAACCCAGTCATCCATCCATCAAATTTGTTGTTTATCTTTCCCTCTATCCACCCATCCCCCTACTGATTCATCAACTGACCAATTTATTCATTTATCAGTCATCCATTGAATTGCCTGTTTCTATATACCCACATCCCACCATCCATCCTTCTCACCATCTATCCATCAAATCATTTATTTGTCCATTTGTCAACACATTTATCTGTCCATCCATCCATCCATCCATTCATCCATCCTTCCTCCATCCATCCATCCATCCATCCACCTATTCATCAAGTTCTTTGTTTATCTATCCCTTAGTCAAACAAGCATCCATCCATTCATTCATTATTTCATCCATGTATTTATCACATTGTCAATCATCCATTCATTTTTTCAATTCATTCATCCATTCATCCCTCCATGTCATAATAACTTATATTCAGTGTGTGTGTGTGTGTGTGTGTTTTGCAGGGAGTCTGACTGCACTGGTTTGTCAGCACTCGATCACACCACTGGCTCTGCCGTGTAAACTCATCATCCCAGACAGAGGTGTGTAACACAGCAGCTCTGAGACACTGACTGACATTAATTCACATTTTATTGTGGCTTCTTCCCATCATCTTTGATTTCTTTAAAACCCTTGGATAAAAGAATGTAGGTGGTGATTAGCATGCAGCTCATTTCCTTCAATGATCATGTGACCCTGAGCTGAAGACAAAAATATACCATAGTTAGCAACATTAAACACCCTGTCAGGCATTATATACAGTAGTGTATACAGTATACTTTTTTCTATTAATTAAGTGCATTAGTAGTGTGTGTGTTGAAGTGCGTTGCCATGTCTTCCCCTTCAGATCCACTAGAGGACACCGTTGAAACAGCACCGCAGTCCATCACCAATTCTGCAGCTGAGCTTCTGAAACAGGGGGCAGGTGAGTGGATTTCTCCGGAGAAAGCACCACATGAACCCTCACCATCCTGGATTATTTATAGCTTTAATTTGAAACAGTTCTTTCTTTTAATATTTCACATCCCAACAGATAAAAAAGATATACATCATAAACGAGGTTCTAATTGCAGTTGCAGTGAGATTTATATATTTACATCCATCCATTTATTCATTCCCCTTCATCCAACATTTCATCTCATTGTTTATCCTTTAATCAAGCCATCCATCCATTACCCATCCATCTTTTAGTCATTCGTCCAGTAAAAGAAATTCAATTCAATAAAATTTTATTTGTATAGCGCTTTTAACAGTGGTTATTGTCTCAAAGTATATTCAGAAAATGAAAAGAAGATTATGGAAATGTGTAGGAGAAGTAAAAATGTGTATAGATCATAGTGATCAGATGAGCATGAGCAAGCCAAGGGCAACGGTAGCAATGGAGAAATCTTGAGAGGAACCGGACTCAACAGGGAACCCATCGTCATTTGGGTCATAACAGATAGCAGAGATTGATCTGCAGTCACAGTATGACCCCAGTATAATCCGTGCAGATCAAAATATTATTATTATTTATCCATCATTTATCCATCACATAATTTTATGCATCCATCTATTAATCCATCTATCCAATTTTCAAATATTTATCCTCCAATCATTTAGCAGTCTTCCATTAATTTGTTCATTATTCCTTCATCCCCAATCCACTTTGCTTATCTGTCTATCAATCTATCCACCCATCCCATCCATTATTCATAAATCCAAACATCCATCCTTTCATCCATTTGTATTCATACATTCATTCATCCGTCCAATCTACTGTATTTATCCATTGACCGTTATTTCTAAATCCATTGACTTAGCCATGAACTCATCATTCTGTCTATCTATCTATCTATCTATCTATCTATCTATCTATCTATCTATCTATCTATCATGGCAGAAAGTCATGCATTAAATCTTTTTCTTTAACAGGATTTTTTATTCATGTGGAAAAGGAACTAATTATTACTTCTGTATATATCATAAGTAACACTGATGCATGATTCTTCTCTCTCTCTCTCTCTCTCTCTCTCTCCTGAGCAGCGTGTAATGTGTGGTTCCTGGGCTCTGTAGAGATGGAGTCTTTGACAGGCTATCATGCCGTGCAGAAAGCCACCACGGACCTGTTGGGTTCTGAGCCTGCACACTCCTCCACCGTAGTGCACTTCAAAGTATCCTCACAGGGCATCACGCTCACTGATAATCAGAGGAAGTGAGTCCCTGTCTGTCTGTTCACATGTCTAAACACCATAAACACTTTTCCTGTCTGACATCACACTCATGTCTTTCTGACAGGTTGTTCTTCAGGAGACACTACGCTGTCAATACTGTTATTTTCTGCTCTTTGGACCCTCAGGACAGGAAGTAAGCATGAAAAAAAAACAGTCATTACAGGATTCTTCAAAAGCACAGCTAAAGTTCAGGCTGTCATTTTGATATGGGTTGGTTTGTTCGTAGTGGCTTGCATAAGTGTTGTGAAGCGTGATGGTGGGAGCACCATGCTGAGCGTTAACCTTGGGATACCTTCATGGTGTTTATGATGATTTTTGGTTCAGAAATATCCATGTGTATTTATATATTTAGATCATGTGACACACTTCAGCCAACTAACTGTGTGAATTCTGATAGCAACTACTTGCACTAGAGCTAAATTAAGGGTTTCACAGTAACAGGAGGTGAATACTCATGCTTTAACAATTTAATTTATGCGCAAACTACAAAAGTCGTTCATAAATAATTTTAAATTATTTATGCATCCAATCCTGCGATGGATTGGCACCCTATCCAGGGTGTACCCTGCCTCGTGCCCGAAGTCTCCTGGGATAGGCTCCAGGCCCC
>JAQQZS010000001.1:5169654-5182732 GCA_030068045.1 Platyallabes tihoni
CACCACCACCACCACCACCCCCGGCCACTCAGAAAATTTTATTTGAGATTTCTTTTTCCTAGGAACAATCGTTCTCTAAAGAATACATCATGTTCATCCAAATCCGAAATAGAGAAAAGGTTCAGCTCGACCTTTTTGCAATGGAAAGCTCGGCCATCTGTAGCACCAAAAGTAATATTCCAGATTTATCAAAGTGTGTCTTTCAGAATAGTTGTTTTTGGAACCTTGCACCATCTTTCAAACATTCCAGAGATATCTTGTGTTGTTTCTTGATACCTACTTCAAATCCATGAGTTCGAGTGTTGAGTGGGAAATGTATGAGTGAGTGATTGAGTGTGTGTGTGTGATGTGTGTTTGGATGATTAGGCTGTGTTTCTATCCTACAGTAGTGATCAGGTATGATTTTTCTTTGGAACATCGTTGCTGGCCAATGATTGAGGGATGTTTAACAGCTTAAAAGTCTGCGAATAAATGGAGAAAAGAAAGAGCTGTAAACTTTGCAAAATGCGTAACTTGTGAACAACCTTTTGTGCTGCAATTTTTTCGGTCTCGTTTTATGTACTACCATGTTGGCACGAACCAAACTGTTGTGGCGTTTTGGATGTCTCCTCTCACCGTGTGTGTATGTGTGAGTGGTATTTGCGGACTCTGATGAGTAACTAGAGCTGGTGGCTCTTGGTTTGTGTGTTAGGGCTGTTTTGATGCCCACATTCCCTGCTTTTGGTCCGTTTTCTGTTGTAAACAAGCTCTGCCTCCTCGACTGGACGCCACTAAGGGGATGGGGTTTTTCGGGCTGTGATTGATGTGGCTTGCGCCTTCCTTCATGTGCTGGAAAGCTGTTCGGAGACGACGAACAGGGCTGCTAGCTAGCGCCAGTCTGAACGTTTCTCAATGTGCTCGAAAAGAAAAGTGTTCGTCGTCTAAACGCAGAGGTTTTATTAAAGTGCAGTTTTCTTGGGTTTGTTCATCTTGACAAGCTGGATGGTTCCAAAACTGGGTTCTGTATGTAAAAAGAAAAAACTAAGGCAAAAAAGGTAAATTCTCTTTTACAATAATAAAGACATGTCGTTTCAGATAACTCACCTAAAACATCAAGAAAACAATTGATCTGATCTATTGAACTAAATCATGCTTAATGCATAAATAGTCTGTTTGACATATTACACTTGAAACATCCTTCTCCATAAGTGGTTAGCACTGTCGCCTCGGGTTTGTGCGCATGGAGTTTGCATGTTCTTCCCATGTTTGGTGGGCTTCCTCTGGATACACCAGTTTCCTCCAACCACAGTCCAAAGATATGAAGATTAGACTAATTTGCGTTTCCAAAGTGCCCATAGTGTGTGAGTGATGACCAGAGGTCTTACTACGATGGTAAAAAGATGGGAATAAATACAATGGTCACCATTGGACTTTATGTTCTTAGATAGACTACAGAGTTTCCTAGATGGATGGATGGATGGATGGAAAACCCAGTTGCCTTAAAAAATTCTCCACTATGAAATATTTGGCACATAAAGATGTGGATGTTCAATGTAAGAGCTCTAACGTTAACATGGAATGAACAACCTAAACGTAACGCTGCAAATACAACTTCCATTCTTACAGCATCCATCCACATTCATGCTCCCTTAAGTTTCTATCAGGGTTTAGAATTCCGATCGGAGATTGGGACGTACATGAGATGCGTCTTAGCTCTCAAATTACTCTACTATAACATGGTGTTTGTGCCGCTTGTTGTTATGTGCACACATTTACTGGTTTCAACAGTCTGTTCCTCTAGTGGTCCAGTGGTTAGCACACAGTGCTCTCACCACAGTGACTGGAATTTCGAGTCCTGCTCAGGCTAACGATTTGCTATTAATTTGGTTTTAAAGGCATTTTTGCAATATTGTGTTAGCCGCATTCGTTCAACGTTATCCTATTGTCGTGCAATCAACATTGTTCTGACGCCATTTCATGAAAGTAGGTTTAATTTTCAAAAACAGTCCAACACCAACATTGTCCCAACGGCTGTAATGTTGCCAAATTAACATCACCACAATGTTTAGACAAGCACAAATTCCTACAGGGCTGTTTCTCATTTAGGAGTAAAAAAAACACTCTGTAAACTCAAATCTTGTAAACTCAAAAGGAAGGAGATGGAAAGTGCAATGCGTATTTTGCATTCAATTCTAAAATGAAATCGTGCCGCCGTTCATATTTTAAAAGCATGAATTGGGTTTCATTTTAGCAGCTGGATCACTGCACAGCAAGGTCTTTGAATGAAGATTACTCCTCCCTTTCCACAATTTGACTTCCTCATTAACCCTCGTTCGTTAATTCCTGGTCCTATTTTTACCCTCTCGGGGCTTCAGGCTGTGTGGCCGTACTTCCTGTAGACCCGTATTTGCTCGGGTTCTGGAGCCGTTACAGCGTTAAAGTGCTTCTAATCCCGTATTCCTGGGCTCCGGTGTGCGGTGTGGCGTGTTTAGCTGCTTTAGTGGCGATCTTGCTGCCAGAAGCTGTTTTAATAGAAGAAATTGCATTTCCTGGAAATGGACCTCCATATTTATTTCCCAAGGGACGAATTAGAGGCAAGGTACACAGAGGGATTCATAAAAAAAAATGGCCACTAATGTCCATATTCATGGCAGTCTGTGTTTGGTTTCTGTCAAGGCTTCTCCCATCATAACTTGTGCATTTTGCGTGCAGGTCTTTGAAGGAGGTCTTTATGAGAACGACACGGGGAGCAAATACAGCCGCCGAATTTAGTTCCCTCTTTGATAGATTTCATTGTTTTTATGGTGTTTTGAGCTGTGCATTGATGCTGTTTGTGTGTGTGTGTGTGTATGCAGGGTCCATGTCGAAGGGAAATGGACGAAGTACTAAACACGCTGAAGATCACGGACATGGCGAATCCCAGAGGCTTCCGCATCCCAAACTGTGACAGGAAAGGTTTCTACAGGAAAAAACAGGTGAGGGAATTAAACAAGGTCTAGATTTCTAAATGGGGTCTGGTTGCATTAGTAACTTTGCTGAAAGATGCTTTCATAAAGAACCTGTCAAGGACCTGGCTGGGAGTTTTTGTTGTTTATCCTAAGTGGGAATTGTGTCTGAAATGAAATATTAAAAAAAAAAAAAAATCTATGACAGGCTGAGGCTTAAGTGTCCCTTACAGCACAGATGTCCTTGGCTTAGTCGTGCATGTTTTCAGGACATTAGCATCCTGTTTATCCGCACATGATCCCGTTTAGGATCGTATCAGCCTCAGAGTCATTTTTCTCCGGGTGATTAGCGCCAGCCCAAACGAGCCCTAAGGACCCATCTCTTTCTCTCTCCGGGCCAAACCGAGCGTGGCCGCCGTGGTGGCCATCTTGTGTAACCCGCCCTGAGCGAGCGACGTCAAGGTGGCTAGTGGGGTCTGAGCATCTCCCCATAATTATCGGACTCCTTGTGGCGGCTGCTTGAAAATAGATTTGAGCCCCTTCCAGATTTACGCGGTCGGCCCACAATTGGTTTATAATAAATGAGTGTCCCAGACGCCTTCATATGGATGCACTTATCCTCCATCGTCATGAGCAATATTTATACAACATGGCAGGTCCTGCTTAATGGAAGTCTTTTTGTTGACCTGCAAAATATATATATATATTCATATAGTTTATATTTATATATTTATAGATATATGTTACTGCGACAATCATGAAAAGAGAGGCGAGGGAGTGACGACCTTTTTTACGACGGGGTGTTTACTTTTTGTGGTCAGCACGGACGCTTAGCCTCGTGCTAAAGATTAAACCTGAACGTTTTCGCAGCGGGTCTTGTGCAAATAATGAAAGATTTGATTAGCAGAATCCTAGCTTGCTTTGCGGTGAGTTTATTTTGGTTCCACGAGCCTTTACAGGTAGCAGTAGCGACGAAGAATTCAAATCTATTTTTCAAGAACATTTTAGAACTGCATTAACCAAGCATAAGGCTGAAAACAAGATCCTTAGCCTTCACACTGCCACACAGTTTTTTTTTTTTTTTTTTTTTTTACGGTTCCCAGTCTGGATATTGTCTCTTGTCTCGCACTTCATTTAGTTTCGTGAGCTCCAAACAGGCCTCCCAGTCTTGAGCGAATTCCCTTGGTATCGCACACTGCGAGGAATGAATCAATGGGCCATTTACGAATCATCGAGTCCTCTCATGCTCTCATGGAACTGTTGCTTTTGTTGTGTTGTTGTATTTCTTTTTTTTTTATTTTTTTTTTTTACGCACACTAGACAGGACTTTGACCTTTAGTTAAATTGGCAGCTAAATAACAGCCCTCTGGGTTGGAGCGCCAAGCTCTGTAAGTCATTTGTAGCACCCATAATTTGGAGCCGGGGGTATAATCAGCAATGGATGATTTGTACCGGCCAGCAGGAGGCTGAAAATAGAAGTTGGCGCTGGCGAGCTTCACACACACACACACTGGCCCTGAGCAAATATTTCAGCTTCCCTGTGTTTACCTTTAAGTCGCTCTATATGAACACAAAACAGGATGTGCATCGTAAAAGCCCTCGAAAATACTTAGGAGCGCAGGTCACGTCAGCATGATGTCTGGACAGACAGCGGGGGTTTTATTATAGTGAAACTCAAGGTCATGAGGTTCAAAGCTGTTTCAAATGAAAAAACAAAAAAACAATGATTAAATCAGTGAACCAATTATTACATTTTGTTTCTCGTTCTTTCTCAGTGCTGGCCCTCTAAGGGCCGAAAACGTGGCATATGCTGGTGCGTGGACAAATACGGCCAGCCCATGCCAGGCTACGATGGAAAGGAGAAGGGGAATGTGCTGTGCTACGCCATGGAGAACCAGTAGAAAAGAGCAGAAGGCCAAAGAACAGAGAGAGAGAGAGAGAAATCGAGGGATTGCGCGTACACTGAAGAACCTCCACGCTCCGACCCTCCATCTCGGACTCATGCTTTCGGTCCTCCAGAAAAGAAATAATTAAAGAAATTTTAAACATTATATTAATGAATGAATGAATGAATGAATGAATGAAATATTAAGGGTGGGGCTTCAAATTCTGGGCTTTCCTGATCTCCAACAAGCTCTAATTTATTTCTGTGCTCCATTGCTCCATGCTTACGCAACAGTGGAACCCTAGATGCTTGCAGGAGAGAAAGAGATTGATGGATGAAGGGACATGGGTGTGTCTCAGGAGGCAGTAGAGCTGTAGCAAGTGGACGCAGGACTGAACGCAAAATGAAAAAGGACATGGAAGAAGGCGCTAACGTTTGTAAAGCACTTCCTATAAGGTTGAGTGTGCATGTGAGGTGTAAGTGTGTGTGTGTGTGTGTGTGTGGCTATTATAATAACTTAACCATGTGCCTCTGTATCTTCATAGCTGTCAGTGGCTTTTCAAAGCTTAGTGTCGCCTTTAATACACATTCCTGTTGCGTAAAATTAGGAATTCAAATTAAGGAATTCCGATTCAGTATGAAAAGCATGTGCATGATGCATGAGTACAGCTGTATACACGCACTATATTAGGACAGATCGTACAACCTTCATGACGTTTATATCTGCTTTACTTTCTCTGCATATACAATGCATACTGTATGTCTTTACTGATCTGTAAACCTGCGATGACTTTAACAGACATGCTTAGCATAGCAACATGCAACTGTTTGAGTGACATTCGGCCAATTTTCTGGCTTTTAAACAAGTGTGTGAAGCTGAAACCTTTCCCGAAGACGTCCTTGTTCAACGCACCCTAACATGAGCCAAAATAGGATGTGGAGGGTTATTTGTTTGTTTGTTTGTTTCTTTGTTTGTTTTTACCATACACAAAGTATTCATTGTCTTCTTGTCACTACATTTTATTTCATAGCTTTTGATTTTCAGTAATGCCTACTGTGGAATTTCAAGTGTTTTCATAAATGTGTAAAATTCCCCAAAACAGTAGCATTCTAGAACTTTCGTCTGCCATAAAACTGTAAATTTCTAAAATTCCTCTCCAAAAAAGGCAAATACCGAAATATTAATCTCGTTTAAGAATCCAAAACCGTCAACCACCATAAAAAATTTGGAATAAAAATTTTTAATAAAATTTTAAAGCCTCCAACTAGTGTAAAATTGTAACGTTCGCAACTTGAGTAAAATACTAAAATGCTACCATAAAAGGGTCAAATCTGCAATTAGAGTAAAGACTTCAATATAAAAACTAAAAAGCTAGCATAAAATTCAGAATCAATTTCAAATGCATCTAATGATTATGAAATTATAAAAATTTGTTAAAATCTACAAATTTAATAAACTTTTGAACAAACTAAAAGTTTTTAAATCCTTTCAGAAAATTCAAAAACATTAAATTGGTTTAAAATTGTAAAAATTTTAATTGAATAAAAAAAAAGAATTAAAATATATAAACTGATGTTAAAGTTTAAAATACAAGTAAAATATGTTTAAAAAATAGCTATCCCATATATTATATAGCTCCCAACTGGAGAATAATAATAATAATAATAATTAATTAATTAATTAATTAATTAATTAATTAAATTGTAATATATCCAATTAAAAAGAATTTGTGAATTTTAGCTTACAACTGGAGTAAACAAATGGAAAACCTCTCATTGATGTTAAATTGTAAAATATCCAATTCATGTTAAATGTGTAAACTTTCTAACAAAATTATCATTGAAAACATTCTTCGCTGCACTTTTTCACTTTCTTTTGTTTTTTTTTTTTTTTTTGTCTTTTTTTTAGTTTATGTTTTTTTAGTTATTTTGTAACCAAAGGTAAATGTTGCTGCGAACAGGGAAACAGTACAACATTAAAGCACATACTCAGGCTTCTAGTGATATGCAAACGCTTCTAGTACAGTACAATGTAGCTAAGTGTACAGCTTTTTGTTCCATTATACTGGCTTCTTTTGGACGATATCCCCATTGTAATAAGCTATAAGCAAGGAATGAAAAAAACAAACAAGAAACCAAAACTTGTACCTGGGGACATTACATGACATCATGTGTACACAGTATTTTGACATTATTCACTTTGTGTGGTTAAATTTTTGTAATTGTCAGTGTCAGGTCTTTCCCAGTGCCTTAAAACCGGGAGATATATCTGTGTATATTTTTACTTTCAATAATTAAAGATCTAATTTAAGGAACAGCTGGTGTTTTTGTCTGGTTCTTCTTGCAATTGGGGGAGAAAACAAATGCACATTTCACAGTCCTGGGATATAATGACAATTGATTTTATTAAAAGAATATATACAGTATACAATAGAAATTAGAAAGCATACAATGATATAATTTCTACATTTACTACAAAAAAGAACAGGTAGGTAGGCAGATGAACTGTAGCAGCATGTAAATGTTTAAGTAATGGTGCAAGAAAAAAAGAAAAAAAAGTTTGATGCATCACTTAGGAAGACTTTGGTAGTCCAGTCCTCATAGTCCCCAACCTGAATGCACCAAATCTGTAAAATTCAGACAGAGCCCTGAATAGATAGATAGATAGATAGATAGATAGATGGATGGATAGAAGGATGGATGTGTTTTTTTTGCAGAGAGCCAAGAAGAGACACACCCGCAACATGGGTTTACAAATCCCTGTCTGATTTTTCTTTTTTTTTCTTCTTCTTCTTCTTTTTCTTTTTTTTCCCTCTGTAAAAATGTCCTGGCATGCAGCAATGTTGGAACCATATTCATAAAGCGTTCCTGCTTGCAACTACTCTGAATCCCAATGTCCTTATGTCTCCTGCTCTCCAAACCAACAGGAAGTCCATTTGCTTTCTTTTTTTATTTCAACTAATCTGAGATTTTCATATACTCAAAAGAATGGGGAACTGATTTCCAGAGTGATGGCACAGAAGACAGAGAGAGAGAGAGAGAGAGAGAGAGATATAGATAGAGGGACCTGAGGAAAAGAAGAACCTGCACTCCGGAGAGGTAGAAGCTGTGTACGAGTCACAAACACGGGCCAGATCTCCTTCAAAACATCTGGGATCAATTGGCAGTTGTCCCATGTAAGTGGAAAAATCCAGAGCTATTCCTTCTAGGGGCAGGAAAAAAAAACAAAAAAAAAAAACAGCCCGGACAAATTCACAAACACGGGCGTCGCAGGTCGAGGCAGAAAGTTTAGCAGGCTTGTGCGAATGTCGGCCGAATCGACACGTCGTAAAGCAAATGAATGGTGAAGCTGTTTAAGTACAAAGCTTCTAAATTGGGCTGAGACTAAAAGTATGCAAAGCAACTCTGCCTTTCTTTCAGTGGTGTGTGTGTGTGTGTGTGTTGCAATGGGTGTTTAATATGGCCCACGGTTCTATTGCAAGTTCTGAGTCACAGTGGAGTCGTTCAGTTCAAACAATAGCAATATTAAATAAAAATAGAATATCGACAGTAACAATACCATTTCGGCAAATATAAATACTTGTCAAATGATTACTTACAATAAATATGTGAAACAAAACAAAAATAAATTAAGAAATTTGATCTCTTTACCAAGAAAAAGGTTTAGTATAGTGTATGTACATAGTATTTTTAGGCAGCCCTGATTAAGAAAAGTGCTTCGAAAAAAATAAGAAAATAACAAAAAAATGTTCAGTGAGCGATCTCCTGGTGGCAGAGATCATCTTCGGAGACATCGCTGGAACCCACGAGTCTTTTCCCGTTCCAAGCTGAGACACACCAACAGCGTGCATGCTGGCCGACGAGGGACGTCTCGCACTGCGGTCGACATGGAATGAAAAATAAAAGAGAATCAGTGACGTGCATATGGTTTTCAAATCTGTGTAGATAAAAATAGTTTGAAGCAAACACATCGTATATTGTGCGTAAGCCAACAATCATCATGCACCCGTATGGAAACACACCAACACACCATTAGACTTGGGTTTCACAGTGAGGCTCACCTGCTTGGTCTTGTAGAAGCCATGCTTGTCACAGTTGGGAAGATAAAACGTAGTAAACTTGTCGCCCAGAGCCTGCTGCGAGGCCGTGATCGTGTCCAGGGCAGCGTGAAGTTCAGTGTGACATGGACCCTGCAAAAAAAAACATAGATTCAAAGTAAGTCATTAAAGTCAACACCATGCATTTACGAGAACAGTTGGATTCAAGAACCTTTCCCTAACCCTGTCTGCAGGACACCTTCAAATCAGATGGATACTCAGATAGTCAGGAATATCCAAATCTATCTGCAGTTGGAGTGCTGGCGTGATTGCATCTTTCCTGAAGGCCGAAGAGAACGGATTTTGATTGGCTCGAACTTGATTGGCTGCTCTCGCACCGGTTGTTTGAGGAAAACGATTAGACACTGGATTATCTGGATCAGGTTGGTTAATCTTGGAACAGAACATTTTTTAAAAAGACTGGCTCTGGTCCACTGAGAACATCTGATTTTATGGTCCAATGAATTGTAAATAGGGTTTAGGGGAAGTGATCTTCATCCAGCTCTAAGAGCAGGGATGTCCAGTTACATCCACAAAAGATTCATGTGGCGGCGGTTCCAACAAATCAAGAGCCGTGCCAATTTATTCCAGTTTGTCTTGGCTTTTAATCGGCTATCAGATGTGGCTCCTGCTTGGGTGGCAGGAAAGCCTGCAGCCGCAATGCCTTAATATGGATAAGATTGGACGCCGCTGCCGTATAGACTCTGGGCCAGTCCACAATTTCATAAATGTATTGTATCCCATTTCCTAACAAGCTCGATTCCAGGTATTTCACATTTTCCATTCGAGCGTGAAGAAAAATATGAACTACCCCAAAAACTGGATTGGTAACCCAACTTAAACAACAAACAGTCAGAACAAATAGTCCATGGGGTGAAGTTTAACCTGATCCATGTCCTTCGTCCTGGGTGAAGCTGGACAGAGTTCAGTCAAGTGGCCAGAGTTTGTTTCAGGCTAAATAAATGTTTTTAATGTATTGCTTCATGTTGTACAGTGTTTTGTGGGTTAGGGGTAAGGGGTAAGGGGTTAGGCTTACAGAACAAGTTGTATCAGATCCAGCTCAGCTCCCTAGAATTTTTTTTTTGTTCTGCAGCGAGGACTATCTCGAACTACCCGGTGTCGCATTCAGGTTAAGACTGAAAGCTAAACCTGAACGCCAAGTGTTAAAGCACTGCCCCCTAGAGTCACAAGATTTCAATTACAGCCAGAGTTTTTATTTTAGGACATGCATTTCTAGTGTTCTGTTACACCTGAAGTATTAACTTTAACACTTAATTGCGAAGGGCCTGGAGCCTATCCCAGGAGACTTTGAGCACAAGGTGGGGAACACCCTGGACAAGGTACCAATCCATTGTAGGCCACAAACACACATACGATGAGGATTTTTTTGGGGGGAACACTAATTAGGCTAATGTCTTTGGACTGTAGGAGGAAACCCATCAATCATGGGGAGAACATGCAAACTCCAGTCACACAGACCTGAGGCGGGAATTGAACCCTCGACCCTGGAGGTGCAAAGTCACAATATTAACCACTAAGCCACCGTGCTGCCTATGTTCTTATATTATATTATACTCTGTTCATTTATTTATGATTTTATTTTATTAGTATACTTGTATATCTGCACATTTTTATATAATTTGGAAATGTACATAGCCTACTATATGTTGCATTTTATAAACAAACAAACAAGATTTACACATTTGTTGTTCCATTACATGCACCATACCAAATGTACTAAGATTACCCAGGATGTTATTTATCCTACGTATGCTGTCCTTGCTCATTCCTCATACCTTATATAAGGTATAAGGTATGAGGAAATGAGTACCAGAGTATACACAAGGTGTAAGTATAATAAGCTTTTTATGTACATCAGAGGTTTGACTATGTTCTAACTAAGTAATACTTGGTGGTTAACACTGTCGCCTTGCACCTCCAGGTTCCAGGTTCGATTCCCATCTCAGGTCTGTGTGCTTTGTGGGTTTCCTCCCACAGTCCAAAAACATGCAGATTAGACTGGCATTCCCAGTGTGTGATTGTGTGTGTGTGTGTGTGTGTGCGTGCCCTGCAATGGATTGGCACCCCATCCAGGGTGTCTCCTAGAATAGGATAAACCGGTATAGACAATGAATAAGTGAGTGAGTTGTTTGTATATTTGCGCTTTTTAAAATATAATTTTAAACGTACATAGGCTACTGTATGGGGCATTTGTTTTATAAACAAACAAACAAGCAAACAAACAAATAACAGAAAGTTTGTTCATCCTTAAATATTTGTTGTTCAATTACATACACCAAAAACGACCATGCACTGATATTACCAAGTATGTTAGTTATTAGAAATACAGTAAGGGTACCATCAAGAGTATCCTGAAGGTGCATGTGGTGTAACTATAATAATCTTTGAATGTACATCAGAGCTTTGAATGTGTGCTAATTAAGTAAAAGGTACAACACATGTAAGGCAGTATGCGTATTCCCCCGCCTCGTGCCCTAAGTCTCCTGGGATAGGCCTCCCTGTGACCCTGTATACAGGATAAAGCGGTATATTGGTGCCATTTTTGGAAATGTAGATAGCACATTTATAAACAAGCAAACAAATAACAGAAAGATTTATTCGTCCTCAAATATTTGTTGTTTCATTACATGGACCAGAATAAATGTACTGATGTTACCCAGTAGGTTAGTTATTTTCTGCTGTCAGAAATAAGGATGAGCACCAACTGGGTATCATGAGGAGTACCTTGAAGGTGCACGAGGTGTAACTATAATAAGCTCTGAATGTGCATCCGAGGTTCTAATTAAGTTAAAGATGGAACAGATGCGCCATCGCCGGTCCCCTTTGATCTGTAACCGCACTGATTAACTGATGGGAGGTCACGTGATCAGGAGGCAACGCGTGCACCGGGTTAAATCCTGCGATGACGTAAGAGAGCATGTACCCTTACCAGCTGCACCAGCTTCATCCGGATGGCGTTGACTTTGGCCTTGATGCCCTCCAGCGCCTCCGGGTCTCCCGCCCTATCCAGGCCCAGCAGGTGGAACAAGGAGAAGCCGCGCTCGGGATCCTCCTCTGTAAGGAGACCGTTATGGTTTAGCATCAGCTGTTCAGCAACAAGCGGGGACTGCGCGGGAGAGAGAGGAGGAGGAGGAGACGCACCTGGCGCGGGGTGCTCCGCGGTGCACGCGGCCTGTCCGTGCGTGAGCGAGTGCAGCGGGTGCNNNNCGTCGGGCCGGGGCGTGCAGCGCAGTGCGGCGCCGCAGGGCGCGGTGTACACGCCGCACGGGGCGCCCTCGGGCAGCGCGCAGGTCATGCAGCAGCCGCAGCCGGGCTCCTTCCGCAGCTCCGTGCAGCCGGACGGCGCGGCCGGGCACGCGCTCAGCTTCTCCGCGGTGCACGGCGCGCACCGGATCGGCTCGAGCGCTCGGACCGGGGACTGCTCAGCCGGAGCGGGGAGGAGGAGGAGGAGAGTGGACGGCAGAAGAAGTAATCCGTACATGTCGCAAAAAAAACCTTATAATAATAATAATAATAATAATAATAATAAAAGCGCGCTCTGAAGTGAAGCTCCTGTTCTTCAACTGTTCAGGTCCTAAAGTGTGTCTGTAACCGGTGTGTGTGTGTGTGCTGCTCTTATACCCTGCCGTGACCTCAGAAGGGGTTAATATTTGACCCAGATGCCACTCGTAATAATAATTCGTCACGGAACTAAACAAATGTTTTTGCGCTCAGGCATGCGCGGGCGGGTTTACGTAGGTACAGAGCCGCCGCACTGCGTGTGTGTGTGTGTGTGATCTGATTAGAGTTAATGTTTACTGGCTCGGGTCAGGGTATCCTTGTTTGTGTGTGTGTGTGTGTGTGTGTGTCCCTGAGGCCTCACCGCCTACCTCCTACCTGCCTCCTGTGGCCTTACAAACTTAAAATAAATAAATAAAAAACTAATATACAGCCATGAAACATGGTATCTCATATTCTTTTTGAAAAATTCTCATTATTATTTTAGAAAAAAAATATTTCAGGTACATAATTATACAGTACATTAAGGACTACTTATGAACAGGTAACACTTAAATAATATTAATAATAATAATAATAGTGTGTGAATGGGTGGGTGAATGTGTGTGTGTGCCCTGCGATGGATTGGCACCCTGTCCAGGGTGTACCCTGCC
>JAQQZS010000001.1:5211412-5224440 GCA_030068045.1 Platyallabes tihoni
GGGTTAAGGGCCTTGCTCAAGGGCCCAACAGTGGCAACTTGGTGGTTGTGGGGTTTGAACGTGGGATCTTCCGAACCCTAGTCCAATGCCTTAACCACTGAGCTACCACCACTGTATGAACGCCTTCAGTATTGTTTTACAGTGTAGAAAGAAATAAAAATCAGACAAAACCATGCAATTAGGAGGTGTGTCCAAACTTTTGACTGGTAGTGCAATATAATTATTATAATAGTATAGCACCTACCCATAATATAGCCATAATGATACCCATATTATAGCATGATTTGTAACATAATGTAACCATAACCAAGATATATTGTAAAAAGTGCTATAAAAATAAATAAAATTTAACTGATTAACCATACCCATAATGTAGCCATAACCATAATATAACCATAATCATTTACATAATATGATAAGTATGTAATGTGTGAAATTACCATAACGATAATAATCCGTAATTATACCATAACATAATTATTGACATAACCATAACAACACCATAATCATGAACACACACAAAAAAATAACTATACTAACATTTAGCAGCAACATATCCACATGTAACTACCTATGAGTAATTTGCGACACACACACTCATGCACACACAGTATACCTTGTCCCCATCCTCGCAGTTCATCACGTTGGAGAACGGGATCTCAGCCTTGAACATCTTGCGGCAGTGCATGAGCTGCACCAGCAAGTAGCACACAGTTTTAAACTTCATCTTTTTGGCTGGTTTGATGTCAGAAAGGATGAGTCCAGGAAAGATCTGAAAAAGGACACAAACATGAAAGAGACATTATTAGCTTTTTTTAAGTTTTTTATTCTGCGCTATAAATAATGATAATAATATGATTGTAGCCAGTAGTTTTCTACAGTACCTGACGTTGTTGCTTTTTGCATTATGTTCAATTCTTTAAAATATCACTAAGCCTTAGCAGAACAAACCCAGCACACGTTGTTTAAACTGTCCTGCTTATTATGAAGCTTCTCACGTTTGCCGTCCGCTGCTACTTCCCATCCATTACGATTCAAGCTAAGAGGATTAGCCAAGAGGACTGATAAGAGAACTCTCTTCAATTCCTACAGAAAGCGTCTTGCATGAACGTTACAAGCTTTGGCATTCCAGTTAATTCACAAGTCTTAAAGCAGTTGTCGAGGGAACGATCTACAATCCTGTTTCAGTAAACCCACGGACGGCTCACAGTCAACCTTCAGTGCCTTGCATAGGTTTTTACCACCTTGACTACGTTAGGTGTGCTAATAACTGGTTAATACTGCGGTCAGCAGCATCACAGTCATCAGCTTGTAGAACGCTAACAAGCCGAGCCGAGCAACAACGTCGTTTAGCTGCATTGCATTCTGGGACTTTGCACCACTCTTTCCAATTTCTTATTCACATGACTAGAAAATGAGAAGGAAGAAAAGAAGCAGTTTTGCTAGCTGATTTGGGATTACATATCATGGATCTGCATGAAGCATGGTGGTGGCAGCATCACGTGGAACCTTTTGGCTCTTTACACTAATAATTGGTGAGGTCACTTAAAAAAACACTGGGAATTATGTTTTTTTTACATTCTGGAAGACTGAAGATAATTATCAGCCAATGATGGAAGGTCTAGCAACTGTTAATCAATTAGTCAATGAAGCTTGTTGTCTCCTGACGATCAGATCAATCAGCACAGGATTTTACAATATTCCCTGTGAGGACATTTTTCCACCAGAGAGCCCGCCAAATCCCAAATTCCCCCAAATCACAAACCAGATTATAGACATACTGACATGTATACTGTACCTTCCTGCGATGAGATGGCACTATAAAGAAGGTCTCGATGTCGTGTTTCTGCAGAAAGGTGTTCCTCTCACGCCCGTTTCCTGGCTCCACCTCGTAGTCACCATTCAGGCACTCCAGCGTTGAGCGAGTGATGTGTACTTTCCTATTTAGACAAAAAAATATATATATTATTATTAAAAGAGATCTCCAAACTATGGTGGCCAAGAAGTGCAAAACAAAATAAACCCAATAAACAAAATAAATAATCCAAAAAACAAAATAACAAACCCGAAAACAAAATAAACTCGAAAAGACAAAATACCAAAAACAAAATAACAAAAGCAAAAAAGAGAATGACGAACCCAGAAATAAAATAATAAATCAGAAAACACAACGACAATTCAGACAAACCGAAAAAGGTAGGTAGAGTTTGCGAATGGAATTCTTACCCCTGATTGGACGACACATCTCTCACTCAAGATAATCAGGAAGTAATTTAACCTTACAGCATATAAATGTTTTCTGATTTGTTATTTTGTTTCCGGATTTATTATTTAGTTTTTAAATTTGTTGTTTTGTTTTTTTATTTATTTATTTTTTTAATTTTGTTTTAGGTTTTGTTATTCTGTTTTTTTTTTCAGATTTGTTATTTTGTTTCGAGTTTTATTATTTTCTTTTCGGGTGTGTTATTTTGTTTTTGCTTTTGTTATTTTGTTTTTGAATTTGTTGTTTCATTTTCAGTCTTATTATACTGTTTTTTTATATTTATTTTGTTTTTAGTTTTGTTATTTTGTTTTCAGTTTTGTTATTTTGTTTTTGGATTTCTTATTTTGTTCTTGGTTTTGTTATTTTGTTTTTGAATAAGTTTTTTTATTTTCAGTTTTGTTATTTTGTCTTTGAATTTGTGATTTTGCTTTCGGTTTAGTTATTTTGTTTTCTGATTTATTATTTTCTTTTCGATTTTGTTATTTTGTTTTACACTTCTCGGCGACCGTACCAAGCAGTGTCCAAGACATATTTAATAATTCTGATGTTTTAATACTTTCGAACAATGTCCACATTGCTGTTCGACTTCCTGCAGATAGCAGTGCAGTGTGATTACGCCCTCGTTTTATCAGTTGAAAAGAGCGATGCAGCTGTGCTTTAGTCTTTCAGTCTGTCCGGATATCTCACGACTCATCTATACACACTGTTCAAACTGTTTCAACTCGCATGCCAATACTGACTTCAACACCATAGTGCTAGAAAGCTAACTAGCTGAGCCAAGATTTTTCTTTCTTATTAACAGCACTGGAAATTTTTTTGTGGAAAAAGGTCTTGCTACATGAAGCACGATGGCGGCAGCATTTATATTCCCAGGCTAAGAGCGAAAGCTAATGAATTCATAACTCCTGCAAACAAACTGTACCAGAGCTGCTAGAACTGCTAACTTCAACAATAACAAAATGCAACGCCAACCAGTGAGTTAGCACTGGAATCGCTAAACGCATCACAAATATTTCAACATTAACACATTGATTCCGTATCAAGGTCGAAGTTTCCCACAGTCCCCGATCAGAGACGAGACGTGTCTCAGGATTAATTCGATGCGCCATGTCTCTCGGTAGATATGCCATGAAGCAGAAGCAGAAACGACAGAAAGTGCGCCGATAAAGAAAATGTTTTTTTCTGTGATGTCTTATAAAGTCTTATCAGAATATATGAAGTGCTTTGTTATTCCTGTTAAGTTGATAGCTAACGTGCGGCCATTAACGTATATGAAAGGCATATTGTTATTAACTACATCGATCATAAAAATGCCGGCTCTCACAGCTACTTATTACTTATTTACACACAATGAAGGTTTGGAATTCGAGTCAGTATGAGTGTAGCTTCCTGAAGGATGGGAGAAATTGCGATATAAAGCCATTCAGCATCTATAATTCAGAAATAAATCTCCTTGTAAGTGTATTTGGGAATAATAAACATCCGGTTTGACATTTCTAGGTACTCCATTCACACAGCTGAGACATGATTTCCTACACGATTGTGGTGCCAATGATAAGTGTCCTGTGAAGCATTGTCTATATTATCTGTTTATCCTTCTCCCTTTGTTCTACAAGTGGCCACTTGTGTCACGTAATACACATTCACCAGTTGTGAAGAGATGATAATGAGAGTGAGATTAAAGCACTACAAACTTTTTAGCCTTGCACTACTGATTTTTTTTCCTTCTCTTAATTCAGAAAGGGCTTATAGACTGGATTTAGATTAATATATTTGTCCATGTTTTATAAAGTAAGTTAAATATAATACCTGTGATGTCTAAATGATTTGTTTGTCCAAAATTGCTATCATATATGACTCTTATAAATTGATTCAACAAGTTTGAGACATATAAGTATTTGATATCAAGCCTTAGTATCAGTACCAGCTGCCACTGGGATTCATGAACGCCCCGAATCACCTTTGTGAAAGTTTTTTCCTTTGATTCCTGTCATTAGTTTGACTTTGCTTGTATGTCAGTATTTTAAGACATTATGTAAATATTTTGAATAAGAAATTTGTTATTTAATTTTTCTAAGTCAATCTTTTGACACACACATTATTTAAAGATATCTTGTTAGTTTTTCTCATAAAATGATAGGTGACTCAAATGTCAAATCAATTAGTTACCCGGTCATAATACCAATGTTTTAAGTCAAATAACAAGTTAATAAATCATAACCAGTTTGCAAGTCATAATAAACAGTTATTCAGTCAAAATAATGACTAAGTCATAATTAGTTCATAATTCATAATTACCAGTTACTAAGTTATAATATGTGAGTAAGTCAACATAACCTGCGAAGTTACTAAGTAAATATAACAACTTAATAAGTAAGAATAATGAGTCGTTATGAATTAGGAAGTCAGGTAGTGTAAATTATAGATAATAAAATATATAAAATAAGAGTCAATAGTCATAATAATGAGTTATTAAGTTAAAATTACTAAACGGCTAATGATTTACTGAGTCATAAATGAGTTAGAAAGCCAAAATAACCTATTAAATAGACAAATTAAGAATAGGTTAATAAAAACAACGATCTGTGACTTTTAGTCGAAATAAGTTACTAGTTCAAAATATCAACTTAATAAACATATTTATATAATTCATAATTAGGAGGAAGGAACCTGTTGCATGGTCAAAGAAAGTAATAAATAATAATAATAAGTTAACAAACCAAAATAACAGCTTAGTAAGCCAAAATAAAAAAATTACTGAGTCAAGTATCCCATTACATGGTCAAAATATGAGTCGGTAAGTCATATCAATGAGCTACTAAGTCAAAATAACAGCTAGTAAATCTACATAATAAGCTATAGAATCATGATGAGTTAGAAAGTCTAAATAACCTGTTACACAGTCAAAATACGTTAGTAAGTCATAAGTACAACTTAATAAGGCAAAATAATGAGTTACTGAGACATAATGTATTAGGAAGTCAAAGCAATCCATTACAGTCGGAATAAGAGTCAGTAAGTCATAATAATGAATCACTAAGTCGTAATAAAAAGTTCAAAAACAGGTCAAAATAACAACTTAGTACAGTATGTCGAAATCATTAGTTACTAGGGAGTCAAAAATATCCTGTTACATAAAAATAAATAATAAATATAATAAGTAAATAAGAGTCAGTAAATAATAATAATGAATCACTAAGTCAAAATAATGAGTTACACAGCCAAAATAAGAGAAACTCAGTTACCCAGTGAAAATAACAGATTAATAAGTCAAAATAACAAGTTATTAAGTCGAAATAACAAGTTAGCCAACATACTGTACCTTACTAGATCATAATGAGTTAGAAAATCACAATAATGCTGCAGGAACGAAATAAGTTAGTAAGCCAAATTAATGGGTCACTTAGAAAATAAACTAGAAAGTTAAATTCACTAATACATAATCAAAATGAGGGGTTCTAAGTCATAAATATGGGTTACAAAATAATTATCAAGTCAAAATAATCAAAATAATAACTTAGTCAGTCAAAATAATAAGTTTTTATATAGGTTTATAACGATTTATTACGAGTTATTAGGTCAACATAACAACTCAAAAGTCAAAATAATTGAGTATTGAGTTACTGAGTAATAATGAGTTAGGAAGTCAAAGTAGCCCGTCATAGTCAAAGTACAAATCACATTGATTAGCACACAAATCAATTAAGCCATAATACCAGGTTAATACAGTAAGTTCAAATAATAAGTTAGTAAGTCATAATATGTTACTGAATCAATAATCTCAATATAAAAATGTACTAATAACCAAAAATTAATTTACATAATATTAACAAATAATAATTTAAAAAGTAATCATGCTGAACAGAATGTAAAGAAAAAAAGAATTATTTAATTTAAATATTAAAGGCTCAGAGTGGTACAGCTTAGAGCGATTAATTAAATAAATAATTAAATGTTTTTGATCGCACTGATTAGCATTTATTAACATAATGTAATTAAAGTCAATGACACCGAGTATTGTGTGAGTGTAACATCGTTACGCTGCATAGGCCAGATAATGAAAAGGCCCTTAGAGTCTTCAAACGCATAGCAAATGATGCAAACATGTGTGTGTGTGTGTGTGTGTGTGTGTGTGTACATTGAGGTCACGGTCTTACCCGGGTAGCCCCCCAGCCTCCATCACATTGGCCAGGGTCACATCGTTGGACCAGACGTCATACTGCCACTTCCTGAGCCCCAGAACGCCGCAGAGAACGCGGCCAGTGTGTAAACCCACGCGCATGTTCAGGTCCACCTCCGTCGCCTCCGCCACTGAGCTGTGTCAGAACAGACAGGGATTATTACAGTGTGTACTTAATTAAATGAAAAAGAAAGTATGACATGAAACATATTCAATCAAAATAGATTGCAGGTGTGAAAACACAACCTGTGCTGTTTCAGAGATTTACAGTAGGAGGAACTCGAACGCTTTGCAGACACAAGTGCATGTCCAGGTTCATCAGGCTTCACTGGGCAACATCTGTAACCTGCACTTTAATCCATTTATAGTTACGTTTGATATCCGCAGAGCAAATCTCTTCCTGTGGTTTGCACTAGTCTGGAGTTTCCTGGTCTCTGGAAATCTTTAAATACAGTGTGTATATAAGTATGAAGTATATTAGTATAATCACAGGGGTTTTCCTCTGAGCAAAACACCTAAAGTTACAGACGCTATTAAAAATAGTAACGAATATAACACTCAAGCTTTGGAAATTGATCTAAATGACAGTAGCATAGGTCGCCACATGTATCCCCTGAGCCGTTGTTAGAACATGTGCATGGTGAAGCGAGATAAGCCACAGGGATGCTCCAGTGCTCACTCTCTCTCTCACTCACTCACTCGCTCTCACTCTTTCTCTTTTTCCATCCACACGCTGATTTATCTGAGCCAACGGGGGAAGAAGAGTACACTCATCTGAACGGATTTCACATCTCCCGGGACTTTAAGCCGAAGGAACAAAAACGAGTGTGAAACGGTTTCGTTCAGTTTGCTGACACAAAAAGTAACCTTCGTTTAAAGAAAACTGTCACAACAAAAAATGTGCCAAACAAGAATATTCTCACGTGCATCTTATCAAGATGTTTTACTAGATTTACAACAATTTGCTCATAGTTCATTATTTTGACTTTTGAGTTGTTATGTTGACCTAATAACTCGTAATAAATCGTTATAAACCAAAAACGTATTATTGGTACGTTGGTAGAACCTCCGGTCAACATTCACATACTTCAGGTCAATTTGGGAACACCATGTAGCCTAATCTTCATGTCTTTGGATTGTGGGAGGAAACCTGAGTACCTGGAGGAAACCCTTCAAAAGTTCTAGTGCAACCAATTACCTTCAGAAGTGACATAATTAGTGAAATGAACTCCACCTGTGTGCAATATAAGTGTCACATGAAGTGTCAGTATAAACACACCTTTTCTGAAAGGCCCCCAGTGGCTGCAACACCACTAAGCAAGATGCATCACACCATGCACACCAAGGAGATCTCCAAACAAGTCAGAGACAAAGTTGTTGAGAAGTACAAGTCAAGGTTGGGTTATAAAAAAATATCCAAATGTTTGATGATCACCCGGTGCACCACCAAATCCATCATCTTCAAATGGAAAGAACATGGTACCACAACAAACCTGCCAAGAGAGAGTCGCCCACCAAAACTCACAGAGGGCATTAATCAGACAAGCAGCACAGACACCAAAGGGGTAACCCTGAAGAAGCTGCAGAATTCCACAGCAGAGACTGGTGTATCTGTACATGGGACCACAATAAGCCGTACACTCCATACAGCTGGGCTTTATGGAAGAGTGGCCAGAAAAAAGTGTTAAAAATAAAACGGCACATTTGGAGTTTGCCATGTGGGTGGCTCCCCAAATGTATGGAGGAAGGTGCTCTGCTCAGATGAGACTAAAATGTAACTTTTCAGCCACCAAGGAAAACTCTGTGTCTGGCTCAAACCCAACACATCCCATCACACCAAGAACACCATCACCATCCCCATAGTGAAACATGGTGGTGGCAGCATCACACTGTGAGGATGTCTTTCAGCAGCAGGGCCTGGAAAACTGATCCGAGTCAAGGGAAAGATGGATGGTGGTAAATATAGGGATATTCTTGATCAAAACCTGTTTCAGTCTGCCTGTGATTTGAAACGAAGGTTCACCTTCCAGCAGTACAATGTGTTGGAATGGCCGAGTCAAAGCCCAGACCTAAATCCAATTGAGAATCTGTGGTCAGACTTGAAGATTGCTGTTCACAAACGGAAACCATCCAACATGAAGGAGCTGGAGCAGTTTTTCCTTGAGGAATGGGCAAAAATCCCAGTGGCAAGATGTGGCGAGGTCATAGAGACTTATCCAAAGCGACTTGCAGCTGTAATTACCGCAAAAGGGGGCTCTATAAAGTACTGAATCAGGCGCAACTACAGGCTTCAGACTACAGGCTCAAAAAAACTTTATTTTGTCCTATTTGTTGTTTGCTTTACAATAATAATAATTTAAAAAATCACATCTTCAAAGTTGTAGTCATGTTCTGTAAATGAAATGATGTAAACCTTCAAACAATCCATTTTATTTCCAGGTTGTGAAGGCAACAAAACATAAAAAAATTTAATACTTTTGCAAGGCACTGTACATATTTGGAGCACAAATAAATTAAGGGAACACTTAGTCATGTAAGTCAAGCGGCATTCAAGTCAAACTGGGACTAAGTAACCTCTTCTTGTGTTTTAGCAGAATATGTATGAATATTTACACACTTATTGATATACAGTATCATTAAGCTTGGATTTATTTTCTACATTCTAGAACAATACTGGATTTTTTTTAAATGGTAAAATGACACATATGGCACTCGGTAATTAAATAACAACAACAACAACAACAATCAGTAACAATCACCTACTTTTGTTCTACCCTGTATAAAGACGTTAAATAATCCATCTATTAGTGCACATGTATTACACAAAGGTGTGACTGTAGACCTGACGTGAAACGGCTGTGTGTTACCGTACGGAAAAATAATCAAACTTTCTGGGATCTAGGTCAAGCGGAGCGAGTATACTAGAAGCTAGGAGTTATCTGACAGCTAGTGATAACAACAAAGCTAAACGCGCACGAAGGAAACGCTCTCCCTGGGAATGAGCAGCAGAAGGCTTTTGACAGAAAAGGACGTTCAGCAGCGGAGCGAGACGAGAGATTTCCATCTGCTTGGCTTCCCTCGCATGCTCAGCATCCGAATCAAGCAAAACATGCAAAACTATCGATTCGACACAGGAGCTCTGTGTGACAAACATGCGGAGAATATCTGATAAGGAACCGGCTTCCACGTCTTTCTGATCACTTTCACTAAGTCGTCATTTCTCAAAGATTCCTCCGGTTTTCTATGCAAAGCTGATTTTTTTTTATTTAATTTTTTTTTTTTTGCATGCAAAAAATGTTTTAGTGCTAATTTACAAAGGTGAGTCAAAAATGATCCGCACTCTGGTTATATCAAAACTCCTGTTTATCACAGTCTGGAACGGAAACATCCTCAATCATTAATCGACTGAGAAAAGGTTCAAAAGTCGACCATCAGCTGGAAAATTCATCTGCGCTTACAGGTTTCTGGGATTCTTGAGGGCCAGAAGTATTGGAACACGATCAGGAAAAGGGTTCGACAATCAACAGTGCTCGTTACAGCGAGACGCTTATTGAAGAGCTGAAGATTAAACTTCAGATTAAGCACAGAGGACTGATATCAAAGGGCGCCGTGATCTCGCGAAATCAGAACGACTTGAACAAAGCTTTAATTCCTGAAAACGCCACATCTGCAGTGCATACAATCTGGATTATATGTCAAACATAGCTCTGTGTGTGTGTGTGTGTGTGTGTGTGTGTGTGTGTGGGAGGATGAGCAAGCTGCATGTGGTCAGTGACACATCTATAACACAGTCATATTGAAAAAGAAATAGAGGACTTGCGGAGACATGCAGAATGTGTGATCTCACACACACACACACACACACACACACGTACGTACGTACATGTCTCTGACACAAATTCTGGGTGAGTCAGACCCAGTGTGTGTGTGTGTGTGTGTGTGTGTGTGTGTGTGTGTGTGTGTTCACTTCAGTCTGCTAATCTTTGAATATTCTTTAAGGTAGTTCTGCATTTATTCTCTCTCTCTCTCTCTCTCTCTCTCTCTCTCTCTCACCCACTCACTGTCTCTCCCTCCCTCTCTGTCTCCTTCATTCACTCTCGCTCTCTTTCATTGTATTTCTCTCACTCTTTCTCTGTCTTTCTCTCATTCTCCCTATTGCTGTGACATTCGTACAGGAAACACACAGTGAGAAGAACGATGAGTTTAAATGGATGATGGAGGGGGATGGAGGGGGATGGAGGGGTGGTGCTAAGCTCAGTGAGTGCAGGAGTGGGTTGTCTGTCTGCCGAACACTTTTTATTGCTGGTAAATTAATATTAGTTAAAGCAAAATACGAACATTTTAACCTAGTATTAATGCCCCAACCAGTGGTGCTGAAGGAGTTTTATTTCTAAACAAGGTGAACGAACTCTTAAATGAGTCAATAGATAGGAATCATATGGAATCCCATGTATTAACACGGGTTATAAAAACACATAACCTGGTAGATGTGTGGAGAAGACTGCGTGGAACTGAGAGACAATACACACGGGCACATTTTAGACATCACTTTATTTCACTAGCTAGATTAGATAGATTTTCAAATCGAATCCGATCAGGTATTTTTTGTATAGTTTGAAAATGGAAAGCTGTGATTCTGCTTCTAATGTCTATCAAACCTTGTCCTCCTTCTTCATTAGGAAGGGAGAGGACACTCCGAGGAACCCAGTGTAATGTATCCCATACACAATTGACTAGACATGGCTGGATGTTTCCAACGAGGCCTGTAGGGGGCTCCAGACAGGCTACACCATGTGTATTGGCACACCACTAAGGCTACGTTTACACTGTCAGGTAAATGTGACCCAATTCCGATTTTTTGCTCATATGTGACACATATCGGATATGTTCTATGTCCGTGTAAACAGGAAAAAAAACGCATGCATTCCGATATCTCGAGATCGGTTTCAGGCCTCCTTCATATGTGGAAATAAATCTGATATAAATCAGATATGTGCTAATGTGATTGTCGTGTAAACAGACAGATCGGATTTCCTGAGTCGTTGTGTTCTGGACGTCATTAAAACTGAGACTTTTTCGCGGTTTAATGACGTAATATTATTCTCCGGTGGAAGTGCGTGTGGAATTATAACATCGCAGGTGACGTGGAAAAGGAAAAGTAACCCCCCGCTCACACACACACACACACACACACTCCCCCATACTGCCTTGTGTTAATGCTTATTTGGGCTAAATAACAATAAGAAATCAGTATTTGGTGAATGAAGCATATGCACAGGCTGCAATTATGGCGTTTTTTTTCCCTCCTCCGTTTTTTAAAATCATGGTGACGTTTCGCGAACTTTGCATATATCGCATTGCTAGCGTTAAACATATTTCACCTTCATCTATCTTGGCTAGTGTGTAGTGCAAGAACCTCCCTTTATATGCGCGATGTTTCAGATGGTATGGCCAGTGTAAACACGTGTATCGGATATGAGTCATAGTTGAAAGAACGTGTAAACAGACGGTCAAAAAAAAAAAATCAGATAAAGGCAACAAATCAGAATTGGGCATCGAGACCTGTAGTGTAAACGAGGCTTAAGTGACACGTTTGGTTTTAGCCACTCCCATTTCCTGAGACTATTATTTTTAAAGAAATTAATGACTTGGGTACCTTTGTGCTGAAGTGGTGTTATGAAAACATCATCTGTTTTATTGGTGAAGGTGAACTGTTTTTAGCTCCTTTACACTAATTATCCTTTTATTTGATTTGATTTATTTCTTATTAACTGATGTTGTTGTAAAATAATTCTTTTTATTGTAAATTATCAGAATTTATTAAAGTTAAGTTAAACCTCAAAACCTCTCTGTTGCTGTCTTGCTCCCACTCATTCTGTCTCTCTCTCTCTCTCTCTCTCTCTCTCTCTCTGTCTCTCTTACATCATCTTTCTCTTTCAATCTCTCAATCGCTCTGTCTTGCTCTTTCTCTTTCTTCATCTCTCTTTCTCTCTCTCTCTCTCTCGCTCTTTTACTCTCGTTCTTTCTCTCTGTCTCATTCTCTCTGTTTCTCTCTCACATGCTTTCTCTTTCACAGTTTTTCTCTTATCCTCTCTCTCTCTCTCTCTTTACGCTCTGGTATTGTACACTGTATATAGTGTATATACTGTAATCTGATTGGCTGGATGTACTTGACTATACAGTATACACAGAGCAGACCTGTTATGACATGAACCGGAAAACAACATGTGTGTACATGAGAATCTGACATACATCTGTTTTTTTTTTTTATTTTAACATTAATTAAATAACAAACGTTTATTCGGTGATAAACGTTTTGGAAAGAAAACCAGCTAGCGTTAGTGTACATATTTTTATTCTTGGTTGCCACAATATAGTTTCATTTACAAAAACACTTGCAAAGAGAAAAACAGTGATTGGCAGTTTGATTTATTGGAATTGTAATTTTGTGGAACACAACGGAACGTGACTCCATATCCCAGAATGCTTTGCTTTAACCAAGAATTTTAAATGGTTGCCAAACAATTTGAGGTGGACATTTGTTTGAAAGCTTCTTTTCTACACAATTTGATGGTCAACACTCGA
>JAQQZS010000001.1:5235316-5245316 GCA_030068045.1 Platyallabes tihoni
TGTTTTTCCTGTAAATGATTCAATAAATACCGTACCGTGCCATTCATACCGAGGTATTACCGTACCGTGACGTTTTGCTACCGTTACATCCCTAGCATCTGCCTAAATATAAATGTAAATGCATGCTTCCAATCGACACGAGGTTGATGTATAAACCTGTATATGTGAGGGCCTGGGACCCTTATTGCACTTAGTACCTTAAAGTACGTTACTCCATTACATTAAACCTGATCTGCTACAGTTTCCTTTATAATTAGCGCTTTTGATGTAAGAGATCTAATATGCAGAAGTTGAAGCTTCAGTTTGAAGGTGCTGGCTGTGCATTTGGTACGATCGAATTTCATGCTGATCAGATTACTAGAGCAAACTTTGCACGCTTGTATGCTTGGGGAAACAGACTAACTGTTAAGCAGCTACTATCCAAAAAAAAAAAATAAAAAATAAAAAAAGAGCTTCAGATCCAGGTGGATTAGCGTATTTATCCAACATTCTGTTCCTTGGACTGCAACAATCCCAGGTCATCCTGGCACTTGAAGCACGAGCACTCTCCTGCAGATCGGATTACAGAACCCTGTACTGATCTCGTCATCATCGTCACCCTGGGACCGGAGCCAGATTAATTATATTATCATCAGCACGGCTGGAGTTCTGACCAAAGCACTTGTAACGTGCTTTGTGGTTAACATGGTGTCACTGATTAAGCCCTGAAGAAGACTAAACACAATTAGATATGATTAGCACGAGTGGTAGTTTGTTGGTCTAAAATAAATTCCCCTTTGAAGTTGAATTCTCACATCTGATTGGTCAGATGGTTTTGGAAATGTTTATTCTACATAACTCTATAACAGCATTTCATTCCTCTTTATCTCAATATTAGACCAAGAGCAGGTACAGATAAACGTGCATCTCCAAGATGACACACAGGAAAGTAACCCTGTTACACGTTCGAGCCAGAAAAACAGGACTGCAATCTGAGCGGGAATGGACAAAACCGAGGCCTTCAGGCGAGCATAAGACATGCATGACCTTCGCTGTAAAGAAATCATTATCTCATAAAACCCAAATGAGGAAACCCTTTACCGCGTATAATTATTTCATCACTGGGGCCGCACAGCCTAAATAAGTCATGCTTTAGTGGGGACGTGAGAGAGCGTCCTTATCCTCGCCTGCAGTCGATAGTTCATCTAGCAAATCTCATTTCATGCAGATCTGGAAAGCAATCACTTCGTGCCGCAAATCTGCTCAACAACACAGAAACACAGGCATGAACAGGATGAGCGGACGGCGAATTGTTCCCGCCTTGCATGGCACGCAACATTTAATAACACTCGGAGTCAAATATAATGACACCCTCAAGTAGCTTTCAGCTTCTCATCTCAGCAGAACTTTCTCCCACTCGTTATTTATTTCATTATTTCCGTCTTTGGCTCTCTCGATCCCGCTGTCACTCTCGCCCATCGAGGTGTTAAGTTGGCATGGTGTGAGAACAAGGTGTGTAATGACTCACCGTGGCGAGCTCGTCGAACTTCCCGAAGAGCTCGTTCAGCAGCTTCACCAACTCCTGAGCCGTGCACTGCGACGCCAGACTGGTGAAGCCCACAATGTCGGCGAACAGGATGCTGCAGGGGCGACGAGGGGAAAGGGGGGAAGAGAGGAAAAAAGAATTAGCTTTCTCCAGCATCCATGCTTTATGGTTACTTTTCCCTGATATCATAAAACTCTTATTAAATCTGTAGGAGTGATCTCCACCATGCAGATGGAAATAGGATTACACAGCATTATCCTGATTGGCCCTGGTTTGAGAAATTGGATGTCTTGTAAACTGATTTATTAAATTTTTTTGTACATCTAGCGATTTCAATAATGTTTCCTGAACACTAAACGCTATTTAACTGCTTTATTCGATCTCGGATGTATTCATGTCACATCACTGGCTTTTAAACCTCGATGGATGCTAAAGCAACTTCATGCTTCGCACACTTTGTTCCGGATCGTGTTTAAAAAAAAATCATCTAGTGTTTTTCTTTTCCTTATTTCATGTATAAATCTTTAAAAAAAAAAAAAAAAAAAAGGTGAATCCATTTATTTATTTATTTATTTATTTTTAATCTTTTTTATTCACCAAAGATGAAACGCATTACTACAGAAACAAGGCTGTGTCTATATGTGATTTAAAATAATCAAATAATTAAAAATGTAGACAATTTAAACAAAAATTATAAACACATGAAATCACAAGAAACCATTCTAGAGGTTTTTTTTTTTTTTAACAAGTGTATATTTTATTTTTCAGTCACGGCTATTATTTAATTACATGGTTTTCTAATTCTTTAAAACACTGAAGTAAATAAATAAATAAATAATGTTTTTCCTCTTGCGTATTATGAGGGGTGTTCAAGTCAAGTCTCGGATTTTTGCTTGCAGCGGCCATTATGAGAATCTGCATTGTTTTGCACATTCTCAGAACGCCTTTCACGATCAAACCAGGCCATTTTTAAAATTTTATTAAAAGAAAGGGTCATTGAAGGAGTTCCTGGGAGGCCAGCATTTCACACGTGAAGCAGACAGTCTGATCATGGCTCGGATGTGCATTACTGAGAACATTCTCTACCTTCCTGGTATCCAAGCACTTTTGAAACTCTGGGATAAAGTGATAACATTTGAACATCCAACAAGAACCAGGATTATTGGTAGAGCAAGAAGGGGTCCCACTTTTGTTGTGTAAAAAAAAAAAAAAAATGTTTGTAATTCCTAAACAGGTACTGCAATATTTTTATGTCGCTTGAGTTAAATCTACAAGTCTATCCTTCAGTCCCATCTTAACGGCTTCATTTCACAGAGGCAGCAAAGTGTTCCAATACTTATGATCCCCTACCTCGAAGACCTGTCCCAGAAACACGGTCTTACAGAAGGTGGAAGACTGACGGCATCACTCTCGTTGTACGTCACAGGATGATAAGAATCGTGTGGCGTGGCGTGGCGTGGCGTGGCGTGGCGTGTACCCTGAGCTCAGTGCTGCCTGGTTTGCGCATGCTGTGACTGTGAAGCGGTAAAGGCGGTAGTGTTCAGATGTCGAGTGGTCCATGTGTGGGCTGCTCGTTTGAGTGGTGTAACAGAACACTGCATCTTTCAAGGATGCGCTAAATGCCACTCTGTCATAACGCAGATGTCCCCGTGATCGGGAGCTATAAATTTAATTAGCTGTGAATATCTTAAGTGCCATCTGTGACAACGTGAAGGTAACTTTTCCTAAAGTAACATCGTTGTAGCTCGGAAAGAAAAGAGGTTTGAAGCCCAAGACCGGGAGGCTGAAAGGCTCCAGTTTTGAGGGGGAAAGAAAAAAAAACAAGAAAAAAAACCACAAGCGGTGTGTGTGTGTGTGTGTGTGTGTGTGCGTGTGTGTGTGTGTGTGTGTGTGCCAGCATTCTGCTACAGGAGCGTTCTGTCTGTCACGCCTCCATGCCTTATCGCTCACTAGCTCGTTTTCACCTTGATGTTGATTGAGCGTGGGTGAGAAAACGTACCTGTCCATCATACAAACAACCGTCCCATAATGCACCGCGGCCGTGCATCGCAAACAGAGATGTCTCTAGAGTGTTCCTCTCTATCGCTGCCAGTCATGAAACTCCAGCCCTCAGGCGCGCCTTCGTTTACTGCACAAGACCTCGCCACGCTTCCATTCATCAATCTGTGTGAGTGTGTGTGTATGTGTGTGTGTGTGTGTGTGTGTGTGTGTGTGTGTGTATGAGGATGTAGACACACATGTGTGTGTGTGAGAGACAACAAGCTGGATGACAGCTTCCCAATTATGTTAATACAGAAGCTTAGCGCTAACCAGCACAGCGTGAGGGGAATAGGACAAGCGGCTCATCGAGGAGACAGCCTGATGGAAAACACACACACACACACACACACACACACACACACTGGAAGGTCAAGGCTGCAATAAAGTACGCCCACAAAAGCTAAAGCAAACATATACGTGCATGCGTATACACGACCATACGGGCTGTTTCAAAAGTATTGGCACCCCCTGGTTGCTACACTGCTGCAAATATGAGAGAAATCTAGCAAACCTGTATCAATAACATACATACAATATGTATAGACATTTCTATATAGTCAGTGGCCACTTTATTAGGAACTCGTTAATATTTAAACCAAGCAGAACCAGTTTTGGGGTGACGGGAAGCCTAAAGTAAGTAAACTAATAGAAACCTGTCTGTACATCCGTGGTGAGCAGAAAAGCATCTCAGAACCTGTTGAAGATTGACGTGATCAACTACAAGAGCAGAAGAGCACGTCAGGTTCCACTTCTGACAGCCAAGAGCAAGAATCTGAGTCTACACTACCAATAAATAAATAAATAAATAAAAATCCTACAAAGCGTACTCTTCTCTATCCTGGAAAGTGACCACGTGACCTCTGACACTGGAGACTCCTTCAATTAAAATGAACGCATTTCCTTCCTGGAGACTTCTAAGTTTGTGTTATTTTGTGTTTTATTTTTATTTTATTTTATTTTTATTTTTATTTTTTATTTTATTTTAATTTTTTTATTTAATTTTTAATTTAATTTTTTTTTATTTACCCCTTCAGTGTTATTTGTAACAGGGATGAGAGTAACGTAATTTCGATTCTCTATATGTATCCACTGTACATGTAGCAGAATTGACAATAAAGTTGACTTTGACTTTGACAACATGGAGCACAATCACCCTACACACCCGAGTGTAAGCTGTTACTATAGAAGCAATGGCATTAATAAAATCAATCAACACTTTCTAACCAATCAGATTAGAGAACTCAACAGCGCTGTGGAACAAAACCATATTATTCAAAAAACTACTATGAATTATTCAGAGAAAGTGTTAAACTCCTGTCCTCCCTCTCTCTCTCTCTCTCTGTCTCTCTACAGTAATGGATCTTCCATGATGCCTGGTGAAAAATATCCCCCATGAAAACTGTGTACTGTATAATCTTATGTCATGAAACATTACATTATTCATTTAGGCAGCCGAGGCTCTTATCGTGTGAAATTACGACCTCGCTGGCATTTCAATTTGCATCCTGTTTGTGTTCCGAGTTAATTTTTAGCCTATTTTCGGCATCTAATTTATTTTTAGTAAATTAACGTTTTTTTTTTTATGCTCCATTTCTACTTTTCAATTACTGTTGCCTTTGGCTTGTGAGCTAAGACAGATGGCTGTAATCACGGCCTGAGCTCGTTTAAGGAGAGAAAACAAGTGATCAGTGTGTGTGCGCTAGCATGAGGTTAGCTGCTGATTATGCTAACTTTTTGATCGAGCTTAAGCTAACGGAGATTCATAGGTTTAACCAAACCTATGAATCATTAATGTAATATAATATATAATATAATGTTCCGTTCAAGTCAAACAAGGACTTTTGATTGTTTTGAATAACAGTTGCAAGAGTAAAAACTCTCTATTTCTCTATATAAACCTCGGCTACACGAATGCACTTATTCCAGAGTTTCACTAGTGCTTGGACACCATCAAGGTGGTTTTCTCGGTACGTCGGAGTTCAGACTGCCTGCTTCATGTCTGAAACGCTGGCCTCCCAGGAACTCCTTCAATAGCGCATACAAGGCTTGGAGCGAAGTCAGGACTGTACTGAGGATGTGGCAATAACTCCCAGCCGAGTTCCTGTAACCTGAAAGAGGTGTTGGTGTGTACTGTTGCCACAGACAGATGCGTCTCTTCCATAAACTGGTGACAAGTTATTAGTCTATGGTTTTTCAAGCATCGGGAGTTCCACTTGCCAGGAATGGCTGCAGTGGGCTCCGAGCCACCTCGGCCAGGATCGTCATTCACGCCTTCTTTAAAGCGCTTGCTTAACATTTCAAACAAAATTTTTGAAAAGCCTAGTTAAATTTCACTTGTCACAGACCTGATTACTGCCAGACCTGTAGAATGAAGAAATCACTTAAATAGAACCTGTCCGACACCTTCCCAGGAGTGGCTGGCCTAGCAAAATTACTCCCAAGAGCACAAAGAGGACTTATCCAGGAGCTCATAAAAGAAACCAGAACAACATCAGGCCTTACTTGCCTCAATTAAGTTCGGTGTCCATGATTCAACAGTGAGAAAGAGGGACTGGGGCATCCATGGGAGAGTTCCAAGGAGAATGCAACTGCTAACCAAAAAGAACAAGTAATCTCAAATTTGCCAAAAAATATATTGATTATCCCCAAGATTTTGGGCAAATATTCTATGGACTGATAAGACAAAACTTTTTGAAAGGGGTGCATCTCATTACATTTGGCACCTGGAATCCCCTGGAAGCTCCAAGCCCTTTCCTCTGTCTTACAATTTGAGTAATCTCAAGATGAAAAACGGAAAGTGTTTTGAGTCTGTAACTTTCAGAAAAAATGAAAAGTTCATTTCTGACAGAATAAAGTTTCAGGACTGAAAACTTTCCATCATCAACAAGTTCTGTTCCCTACGTCTCTATTTCAGTAAATCTCATTCACTGGCTCAAGACAAGCCAAGCCATCATCCCTCTTCATCCTCACACACCGGCTCTCCGTGCCCACCACAGGGCCTGAGGATAAAACAGGAAGAGCTGGAGATCAAGGGATCAGGGAGAAAAGGATTAAGGCAGCTGGTAAGGGGGCGCTTTTAGCGCTCGATGCCACTGGGTGAGACTCCAGGCCTTCTGTTGCAAACCAAAGATTTAAATTATAGACAAATTCATTTATGAATCTTGATTACATTTTTAGGTCATGAACGTCATTGGGTTAAGAAGGTTTCACTTTCTTCTGCCACTTTTAAAAAAACAACTTTCTTAACTTTCTTACTGCCATTGTTTGAATCGCTTTACATGGGAAGAATGGAAGGACTTTTGGCATGTGTGGTTGTCACAAACTGAGGTTATGAAATGGAAATAAATGCAGCATTGGCCACACACTGGAAATGATATTACAAGTAGAGTATAATTATAAGCGTGGCCGGTAATAACCGAGACTGAATTGAGTTTCAACTGCTGGAAAGTGCACTGAAATAAGGGAGTGACTGTTCATATGTATGAGTGTTAAGATCAGGTCATTTCCATGTCCTTATTTATTGCAGAAGTATTTACCGTCCTTGAACTTTTCAGCACTTTGTAGTGGACTTCATTTATGTCATGAGTTTTTTGTCACGAAAAATTATTTCCATATAAACGTACAGTATAAGTTGGGATTGCATGTGAATTTATTCTTAATTTATTCAGATATCAGAATAGATCAAACCTAAAAAAAAAAAAAAAAAAAAAACATTCTGAGAACACCAGGCAGCTTTAAAAATAAATCCTGGAAATTTCTGCAAAAAAAAAGTATACACCCGGGATTTGGTTGTGAAGATATTCCAGACATTCTTACGGTCAGACTGAGTGCGATTTAATCCATTGTGAAAATATTAAAACAAAATAGCGTAACAAAATCTCTGCTTAAATGAGGCCATCCATGAAATTTCAATGCCCGATGAACACGCCTTAGTCAGACAAGAAACTGAGAGGACATCTGTAACTCTGAAAAGGTGAAGGAATACAAGGCTGAGTTTGGAGAGTCACAGAAGCTCAGAACAACCATAATCTGGACACTCCACTATTCTGGATCTTGGGCTGATCTGACAACCTTAACCATCATGACTTTGTCCATGTTTTGCCATAACCCCAACCCTGCTTAATATTTTGTGAAGTCCCATTTCCACAGTGAAGCATGGTGCGGATATTATTGTGTTGCTGGGATTCTTTTCATCAGTAAGAAACAGGAGACGGAGAGGAGAGGTCAGGAATGAGGGCATGATGAATGTAGCCAAATAATGGGCAATTCTAGAAGAAAACTTGGTGCAGGCTTGAGATTGAATTCAAGTAATTGATCTTTCAACAGGATAATGACACTAAGCATAGGACAGTGGTGGTTCAGGTGGTTGAGGCTCTGTGCTGCTGATTGTTCGAGCCTGGCCATAACCAGGTCACCACTGTTGGGTCCTTGAGCAAGACCCTTTGCCCCTTACAACTCAGCCACTGCATCCAAGCCTGGTAAGAAAATGGGAGGCTTGTGACAGGAAGGGCATCCAGCATAAAACCTTTGCTAGATCTTGTGGATCATATGATCCAATGGTGTGCCCCCAAGGATAAAAGAGACAAATCCCAGGAAAACAAATGTTACCAAGCATGTACCCAAAGCTATATTTGGATGGTTGCAAATCCAGATCTTGGATGCCTTAGAGAAGCTCAAAAAAAAAAGAAAAAGTCCAAAGGAACCCTCAAGTTTCAGACCAAATTTTTCCACTTCTAATTAAATGGCCAATTTAAGTCAAATGTCAACGGACATCAACGGATGTCTAAATTCCTGCATCACGCAGCATGAAGCAAAAAGTTTAATAAATCTCCTCTGAGACATTCACATGCTTATAACTAACAAGGACAGAACAGAGCAAGACCATAAAAAAACCCAAAAAAACAGGAGTTTGGGTTCATTACCTGACGTTGTCATGGCGCTGGATGTAGATCTTGTGAAAAATCCGTTCGGGAGGTTTCAGGAAGTCTTCCTTCATCTCCATCGCTACGTTTCTGGGTAAGAGGCTCATCAACAATCGCTCCTACAAATGTATGTGTGTGTGTGTGTGTGTGTGTATGTGCATATGAGGGTGTGTGAAAGGCAGGGGAGAAAAGGTGAAAATCAAATAAATCCCAGTTAAGGGAAAAGGATGTCCAACCGAATAGAAGCTGAGGATGGATGGATGGATCGCTGTTGATTTGAGATGAGACGTACCTGCTTTTCGTTCTCGTCCTCCATGCGCAGTCGCTCCTCAATGCAGTTGCGTGCCTGCAGGAAGGCCTTTCTCTGAGCACGCTCAGTCAGGATCCGCACAAACAGGCCGGACAGGTTGACGCTGGTGAAGAGCACTGTGTTGGCCACCAGCTATCACACACACACACACACACACACACACACACAAGAAGGAAATAAACAAAGGATGATTGTGTGACCTCACATCTGTGCAAAGTCAAAATATATCAGTATCAAGAGAAGCTTTATGATTTAAAAATGTTGCGGAAATTTGCTCTCATGTGGTTTGTTTCCTGCAACTGAACGAACGATCTGCTTCCTTCGCACCTCCGGAGAACAGTTACAGCTTTGTCACCTCTCTGTATCTGTGTATTCAGAGGTGATGTGACTCAGGGACGGACTCTTCAGCTTTACAGCTCTGACACACACCGTTTCAGGATCACACGGCGTGTTGATGAAATGAAGTGCTTCATCAATCTGTCTCTCAGTAAGTCTCGGTTTAGGCTTTCAGACCACAGTCAATATTTAGAGATTTAGTGCAAGGGGAAATCAATAATACACCATGTTGCACAATGCTCGAGATCCTCGTCATGTGTGTGAGGACTAAACAGGAAATAGTGTTTTAGGGTGTTGATGGAGAATAAAAACAGGTTGTTTGTTACAAGTGTGTGTTAGCAGAGATGTTTACACTTTGTTGTTATTGTAATAATTCTTCATAATAAATGCTCAGGGATAAGAGGGCGCCAACCTTCAGCACATTTGGGATTCGACCCCTCACCCCGCGCTCTGTACTGCACCCAATGCACCAAACCCACTTCCCTATGACTCGTCACCATTTCCTGTCTCCCTGTAAACCAAAGCTGCCTACACATTAACACTTTCTTCTGTATGACTCACAAGCTTGGGCGACACTTGTTCTGGTTTGTTCTTACGAACCCTGGGTGGAGTGACATTTCTGCCAAGCAGAGTGTGAGGACAGCGTGGGGACAGCATGGAGATAGTGTGAGGACAGCGTGGGGACAGCGTGAGGACAGAGTGGGGACAGTTTGAGGAAAGTGTGGTGATGGTGTGAGGACAGCATGAGGACAGTGTGGGGACAATATGAGGACAGTATGAGGACAGCATGAGGATAGTGTGAGGACAGAGTGGGGACAGCAGGAGGACAGTGTGAGAACAGCATGAGGACAGTGTGAGGACAGAATT
>JAQQZS010000001.1:5264242-5275114 GCA_030068045.1 Platyallabes tihoni
CCCTACTTTCACTCCTAAACTCTTGCCTTTCCTTTTCTCTCTCTGCTTTCGAACACGCCTTCCTCCTCTCCTTCTTCTACATCTAATCTAATCCAATCCAATCTAATAAAATCTAATCTAATCTAATTTAATTATATTACCGCCTACTTTGAGTCTGAAACGCCGGCCTCCCAGGAACACTCCTTTACTATCCCAAACATATGAAAAGGGCTTGGAGCTAAGAGTCTCATCACCTTTACACCAACATTCGCCAGAGATTTTATCACAACGCCTTGTCGTATATTTGCACAAGAGAAAAACATCTTGAACCAAGACAAAAATTCATCTGAATGAGAAAGAATTATTCAGCAAAAGCATAATTGTCATAATCAAGGGAGTCGGTCCATCATTTGTCAAACAGAGAGAGAGAGAGAGAGAGAGAGAGAGAGAAGGAGGATGTGTGTGTGCATGCTAAACCTGGCTGCTGAGGGCAGATGTAGACTGGCAGCCTCTGTGGCTTTTCTGTCTTCTGATCTATTTATAGAGCCTTCAGAAGAGAGAGAGTGTGTGTGTGTGAGAGAGAAAGAGAGGTGTTGTGTGTCCGATCGTGTTTGTCATCCTGGCATCCTGGAGCTTTTGTTTTTCTGCTGTTTGAACGTGAATCAACAAGTGTCTACATGACATAGAGCTTCGTATATATATATATGTGTGTGTGTGTTTGTCTCCCGCCGTTTTTCCCTGTATTAGTTCGAAGCCAGGAATTCTGGGTATTGCCTGATTGTGCTGGTCTTGTTTGTGAGACGGTGCCGAGACAGCATCTCTCTCAAATCCGCGCTAATTAGGACCTGACCGGTCCGCCTTCTTATTGATCTCACACACACACACACACACACACACACACAGAGAGTGCCCTCCACTGGTGATTAGTATGCACCAACTTTCAGCAGGAAGGACGAACTCAGTTTAACACACTCGAGCCAGGAGTGCATAATTATTGGCACCCTTTATAACGACGAGCTCCACGGAAAAACTTACACGTTTTTATGTTTTTTTTTCCTTTAAGAGTTTTTCAGTTCGATCGTTTCGACGTTCGCTGTTTATTCAAACGCTGGGTGATGATCTAACCTGGTGAGCGTCCCCACAGCTTCATGTCAGCAAATTAAACAGCACTCTGTCGGTTTATTGACAATGCCATCATCACCTGGTGGAGATTACACGCTCGATCGTAACGTGGGTGTCATGTGGTGTTTTTTGACGCATCCTCATGATAATATTCCTCGTCCGCTAATGACAGCTAATGCGGCTAATACAGGCGAGGGCTGATCTTACAGCGTGTGAGATCTTTGCATGTTAAAATTACAGCTCATTGTCCAGAGATGAAAGTGATGGGCCTGGTTCTTTTTGTTTGTTTGTTTGTTTTTATTTTTTTTTTACGAGGGGGATTGTGGGTAACAGTGCCGACTCTTTAAAATTAAAAGTTCCCATGGCGACAGATTAGCGATGAGCCCGACGTGTTGCAGCCCGACTCTCGGATCTCAGCGATATTGAGGTTCAGACAGAGGTGAAGGGGAAAGAGATTACACACACTCGCACACACTCGCATATTCTCTCTCTCTCTCTCTCTCTCTCTCTCTCGAAATGGTCTTTTCCCATCTCTTCCTGTCATGTGTGTGTGTGTGTGTGTGTTTACCCAGAGCCTGCTTGCTTGATTGCACAAGGTGGCAAACTGATGGTGGCTATAAATAGCAGCACCTAGATAAGCCTATTCTCTCCCTGAGCCAACAGACAGACAGACAGACAGACAGACAGATACGGATGGATAGAGTGAGGTGTTTAACACACTCCACTCCACCCAGACTAATAACATGTCTAATGGAGACAACAAATTACATCAACCAACTCAGGCTTCGGCCTTCAGGGCGACGGGAATCGGTGCCTTCCCTATAAATGACACTACAGATGACAGATCCGACCTCCTGACCGCGATCAGATCCACATTATGCTGCACCGCTGATAGTCGAATTCGAGGCAAAAAGTCAAAAATCTATGGATAATTTGTCGCCAATTACCACAAGAGACAAATCTGACTGTGTGAACTCACAACCATTCACCAACACCACTTGCACGGTACAGGAAATCAACTGGGAGTTATTGCACGTACAGTCCTGACCTCGCTCCGTGTTCCTGGGAGGCCGGCGTTTCAGACATGAAGAAGACAGTCTTATCATACTGAGAAAGCGTTCTACCTTGAAGCACTAGTGAAACACTGGGATAAGCGCATTAGTGTAGCAGAGGATTATATAGAGAAATAAAGGCGGTTTTTAATTTATGGTCTTATAACTGTGTTCTGTTATACTGAGTATTCAAAAGTCCCGGTTTGACTTGAACACCACTTATCAGGACAACAAAGCAAACCATCAAATCTTCCACAGTGAATCACTGTGCATTATGACAAACCGGCACCTACACACGATGTCCTCATTACACCTTACTGACTGTAAGACTGGACAAACTGTCTGTGATGTCACAAGCAGAGGCAGGTAGAGGAGACAAGAGTAGCTGTACTTTAATTTAATAATATTACTTAAGTAGAAGGAAAAGGTAGTCATTCAGAATATTACTCAAGTAAGAGTTTAAAAAGTATTCGTTGAAAAGATACTCAAGTACTGAGGAACTGTTTCATCATAATGTCAGATTTATTTATTTATTATAGAACAAAATGATCAAATAATGTACAAATTCTGATATTTACAAATAATAAAATAAATAAAATAAATGAATAAAACTAAATATCTTTACAAAATAGCAAATTAAGGAACAAAAAATCTCCCTTTTTTTTTTCGCAACATAAAGCTTTTGAAATAAACTCCTACTGTCAGTAACGTGTGTATGTTTGAACAGTATAAACTATTTCCAGTGTAAGATTTACTGTATATTCAGTTGCCCTCCAAATGGCTCAGCAGATAGAAAATAACATTAGAACATCTGTACAATACAAGAGGCCTCACTTTACCATAAACCTATATTTTCTAGCCTCGAGTTTATTTGCGAATTAAATATGTTGACACTGCAACATTAAATAAAACGGCGAGACTAACCGCGACATGTTCCCTTGGCTGTCCACCACTGCTGAAAATGTGGTTACTGTTATTGCGGCTGATTGGTCAAACGGAGTCATGTGATTATTGTTGCTACGTCTGATTGGTGGAACACAGTCGCGTGGTACTGTAGATCCACCAGCTGGCATGTGTAGAATAAACGGTTAGAAAAGTTACGAGTCGAGTGTAGCCGAATGTAGCGGAGTGAGAGTAGCGTTTCTTCTTCACAAATCTACTCAAGTAAACGTAAACAGTTTGGTGCAGTAAAACTACTCGTAGAAGTCTTTTTTATTATTATTTTTTTTTAAGTTACTCTAGTAAACGTAACAGAGTAAATGTAACTCGTTATTACCCACCTCAGCTCAGCTGTTAGAGCTCTGGTCACCTAAATCTCGTAAATGGGCGAAAGGGTGGAGCCAAGAGCTCCTGAGTGATGGTTGGAACATGCCTACTTAGGTCAGTTACGACAAGCTAGCTAGCTTTAGCCGTTAGCTAAGTAAAAATGCTAAGGTGATTAAATCATTAAGTCATCCATGTACTTCACATTGTACCGTGTCAACTTTTACATTGCCTCCAGTTAGCGGGTTAGCTAAAGTGATGCATAGCGCGGGTTTGACACCATCATCATCGCTCCTGATTATGCATCGGTTTTACGGCTTAATATCATTTGACGAGTTAAAGTTGTCCAGAATTTGAAATTTAGTTATTAAGACCAAATTTTTTTGTTTAGTTTTTTGTTGGACCAGGCTGTAAACATGTTTATTTTAACAGGGGGGGTCTCTGTGGGAAATGACTCACTTTTTGAAGCCGGTAATCCTAGTGGTCATTCAAGGAACTGCATGTTCTGATGGAAGTCGTTCCTTGGTGCATCATTAAGGACACCTATCAGTCTGAAAGGTCTATTCAGCAGTATGTTGTTTTTTTTAAATAATCACAAGAAATATATATATATATATATATAAACAGTTTTAATGTATCAATGTTTAAGCCATTTAGCTGGAAAACTTTGTCACATGACCAGGTCTCGTTATCAGAAACATGGCGGACACGGAGCGGAAAGAGACACAAGCGAACAGTAACGAATTCTGTCGATAAGAGATTTTTAATCGAATGTGATTTTCACACACTTTGCATGAATTTATGTTAATTACAGTAATTAAATCTTTGGCAGAACCTACAACGTTGTACAACGTTAAGAATCTCACAAAGCATGTCACTTCACACCAGAGCCAAAATCCTGGAGGGTCCTGATACATTTCTGAAAAAAACAGACATCTCTTCACAGAAAGCTTCCCCATGACACCGGGTTATACTTTTAGTGCACTGAAATAACAATCTGAGGGTTTTTTTAACTCTAGATTTTGAGATAAACTCCATTGTGTTGCTATGGAAACAACAACATCAGCGTGCGGCACATTTCATTCTAACAAATCCGACCTTTCATTCTGTAAAAAAAATAAATAAAAATAGATAGATAGATAACCGCTCTGGTCTGTCTGTTCTCCTCCGTCTCTCTGTGAGCGATGCTCCATTTCACATCGGTGGAGATCTCCATCTGTCAGGACACGACGAGTGCCCTCGTCCTCTCGGGTCTCTCTCTCAGGCGCGTGTGTCGCTCAGGTGCCGAGCAAATATTTATCCCTCCGAGCCACCTGAAAGTCTCGTGACTCCGGCCACATGATAATGACTTAACGGTGTGTAAACAGGACGCTACAGCATGTGAAACAGGAGAGAGCGTGTATGATGTAATGAAAATTATACAGTATACCATGCACGGCAATGTCAAAAGTATGTGGACAAGCTGTTACAGCCTCTTCCTGAAACTCTTAACCGAAGTTGTTCAGAACGTTGTGGCGGAATGACGATTTTTGTCTCAAAACTTGCGACGGAAAAACGTCTTCGAGTTCTGACGGTCTGGAGGTGGAGACAGTGTCGCTTACTTCGATTGGTCAATAATAACACCCATAGTCTGCTTGTCAACAAGACATAGAAGAATCGTCAACAAGACATAGAAGTAGATGATAGGGGTGAACTACTTTCATTGAGTTATCGCATCGGAACAATTACAATTATGTTGTGCATTATGTTGCACGCTAACATCTAAAATATGAAATATCCGGAATATGGCCTCTCGTAGAAAATTCAAATGATCACGTTTACAGGGAAAATACAAACTATCGAAAAAACAAAGATTAGCTTAGAGAACAAACGACCTCACGTTGCTACATCAGTGCTGCTCGCCAGCGCCAGCTCATGTAACCGCAGCGCAGCTACAGGACCTTTCTAGTGTCAATTAAATTCAATCCATGTCAGTGTTTTCTTCCTTAACTTTTACAGACCACTTAAAAAATGGGGGACAACAACTCAGATCGACGGATAACTCATCACCAATTTCCAGAAGAGACACATCTAAGACATCTCCACATGTTTGAGACATCAAAGGAGTTCCTGGGAGGCCGGAATTTCAGACGTGGAGCAGTCAGTCCGGTCACAAAACTTTTTACCTTGATGGTGTCCAAGCACTAGTGAATTTCTGGGATAAGTGCTACATTAGTGTATCAGGGGATTATATAGAGAAATAAAGGGAGGCTTTATTCTGCGAAATGAAGAATCCCACCGCTCACAACATTGAGACGTCCCCATTACACCCTGAACTCTACACGGCCTCTCAGAGTCCAGAGTCTCTGTCCTTCCCCATAATCTTACAGTATGTCCACTTCGGCTAAGAAGCCCAAACCCGTCCCAGCATGACGAGACCCCTGTGCCGGTTCCATGAAGACATGCTGTGCTAATGTTAACCAGGAAAAACTCAACCCACCCAAGACCTTTGGGACGAACTGGAACACCGACTACACTCACTTCAACATTTCTGCCAGGACGTTTTTTCGGTGACCGTCACAAAAGACCAGAAGATACCAGGGACACCAGAGACACCTCGGGATCCGGTCCAGCTAAGAGGCAGTGGACCTTTGAGTAGCATTGATGTGGGGTAGATATGCTGATCTGAACCAGACCTGAGAGGAGGGAAAATATCATAAATGTTGCTTAATAATCTGTTTCTACACAAACAAATCATTCGGCTTAGAAATAAATGCTTGAAATAAACTAAAATACACGGCATAAGAACGAGAACTCTCTCCTGTACTTAAAGATATTGTTACTCAGGATCACTTACTCAGCTATTTGCAGCTTCAGCAGCTTAGTGTCAGGATTTAAAGACCCGCGCTGATCAGACAGCCCTTAATTCAATCATCCTGTCTCTCTTCTTAAACCCTGATGGAGGTAAGATATCTGTCCCGACACTAAAACCGGACATTAAAAGCACATCTGGAGGTTACTGCACAGCTGGAGTTGAAGGTGAAAGGGAAAAAAAAACAAAAGACTAGTAAGGGATTGCCATATGTCACATTTATTGGTGCACTTTGGTTTCTTAAAGGCACAGTGTGTAGAAGCCAGACCTAACAAGCAAGGAATAAAAGAAAGAAAACATGAGAGAGGCATGTAGAACATTTATAACAGTGAATATGAAGAAAGAAAGGAAACAAATACAGTGGAACCTCGGATTACGAGTAACGCGGTTTACGAGTGTTCCGCAAGACGACCAAAGATTTTTAATAAATTCTGCCTTGAAAAACGAGTGTTGTCTTGGTTTACGAGCACCGAGTATCATGTATCACGCATGCGCTTCTTGGTTTGACGCCGAGCGTCATGTGATCACAAAAGAACCAACGTTTTTTCTCTCTCTTGCACTGCGGAATTGAGGGTAATCATCTCCCCTGCTGGGTCTTAGTGCTCGTCTCTTACTGGTATAATCAACATCCGTGCACGCGTATACTGTTTACTATAACACTGTGACCCTGTTTGTGTGTGTAAAACATATTTTATTTTGTGTCTGTATGCGTGTGTGTACAGCACGTGTACTGTTTCTTATAACACACGTGTTTGCGCGCATATAAAGCAAAAGAAAGTCTCATTAGAAGGTTAAAAATCCATTTTCTCCCTCAGCCCGTTTGACACCGTGCCGGTTCACACACTCTCTTTCTCGCCTTTATCGTGTGTGTGTGTTTGTGAACCTCTCACATAACGAGAGGCCCAAACACACACACACACACAGCGCCTGTGAGCACAAATGGAAACACTTACCTGTCGGGATTTATTTTTACTTTTTTTAAAGGTAAAGTGCAGGTTAATTTGTTTTATTTTTACTTTATATTTTGTATTAATTATTTTTATGTATTTATTTTTTTGTGGCTGTGGAACGAATAATTTGAGTTTCCATTATTTCTTGTGGGAAAATTAAATTTGGTTTACGAGTGTTTTGGAATACGAGCCCACTTCCGGAAGAAATTATGCTCGTAATCCGAGGTTCCACTGTATTTGTTTTTTTTAGATGAATATTAGAAATGGGAGAACGAATTATTATTCGCTAAAATGTAAAAAAAATAAATAAATAAATAAATAAATTATTTTTTTTTTTTTTTTAATTAAATGCATAATTTTGGGAAAAAGAGTGTGAGAGAGAGAGAGAGAATTATTGGTTCAAAAGAAATGTGGTTTATTTTTGAAATATTTGAAACACAAAAAGAAAAAAGGACAAAGTTATTATTTCTATAAACAAACAAAAGAAATAAAGACAAAAGAAAACTAACAAAAAATAAGTAAAGCATTGTTTTGAAAGAAGATACATCACACTTTTTGTAACTTTTTCTCAATCTGTCTGGAAAATGACTTTGGAGTTATTGTGTATTATTAGTGATTGTTACCTCTGGAGTGATTTTATTTTTGTTTTTTTGTTTCATTTCGTTCTGTTTATTCTAAGATATGAGAAAAAAAGGAAAGGTGATTTCACTAATAGTGATTTCTCTAGAAAAAATACAATTATTAGAAATTAATCTTCTGAAAAAAAATATATTTTTCTCCCAATAAAGGTGAATGGGAACATATAGGGGGAAACTTATATTTCCCTTTAATGTATAATTGTTGAAATAAAAAAAAAATAAAAAGAGACAAGTTGTTTTGTTGTTTCAAAAGAAATTTATTCTGAAAGATTAGTTTAAACAAAATGGGGAAAAAGTGACAATTATATTTTCTATAGACAAAAGCAAAATAGAGGGAAAAAGCATCATTTTCAAAACCTTTTTTGTAACATTTTGTAACAAAATGACTTTGGAGTTATCGTATATAAACAGTGTTTGTCATCTTTGGAGTGATTATTCCCTTTATTTTTTATTTTTTTACACTTAAGTTTAGTTTTTCTGTTTATTCTCATGATCCTGTGGAGTAAAATACACAAAAGTTAACAGCGTCTGTGTTTCTATCCGAGAACATTTCAAGTCAAAGGTCATTGTCCGTATTATTAAAAGGCAAATTCCATGGACAGGAAGATGGAGGAGAGAAAGAGAGAGAGAGAGAGAGAGAGAGAGAGAGAGAGAGAGAGAAAGAGAGGGAAAAAAAAGAAGAGTTCCTGTGTGCTGGAACACGGCTGTGTTTTCACGCTTCAGTACTCAGATCAATAAGTGCACACGCTGCGTCCTATCGAGATCGTTTACACTGCAGCAGAAACTAAACCAGACCGGGCTGGAGGTCCAGTGGAGGGTGAAGGGTGAAGGTTGTCGTCTCACATCAGTTCAGACTCGTGAGGCGCCAGGGCGACGGGGACGGTCTCAGCGCACGGGCCCTGGAAATAAAACCTGAGATGGCGCGGTAAGGTCAGTAACGGTACTCACCAGGCTTCAGAGCGTTTATACACAAAATGAAATAAGTAAAGTCAGTTCAAATTATTGAGCTGCATCAAGCAAAGACAACAATTAGGGCGATCTGAAGAGAATGAGCTACTCTGAGGCTCCACCCACTCTGAACTAGTCTTATTGAGAAATGGTGGATTAGAAAAAGTGAAGGAAAAAAAAAAAGTGCTTTAATGACCTTACAGGGAGAAAAAAAAAAATGTGTGACTCACGTGAATTGAAGCGGCCTGGGTGGCGGCCGGATGTTGAACTCTGCCACTGGAACGCCGCGGGACGCCACCTGGGGGGCAAACATGGCCGCGGGGAAGACGACGGACGCGGTACCAACCTGAGAGAGAGAAAATAAATAAACAAGTGTGATCTACAAGTGTGAAGTCAAATTTGTTTGTCTTAAAATTATAGGCACCCCTGCGGCTCTCTCAGAAGTTCAATCTGCATTTGTTTTTTTCATACCTGTTGTTCCCAGGGGTGCCAATAATTGTGTTTGGATTGTGTGTGTGATCCCCTGATATGCTCATTGTTACACTCAGAGCTCTCGCAATTAGCACTCTCCGGGTTTAAAAGAGCGTGAGGATGGCGTGAGGGTGGCGTGGTCTCACCAGCAGGCACAGGTCACAGGCGTCCAGCTCCTTCTCCACTTTGGTGAGGACGTGCGAGTCGAGCGTCTCCCCGAACCAGATGACGTCGGGCCTCAGGAGACCGTCGCAGCCTCCCTCGTCACACCTGCAGCACGGAGCAGCACTTCAGATTAACGGGGAAACTTTATCTCAGCACCATCAGAGCGTATTCACGCGTCTCGAGGTACGTTAACATGAACGACTGAAGCTTCCAGTGATCTCCAGCAGCTAGAGGCTGATGGTGTCTGTATGGTTTCCTTCACATTTATCCAAGAACTTTAGTCATTTTACTAAATGACCATATGGACAGGAAAAGTTAGCCATGTTCATCACTATTAGCATCCCTTTCCTAACATTAGCAAGCTCTAGTAAATAATACGTTTTTAGTTTGTTGATATTTCATCCTATTACTCTGATGCTTCAACTCAGATAGAGGAAGTGATGTTGTAATGTCAAAGCTGCTTCCTGCAGCCAAAAGATACATAGGAAGTGTGCTCAAACAGTCGTTAAATATAATCTGTCTGCCATCTAGTGGAGCTCTGTCATATTACAACTCTCTGTTTTTTGTTTAGTGTGCGAGAAAATACGCCTAATTGACAACAAAATCTGAGTGACATTAACACATTAATGCTGCTTTTATCACATTACTCCTCCTGACCTCAAAACCTGTTGCTCCTTTTGCATATTTTACAAATTCATTATAAATTAGCAAATACAAAGAGATAACTATATGAATTTTTTTTTCAGTCTAACTGCATGTAATTTTTCAGGTGTGAATAATTACATAAAATACGTTTACAACAAACCAAATATCAGATTGTTAAGCTTATTCCTGGACAATCATTTACAAAAATTCAAAGTGGAAATTCTTGGCAGAGAATTTTGTTTCTTTCAAGAAATAAAATCCTAAAACTGGTAAAATTATCTGCTAATGGAAAAAAAATCTGATTAATAATTGATGTAATAATCCAGTGTTTCCCACAGGTGTGAAATATATGTGCTGTGTTGGCCAGCGGCGTCACCTGCACCACAAACCTGCTGTACTACCGTACATACGACGAACAACAAATATATATATATAAAACACAATATTAACAATATTGGGATTTACATTTATATATTTCTACTAATTTAACATTTCACATTCCAGAGATCCAACCTACAAACCCTCCACTCCATCTACCCGTGTGATGAGGAGTAAGATGAAGCAAAAACTAAACACTCTTTGGTGTACAAACATGCCAATGTTTATCAGAGCATGTAGCCTTTAAAAAAAAAAAAAAAGACAGCATTTTTTGCATTACTATGCTTCATTAAAAACACACAGTGGGGCACAAAAGTATTTAGTCAGCCACCGATTGTGCAAGTTCTCCCACTTAAAAAGATGAGAGAGGCCTGTCATTTTCATCATAGGTATACCTCAACTATGAGAGA
>JAQQZS010000001.1:5306586-5322093 GCA_030068045.1 Platyallabes tihoni
GAGGATAGGGTTAGATGGAGGCAGATGATTCGCTGTGGCCACCCCTGAAAGGGAACAGCCGAAAGACAAAGAAGAAGGGATTGTGGAAGGTGGCACGGTGGCTTAGTGGTTGGCATTGTGGCCTTAAACTTCCAGGGTCCGGGTTCAATTCCTGCCTTGGGTCTGTGTGCACAGTTTGCATGCGCTCACTGTGCTTGGTAGGTTTCCTTCGGGTGCTCTAGTTTCCTCTCACAGTCCAAAGACATGCAGATTAGGCAAACTGGCGTTAGTAAATTGCCTATAATGTGTGAATGACCATGGGACTGTATACTGTATGTGTGCATCCAGGGTGTTCCCTGCCCTAAGTCTCCTGGGATAGGCTCCAGGGCCCCTGCAACCCTGTACATAGGATAAACAGTAGATGATGAGAGTGAGAGATGATAATAGGATTGTTTTTAGGTATGTGAATGCAAATCCTTGGCAGTCGATAATTTAAAATCATGCTCAATTTGTTTGAGGTCAGGTTACTGACTCAACCATTGTAGAACATCCAATTTCTTTACCTTTCACAGCATCATTTTGGGCTTTTATGTATCTATACTGTGAATTACTGTGATATCAGTTTTGTGACATTTGACTGAATCTAAGCAGAAAGTATAGTTCTATAAACTGCTGATTTCATCCTGCTACTTCTCACTGCATTTACATAATCAATAAACACCAGTAATAATAAAACACCTTAATGCCCTAATCACTGAGCTACCCCTGACACCAAGTGAGCTAGTTCTACTGGCAGCCATGCATGCCCATGCCATAACACTGCCTCCACCAGGTTCACCAGATGATGGGGTAACAAGAGCCCTTCATTTCTTTCTCCATATTCATCCAATCATTCTGGGAAAAGTTTATCTTATATCAGAACTAGGCAGACGTGTGTTAAGGTAAAAAAAAAAATAAATAAATAAAAAACTTTGTATTTCCAGATAGGAAATGTCTCTTCATTGTAACCTATAAAAAATATTAAGCCTATATCCTCCAGAGTGTTCTTGATGTAGCTCTATGTTGTGAAACATTTTTTTTCTTTACCAAGGAAATAATTTTGTGATACAGTACTTTTGTTTTATTTACTTTTTGTGTTATTTACTAATGTGCCAGATTGTAGATTTGGATCCTCCTAATCTCCTAATGATAGTTCTCTGATAGGCCTGTTTTGTTTTGTTATGCTTTTAAGCACAATGATGCCTATTTCATTTACATCAGCACCTCTTTGGACAGCATACTAAGAGTTCCCATGAGTAGTTACCAAATGCAAATTTAACACTTGAAATCAACTCCAGACCTTAAAATATGCTAAAATACTGACAAAACAGATCACATCTGACCATTAAACAACTTTTTAGTCAATTATCCAATTACTTTTATGCCTGTAAAAATGGAGGATCTTTAAAGAAATTGCTGCAATTCCTGCGCAGTTTTGAGGTTTGGGGAAATAAAATTTTAAAAAATGGAGACTTTTTTTCACTCTTGCAAACAAATAACTTTTATTCTGTCGTACATGTACCTGCACACACTGGCCTGTTTCAAGTCTTATTTTTATTTCATTACTCTTTCTTGTTACTAGCTTTTTATGGAGCACAAAGAGACACTAATAAGCTTGGTAACAATGCACAGGAGCAGACCATTACATGTTACCTGCTGGTTCACCTTTATCTTTCCATCTCCAGGTGCGACTCGACCACACCCATTCTGCTTAATTTACCTGTTATGCTGAAGCTTTAAATGTAATCACCTTTTTTAGCCAAAACATTGTAAAAGTACAAAAAAAAGTGTACTCTTAAGTGAAAAGCTATGGTGCATGTTAGTATTATTTTTCTGAGAACAAAAAGTGCATTTTTAATCAATTAGGCCTAAACAAAATTATACTAATTTAATATACTGTACAATCAAGCGATACTGAAGGATGGATAATGAAGCACCATTCTGATTTCTACTTATGTTTTTTACTGTAACAACAATTTCTGGACTATAGATCATTATGGTTGTGTACAATGATTTAGAAAAATCTTCAATTCATTTGAATTTGAATTTGAAAAATATACTAATAAATATATATTTTTAAATGGACCCTTTTAAACTTTTTTAAACGTTTTTACAGTACCTTTCATAGAAATTCATGGGAGAAATATGAACCAATTTTACCATCCATGTTTAAAAAATATATATATGCATTTTTTTTAATCCAATTTTAAAAAGGCTTAAATTATACCTTATCTTTTATTAGTCTAATGGGGACGCTTCAAACATTTTACAAAGTTTTCAACAGAAATTTGTTCTCAGGTGTGACAAGTGGGATTAGACGGGCTAAGTTTCGAGGAAAAGGCTGTATTTAATCACCGGCAGATTGTAATGAATTGTATTCCCAAAAGTTATGACCTACTTACACCATTATAATCATACAATATGAGATATATTGGATTTATTCCTTAGGGTGAAATATCAGCTAAAATATAATTAACTCTATGGCTAAAAGAATATCTAAGAAGTTCATAGCTCCAAAAATACCTGCCAGGTGTGTGAGGTTTCCCAGGATGATTTGGTGCAGGTTTTCATGTGCAGGATGGGCTTAGGCTATTTAAAAGGGGATTTCCACTTTAATACTTTCAGAATAGCAATCAGATTTTCGCTCATAAACTATAATAGGACTGAACCATTCATGTCAAAAGTGTTGATAATGTGAGAATAAGTATTGAGGCAACTTTATAAACATCTAGTATAACTATATTATGACTTTATTATACTATACTGAGTAATTCATTCATCTTCACAAACTACTTTGTTAGTGGCCTTGGTCACAGTGAATCCAGGGCACTATTGGATTCTTGATGCTGAAAGGTGTTTAATTTGTTATTACAGCAGCTCTGACAGTAGATGCACAGCAAATCACAAATTTATATTAATGTTTTTTTAATACATTATTATTTCTGAAGTGACAACTCATTCATGATTTGTATTGCAGTTATTTCATCTAAACTTAAATCTAAACATAATAATAGACAGATATTGATGTTTTTAGTAAGGAGATCTTTCCCTATTAATTCTAATTTGATGCTCCAGTGCTTATGATGAATGTTTCATGAACAATGTTTTATATACAGTACACAGACACAATAAGTAAATCAGCCATTATAATTATATCCATAAAAAATATTTTCAAAAGTACTAAAGCTCAAAACTAAAATTTGTCCTACATCAGTCAAAACAATGGGGTATTTTACTATATGACACTGTGATCTTTTTTTTTTATAATATACATATGTATGATTTTCGTTTCACTTCTCACGTGTACACCACTTTGTATTGGTCTTTCACATGGAATTCCAATCAAATTGATTCATGTTTGTGGCTGTAATGTGACAAAGGTGTTCCTATACGCATTTTACTAAGGATTTAAGTTTTTTCATTTAAAACTATCAAGCGTACTGTTTTTTCACATACAACAAAAAGTTTACAATAAGAGGTAAAAACTTGTATTGGAGGCTTAATAATTGTATATTTGGTTTGTTTGAATCTTTAATCAAGAAATTGTAGATTAATTTGACTCAAAATGTTAAGAACTTGCGGCCAAAACACTGTATTTAGGCTTTATTTCCTTTTATTTTTTTTAATGTTATACATATAATACAGAAAATGTGTGTGGCCAAAGAAGCTACTTCTGAAGTTTCTGCAACATGGAAGTGACCAATTTTGCTTCCCTTACAAAAAATAAAGTTGCTAACTTCAGCCGTTTTGAAGAAATTATTTTATATGTGGTGCAAAAATGGTCTTCAAACAATAATCATTTAAAATTCTTCACATTCTAGAAGCATATGACCTGTAAAAAACATTTTGCTTTAATTGTTGTTTGGTAAAAAAAAAAAAAACTGTAGTGTCCGTAACCATGTCAAATTCATGTTGCAATATCTTAACAATTTAGTATTTTACAACAATACACTTTTTCAGCTTTATGTCTTTTCATGTGAAATCTAAATCGGCCAAGTTTCATCTGAATGACAATTAAGATCGTTGAAAGATTTGAATTCAAAAAAGTTCCGGACACTAAAACATAAAAGGACATGAAACTGTATATTTATATCTGATTAAAAATATAATTGTGTAACATATTTACAAAAAAAACAACAAAGCATGGATCAGGAGATAAGAAGAATTAAGCATTATGAAAAATGGTGTTATACTATATGATCCTATCTGATGATTCACTTTTTCACCTAGACGAGACACTTTTTAGCACCGACACCGTGTTTCGTGTTTTACCGAAGTGTAGAATCTCAAAAATGAAAATTTAAAGGACTCTGAAATAAAATCAGAATCTAATCCAAAATGTGTTTTTTAATCCTTATGTTGCTTTGAAAAGTCTTAATGACAGTATGACATTTATGTGAAATGCATGATGGGTAATGCAGTGTCACTGAAAATATAAAAATACATACCATCATATAAATCAGGTTTAATACAGGAGCAGTCCAAGTCCAGTATTTGAGCGTGTAAGCTTTACTGTACATCAGTTGTGTGTACTGATTTGGCTGAAGTAGCAGGGCTACCCCTGCCCCATCCCATGTATTTTTGACTATACAAAAGCGTGTTGGCGATCTTATTTACAGAAATGGAATACACAGTATCTACTGTATGTCTGGATCTGTCTTGATGCTCAGGATTAAATTTCCTGACTCGAGCCACTAGATGATGCCAGAGGCCAGCGCCATGTGCATGAGCTCCACATTTCCCCTCATTACTTTCATCATCCTCATAATCAGGACACCACAGCTCTCAGGGGACATGTGCAATATGACACAGTTCTCACAAAAAAACAAAACAAAAAAAAAAACAATCAAGATCTTACGACACTTCTGAGACGAGTTTAAAATGATATAATCTCTTTGTATAATCTTCCGATGGAGAATCATTAGTAGTGGTGCAACTTTCTGATTGAGAACAAATCCATCAGGATATACAGATCTGCAGCTGTAATAATATTTTATGATCTATGATAATAGATTTTAGAATAATCTTTTATTCGAAGCCATGGTTGATTAGTTGTAGTGAACATGTTATGTATGTACTGTAGTCCCTGAGTAAGAACTTCATCCTCATTTAAGTATGCGATCAGGAATATTTATATAATGTAAAGTTTCCGGTTAATGGGACGTGTGGTGAACCCGCGTGCTGGCTCTGATACCCTGGTTACCGCCTGGTGCTTCACAACATAAGGGAGTATGACACAAGGTTACATATCAACAACACTGCAAAACATTAAAACATTAGCCTCAAGTATCAATTATACACCAGTAAACTGGTGACTTGACCATGGACACACAAGGCTCCCCCGGGTCCAATGGGCAGCCCGTCCCATCCGCTCCCACACAAAAGCCAATGCAGCACAAATTGCAGGAAAAAAGGAAATGCTGGCGATGATAAAAAGGTACCAGAACACCACAGCAGGCAAGGAGCTCAAAGCTCCAACTCCAAACAAGCACCCATGTGATGCAAGCCTGATTCTCAAAGGCCATCACGCAGAGCAACTTACATTTTTACTCATCATACATCTGAGCAGTTGAGGGTTAAGGACTTTGCTCAAGGGCCCAACAGGAACAACTTGGTGTTCATGGGATTTGATCCTGGGACCTTCCAAACCATAGTCCAATACCTTAACCACTGAGCTACCCCTGCCCCATCCCACAAAGGATCCATTGCCAACATCCTGATGCCAGACACCACAGTACACCCCCCTAAAGTCTTGTGAAGTCACGCTCCAAGGGGTCAGATCTGCCCACGGTGGTACGAAAGGAACCTGCTCAACACTGGATAGTTCTAACTGAGTGTATATAACCATGGATCTAGAATTGAATGGAGTCTTCTTTTGAGTTTGTGTGAATACAGTATCATGTCTTGTGATCGTATCTGCCATTTCAGTCTGCCAATGAAAGGAAAAGACGAGACGAGACACCAAAAGACATAATGCATCTTGAGTTCTAACCACTAGTAACAGGTTTCTCCATTAGAGAACTCCAACATACAGTATAGTGCAATTTCCAAAAGGTCTCGCAATGATTCAATCATGTCCGGCTGTAAATATGTGCATGATGCATCACAGCCACCTTTGAAGGTGATTTGAGTGACCCGATCACGTGTTTGAATTTGTACTTTTAGCTACATGTGCTTAGCGATCAGTATACACATTAATGCCAAACCTTAGTAAGCATTCTTTCAGCTGCTCCCATCGAGGTTTGACACCAGATGCAACGTTCCCATTATTTGCTGGGCTTTCAACCAGCACTGCATGCATTGGCTGGACAGTAAGGGGCGCGGCAACTACGGAGATCAGGACTCAAACCTCGATCCTCAGATCCCCAAACCAACAACCTAGAGCCTTAGCCACCACAGAACCTCACTCTGAAACCATGCGTTTCTAGCTTTAAGACAAATTCCCTGTGTTCCCACATTTTTTTGGTTGCCTTTCCTGGTTCAGACCTTCACCCATTTCCTGTTTGTTTCTGCCTGTCTGTTCACAGCCCTACCCTATGGCTCAGTTTTTGGCGCTGTCGCCTCGGGCCACCAGGGTGAGGGATTTGAATCTTATCTTAGATAAATGTGTCTGTTCATTTTGCATGCGTGCTAGGTTTCACATGCGTTGTAGGCTGATTTGGTGTTTGCAAATCACCTGCAGTGGGTGTGTGTTTGCTTGTGGGTTGCGAGAGCTTAGGTACATAACACTTCCTTCTACACTTGCATGGAGTCATGGGTCAGTCCAAGTCAGGCTACATTTGAGTTATCTGATTTACTTCACAGTTTTCTATAAGCATACACTCCTTTCGAGTTTCCTTTATTTGAATTGTACATTTACCATTTTATGACGTGTCAACACCCTGGCCTCGAGCCTAAAGGAAACTCTCACACAGAGCAACAGATAAACCCTCATATATAAGTGTAAATTCCAGCAGTATAATCTTTCTTCTCTGTCACGTGAGGATGACCTTGACACGTCCTTCAGCCTGTGTCACGCTGCTGGTTTGGTATGAGGTGATATTTCGCTCCACGGTGGTGTTGTTCCACTCACTCCGGCTGTGTGTTAATTGAATTCCAGCCCCCATAATGAGCCGTTACCCAGCGTCCTCCACTCCAGCACGGGGGTTTCGGGGTATAAATAGAAACGTACATTTAACTGTTTTTATTTGTGTGGGCCTGTGTGTCAGCTGCTTTTTTTAAGGTCTTAAAATTGAGGGCAATTTTTAAGTTTCAAGGGCCATTCAAGTCAAACTGGGACTTATGAAAGTATAAACTCCCTCTATTTCTCTATGTAATCCTCTGCTGCACTAATGCACTTATCCCAGTGTTTCACTAGTGCTTGGACACCATCGAGGTTGAAAGTTTTCTCAGTACGACCGAGCTGTGATCGGACTGCCTGCTTTCACGCCTGAAACGCCGGCCTCCCAGGAACTCCTTTAATGGCTCAAACATGTGGAAATGGCTCAGGACTTCTTTTAATGCAGCTAAGAGTGTCATCACTGTATTGTGCTTGAAGTCGTTCACCTGAAATTTCATTACAAGTCCCTTTTTGACTGGAGACTTAGGGAACGAGGCGGAGTACACCCAATCCACCCCAGTGCATACACACACACATATACACATACTCATTCACACACTACAGGCAATTTGGGAACACGATTATCCTCATCTACACGTCATCGGACTGTGGGAGGAAACCAGAGTACACGGAGGAAACCCACCAACACGGGGAGGACATGCAAACTCCATGTACACAGAGGCGGGAATCGAACCCCAGTGGTGTAAGGCGACAGTGCTAACCACCGAGCTGCGGTGCCGCCCACTGAGAATGTGTACACTCATGAGATATAGTCAAGTGATTAACAATGTAGGGGGATGATTAGGAGGGGCTTGGAGGTGGATTGATGTCATAATATTATGAACTAATCTTAAGCCTTGCTTTTAACTCAGCGCACATTTACAGTTGAAGGAGTCCGATGAAGAAACTTGAACTTGGCTTTGACTTTGTTCATGTTGACGCTGTTTCTTCAAACGTATCCATTAAGTACATTCCAGGCTTTAAGTGGCTTTTAGATGCTAATATTTGTCCCCATCCCAAAGTCACATAATGACAGGTCTGTCAGTTCTGCTACATCTGTCCCCTGTTCGGTATTAAAGCCATGTACCACCAGTGAAGAACTGCACATGGAACTGTGTACAAAACGACACTTTAAACAGTGTGCACATGTCCGGAAGTGTGTTTGGGAATTTCTCTGCATTGCTCGTGCGCCACCTGCCGCCATCAGATCCGGGAGGTGACTAGAAAGGTCTCGTAAAGGTCATGTTCGGTCGTGCAGGAAAGACGAGAAGCATGTGGCAAAAAGCTGCCGATGTGAGGAGCTGGATCTGTTCCACCAGTCGGAGAGAAATCGTGAGCTGAGTGAAAATGGAGACATGGGTCGTGTGTCAGTTGTTCCTCATTAGTCACTCTGCTAAAATGGTGTATGCTAATGAGAACAAACCGGGTCATTAGCATCATGTTTGTGTGTGTGTGTGTGAGAGAGAGATGGTAAATATGCTGCTCCATGAATATAAAGGTTCCTTTATGTGTAACCTCTATGAGTGAGAATAAACTGTCTGGGTTTTTTTGTTTACACTGATATCAGGTGTTTACCTGCTGATTATCAGCTTTCATACGCTTTAATTAGCATAGCAATTCCAATTCCAACATTTTAACAGGTGATGTCGTTTGAACCGCTGAAGGTGATGTTTTCTGAACAAACATGAACAAGTTAAGAAGGTTAGGAAGCTTGCCCTATAGCTCAGGTTACTGTTTGTGCTACAGTACGTTTCTCTTGTGTGTAAGTGGACATGGGGTTCCTCAGGGTTCTCCAGTTTCCTCCAGTCTCAGGATTACAGAATTACCAATAGTAGGTTTGCTACTGTAGGTTTCGTGTAATATTTCCAACCCAACTTCTTCTCGAACCTAGCACAAACGACTTCCTTTCAACAAGATCACAGTGGTGCGCACGCATTTCTAATATAGAGACAAAATGCACTCCGTGATCTTCAAAACCCTGTCTCATCATCTACTGTATACTGGAGCCTGGAGATTGTCCCAGGAGACCTAGAGATACAGGTGGGGTACAACCTGGACAGGATGCCAATCAAGGTGGTCAATCCATCACAGGGCACACATATACATACACTACAGGTCATTTGGGAATGCCAGTTAGCCTAATCTGCATGTCTTTGGACTGTGGGAGGAAACCGGAGTACCTGGAGGAAACCCACCAAGCACGGGGAGAACATGCGAACTCCATTTGTCGTTAGTCCTTCGGCTGTTCCTGTCGAGGAGTCGCCACGGCGGACCATCGATCCTCACGCCGGATTACCTTCCTGACGCAACCCTTCCATGGACTTGGAATCGTCACTGCATCCTGCTGCTGGGTAGTATGGGATGGAAGTATAAGCAATCTGTATGATGTGATGTAATGTATGAAAGTGTTTTCCACACGCTTCTGTTTAGTTTTCATTCAATTCAGAATAACAGAGAGAAAGAAAGACATATTCAGACTCATTCATTCTGTAAAGTAAGCTTCGTGTAACCCATTCCACTAAAACACAGCTTAGCCCTTTTTTCCTTTGGGCGGTGCCAAAATGCGCAGCGCTAAGAAAAATGAGCTTCCTAACAGAATATAATTACATAAGCACTGCTGCTAGGGTGTGGGTGGGGGGGGGGGAATGAGAAAGGGAAGATTTGTATGACTCCAGTTTAATTTTCAATTAGGATGTGCAGAACGGAGCGGTTGGCTGTGTAGCCTTTAATTCTGGACAATGGCTTCAGTGAGCGTCTATAGGGAAGGAGGAAGGCCATTAAAAAACGTTAAGCTCCTTTGGTGTAAATGGAATCGGATGGGGAAAGAGTAAGATGTCGGAGATTCGGCATTTCATTCAGTGCTTTGTTCCGGGAAACGGGTTCGAATTGAAACGCCTTTAGAACATAAAAAATAATGGACGCATGAAACCATCCCGTTTTATTATTATTCATAGTTGCCGAGTATGAACATCTATCTATCTGTCTTTCTGTCCAAGCTGTCATTTAATGTCAAACTTATCAAGATGGAAAAAAACACTATCCGAACAACATTCCCAACAGGAACCCGAACATTAAGATTCAATTATTTGACGCATGTACCTTACAGCACAGTGAAATTATTTCTTCGCAGTTAGGAAGCTGGGGTCAGAGTGTGGGGACAGCCAGGATACAGCGCCCCCTGGAGGAGACACAGTTAAGGGCCTTGCTCAAGGGCTCAACAGTGCCAACTTTCTGTGCTGGGTCTTGAACCCCCAACCTTCCGATTATTAACCCAGAGCTTTAACCGTTTGAGCCACCACTGCCCCCCATTGGCCAATAAATGTATAATTTTTCTATCTCTGGTTATTAATAAAAAAAAAGCTCCAGGGAAACTTTTGACACTAACGCCAAACCTAAAAACAATCTAGGGGAAAAAAACTTCTGTATAGATTGACGACTTAAAGGAAACTTGAACTTACATGGTCTGAGGGTGTTTCTGCATCAGCGATCCTGGAAAAAGTCCTCAAAGTTTCTAAAGTGCGTCTATAGAGTGGAGAAGACTCGAGACCTTTTCCCGCTGTTACACAAGCAGCCGTGGTTAGAGACGGAATAACGGGGAACACGGAGCGCCGGGGTGAGCGCAGTCTCCCGCTAGAACTCTGCTTTCACATGTTCAGCCAGACGCGAGTTCAGCGTTCGGATCGGCTCGGAAACCCCTGTGGAATTAGGATGGAGCGGCGCCAGGCATCGTGCGGTGGAGTCCGATCTGAAGCTGAAGCAGAACTGGCCGATTTACACCGTGATAAAAACAGCACATTAGTGTTTATAGAACACTTTCTGCAGCGTTGTAAACGTTACGCTGGTGTATTTACGCTAACGCTGTGCTGAAGGCGTATAATGGGTCTTGAACCCCCAACCTTCCGATATGTGTCACTGCAAACACCTGAACTATGATGAAATTTTAAGGCCACTCTTAGAAATTAAATATAGACTTATACTAAGAAAATTTGCAGTATTGTGAGAAAGACACATGAAGCAATAACTTCTAAGATATCGCTGTTTTAATGCACAAATGTGATACGCTCTAATACGTACATTTTGTCATAAATTTCTTTCAAAATATTGTGACAGATCATTAAGAATATTAAGACCATTTTATAAATATTGTTACATTATTATGTTTTTGTAATATTACAAATGTATCAATATTTTAAGACATTTTAATAGAAAATTTTGCTTTTTTTTTCTCACAGTAATACGATTTCCCTAGCACAATAATTTAACATATATTTAGCATATATCGTAACATATAAAAATACTAATTTAATAACATGTATTTAGAATACAGTACATATATCTAGCATAACAAATACATTTCTTATAATATTATGACTTTCTTCTCAAAATATCATTTTTTTTTTCTGGAAACATTATAAAAAGTTTTGTTTTTAGTTTATCTAAATATTTAGACAATCATTAATAAATAAACAAATATACAGTATTCCTTTTATTTGAAGTAGTATCACTTTCTCCTGGAAACATTGTCACATGTTTCTTCATAATATTACAAGATTCTCTTTAAAATACCATGACTTCCCTTTGGAAATACTGTCACTATGGAAATACTGTCCCTATAATTTTACTACTGTAACATTATGACTTTCTTCTGAAAATACTGTATTTTATTTTTAAACAATGGCTTTAAAATTATCTTGTCGTTTTTCAGCAAATGTTTTAGAAGCTGTGTGTTCTTACTGTATGTGGCTAGCCAGTGGCTCGTGTATATTTCTCTCTTCTAAACCTTCTAATCAAGTTCATGCAGAAGAAAAAAAAAAGATTCACAGATAGATTTGACATTAGTGCAGAGTTCATATTAATATTCTATTCACATCATATCAATTCTGCAGGATTAAAGCACTTCCTGTGAGACATTATCAAGACATTATCATTATAGATGAGTCATTTTATAAAACAATGGATATCACATTTTAATTCTTGTCATTTGATAGTTGACGTTCTTAAACGTACTTTTGATTGGAATTGGTGAAAACAGGCTTCACCTGGTAATTAAATATGCAGAAATTATTTAACAAAGCCAAATTTAGTCTTTTACTGTTGAGTAAAATGATGTATTATGAAAGTCATTCAAGTAGAGTGGATTCTGTAAGTACATGATACATGTCTCCTGTTACCGCTGGGTGGCGCTAACATGCCAGTGCGAGCATGGAACGGTGTGTTTTGATGAAATTTCTGTGTATGACGGTTTAAAAATGATTGATATTTACAGAAGACTTTAAGCACCGTACGGTGATGAGACTCAGCGAAACATTTGAACGGTAAGAGGTTTTAAAGAATGCCATACGTCCGAGCCACATCCTGGCCGAGGTGGCTCGGAGCCCACTGCACTCGTTTTTTCGTTAACATTCAGCGAGTGCAACGTCTGATGCTTGAAAACTGACAAAAAAAAACTTGCGAAAGAGACGGAGCTGTCTTTCACCAGCACCACTTGCACATTACAGTAACTCGGCTGGGAGTTATCGCCTCATCCCACGTACAGTCGTGACCTTGCTTCGAGCCATTCCCATTTAAGGAGTTCCTGGGAGGCCGGCGTTTCAGACGTGAATCAGACAGTCTGAGCATGGTTGCGGCGTTTTGAGAAAACTTTCTACCTTGACGGTATCTAAGCACTAGGGATAAGTGCATTAGTGTAGCAGGGGATTAAATAGAGAAATAAAGGGAGTTTTTACTCTCATACCTGTGATCTGCACAATCAAAAGTCCTGGTTTGACTCGAACGCCCCTCCTATTTTAAAATGAAGAAATAATTAGTAAAAGATTCCTATATAATATTTGAGCCTGAAAGGATGATAAATGATTTCAGAGGTTTAGTGAAGTCTAAATTACAATTTCAGCTCAGGGTGATGAGGAAAATGAAACATGTTGAAATAACAAGCCCGCTGGAAGCTCAGAGCTCAAAGCCATCAGAAAGAGGTATGAGATGTAGTCCATGCAGGCCCGAGCTGGTGTGTGTGTGTGTGATTTGGTGCAGCTCTTGTGGCTGCATTAATTCACGAGCAGAGCTGTGAAAGCTGCTCTTACAATTTGCTCGTTCTATGCGGCTCCTGATGGTGCAGCAGATAAACAGCGAACCATCAGTGCATTGTGCTGTAGGGCGAAAAATTGTGCTGAAAGAGAGAGAGAGAGTAGGAGGATGAGACACAGCAGAAACCTACACATCCTCTTTTTCCTTATGAATGAATGTTGCTTCATGTGTCCAGGGTCCACTAAGCTACGTGTGCAGAAAACAAATCAACGTCATCCATGTGCATCAGGAGGTCATGTGACCAGGCCGCTATTATGGAGTGTGCAGCTTGGAGACATGATTGCTGATGAGGGGGAAAAATGAGGGGGAAAAAAAGTATCAGAAAACGTGTTTGACGTCACGCTTGTCCTACTTTCTATCGGTCACTTTTTGTCGCTGCAATATTTTTGGAAAACACAACCAAGATCAAGTTGTGACAACATTATTAGTACCACAGATTAAACTGATTATCTGGTGTGTGCACAGGCAGGAAGGAGAGTAAAATAAAAACTGAAAAAGGATAACATTTTTAACATTAATAATACCAGTATTGGCATGTCGATGTGTTTCATCACTGAATTAACCTGTTTAAACAGTGTCTAAGGGAATTTTTCTTCTCGTTACGGCAACACTGTTTCAACCTTTTGACAATTCCTGCCATTTATGCTGCTCAGAATCAAATGCAGTAGGAACTGTAAAAAGGTACCAAATCTAAAATGGCCGACTTGGCAGAGTGTGTTGTGTGAAGATAACACATGGACAGTTGTTAGCTGCAATTTCAGGGATTTCATCTAGAGCGGTGGTGCTTTGCCGACCGACATACCTCAGGGTTCCCCAATCGGTCCTATTGTGTTTCGGCTATTTTGAGAGTATAGCTCAGTGTAACCTATAGAATGTTGTTAGAAGACGGTGTAGAGGGAATACTGGTGATCCCAGGGGGCCGTGTGTGAAGAACTCAAATATAGCTTTGTGTAACCATGTGCATTACAAGGCCACAAGGTGACCAAGCAACCATGAAACAAACAACATGCGGTTCTAAGGAACAACGGTGGGGTATTTATATATTTTTAGAAATTAATAAAGTAGAAATTGATGAAAGAGGAATGAAAAAGGTTTGCACAGTTCTACGACTCAGGGATTATGTATTTGATTTACATTGATATAAGAGATATCAGGTGTGTAGCATTAAATCTACTTTAAATTTAATTCATTTTAGTTGCATTTAATGATGATGGGAGTAAGTCTATTTGGGTTGTTAATGAAACCTAAAGGCTCTGAGCCCAGAAAGCAATATTGTATAATGGCACAGAAATTTTCCCAGAAAGGCATGATGTACAATATTAAGCAGAAACAACATTCTCAGAATCAGTGTTTATTTAAGAGTGAAGTTTTTTTTTTTTTAATTATTAACTCAGATACCTCAGGTATCTCAGATCTTATTTCTTACGTGTTTCAACTCTATCACATGTCAGTATTATTTCAATTAGACTCAGTTTACTTGCTATACCAATGCACAAAAGCATACAGCAGTCTTGCTAATGAAACCCTAGGGCTCTGTGCAGAAAGCAAAGATGGCATTACGTAACTGTGCGCATTTCGAGGTCGGCATTCGGCCCGAGGCTCACTCCGATCTGCGTCAGTAAGACCAAAAAGTATCTTCAGATACAAAATACAGCTCTGGGAAGACCTAACAGCTATGCATGAGAAATGAATGAGTAATGGCTATAGAGATGATTGGTGACATGGACCTTTTGCACCAGGCTATAAGATAATTTCACGTAATGATGTCATTATTCTACAGGCTATTTTCTTTTAGAGCTTATACGTCCTTTCTGACCACATGGTGGAAAATGTATAATGCCTGGAGCTCTAAATGACGTAAAGTATGATTTGTATAATAATAAACGCTCTTATTGTAATAGGAATGACACAAGTGTGTAAAGACAATATGCTGTTTATTAGATTGGGAATTATCCTGTTCAAGCGGTGTCTAAAGGATTTATCTTCCGGTCACTGCAACACTGTTTTAAACTTTCGACAATTCCTTTGCAGTGTAGCATCTTATCTGTAATTCATGCTGCTCAGAATCAGATGCAGGAGAAACTGTAAAAAGGCATCAAATCCAAAATGGCCGACTTGGCAAAGTGTGTTGTGTGGAAATTAGGGCTGCACGATATATCGAAAAAATATCATTCTCGCGATAATGGCATACGTGATAACCATATCGCAAAGAGTTGCGATAAATAATTTATTTGCCAAGCATTTGTGTGTCCAAATTTGACCAATCAGATGGGCCCTTACTATGTTTATACCCGCTTATATCTTTATAC
>JAQQZS010000001.1:5334015-5344925 GCA_030068045.1 Platyallabes tihoni
CCCGCCTTGAGGGGTTCCAACCCGCGGCTCACCCGCCTTGAGGGGTTCCAACCCGCGGCTCACCCGCCTTGAGGGGTTCCAACCCGCGGCTCACCCGCCTTGAGGGGTACTTGAGCTCTGTTCCAAACAATGATTCCAAGGTCCCTCAGCCTACACAAAATCAGAAAAAACTGTTCTGCAAAGTAGGAGTTCATTCTTGAAACAACCTGGATGTGTGAGGAACAAGGCCATGCTTGTGACCAAAGTGATACACACTCAAAAAAAAAAAGGGTCTCTCAATAGGCATTCCAAAGAAAGTTACTAAAAACCTTACAGGCATCTTTTTACTCCTGACTGTGCACATCTGTGGAACCACAGATCTAAGTGATCAGCCCCAAAATATCCAAAAGTAAGTATTATTCCATTGCATCTGTTTTTTTCTTTTTACATTTGAGGTAATGTCTAAGAGCCTGTGCAGCTTTCTCACACATAGCTGTGGGAAATGTGGAAATGTGTGCTTGCCTAACAAAGGAAGGATTTGGGTTTCGTGGACTGGTGTCAGTTTTTCGTGAAATCTCTGAGGGCTGTGAATTGTCTCTCTGTGCAGAGCCGAGGAGAGAGTGTGAATCCCGAACTGACTCATCAGTAAAAACGAGCTGCTGTGACTGGCAGCAGACGCCTCTGGTGCGGGTGACAGACTGTCAATCAGCAATTCAGTCAATTAATCGTTCAGTCAGTCAGTCAGGAAACTGGCCTGGTTCTACTGTGCAAGAAACATCACAACATGGAATGCAGGTTGACCACTTTTGCAGCCTTTAGTATGAAGTGTTTGTTGGCCACTTTATTTTTTTACTGTGGTCTTTGTTTTTTTCTGCAGTAAGGCAAGTGGGCAAGACTATCATTATAGATCTTTCAGTGAGGCACTGATGTCTCTGATTCTTCAACCAGAAAGAAGGATGATTATCTTTTGCTTTGCTTAAGCGATGTTGCCCTTGATTTTGAGGATTAAGCGCTGTCTTTAACATCTTAAATTGCTTCTATGGTCATAAACAAAGCAGGGAGGCAAGGAGTACTATAGGTAAATATATCTGTCTGTATACCAAATCATCACCGTTTTGCCAACCAGAATTGTAGACACTAAGAAGTTAGACAAACTAAGGGGCAGCCTGCAGGTCTACTTGGTGAAACATGCCCCGCCTTCCAAGTTCAAGTTCAAATTCCACTATGCCTACTGGACAGCCCAAAGGGCTGTTACCTTGCTTTGGCACATGCATCAAATGGACCAAATGTGATCAAGGGTAGCTGGTGACCATTACAATACATCAATATTTAGCTTTTTTTCCTGTAAAATTATGACTTAATCATTCAGGCTTCAGATTTGTACAGTGGAAGTGGGTTAAAACTGTAGAAGCCGTGTTTTACATCAACCAATACCTACCATCTTGGTTGTCACGTGTCTTTAACTTTTATCATTGGAAAGCAATTTGTGGCATAGTTTGATTGCTACCTTTTTGCCAATCCCCTGGTGCCCAGTTAGTATAATGGTCACATTTAGCATAATTGTCCTATACTCGATTATACTTGCGCATCCTTGTTCTCCGATACACCAGGTGGCAGTATGGACCTGCGATCCTTCAGTAAACTGAATGTGCTGCATACATATGCAAATTTCCAGAGGAAACTGACGGTGTGATGGCATCACATCTTAAACAGTGGTCCACTTCCATGTTAAGGAGAAAAAGAAACCTTCATTTTTCACATATTATCCCAGGGACCTCATTACAGGGTCAAGCCTGATACATGCCCCTGGAGCAGACAGGGTTAAGGGCCCTGCTCAAGGGCCCAACAGTGGCAGCTTGGTGGATCTGGGGCTTGAATTGCCAACGTTCTGATTGGTAACCCAGAGGCTTACCCTGCTGAGCTACTGTACCACTGCCCCATGTTTAAGTACAGTTAGCCTCCAGATTTGATTCAAACTGTGTCTTGTATACCATCTTTTTACATAGACTTGAGCACGGTGTGCATCCATGCCACTTAAACATACCTGACTTTGGTTTTGAGAGTCCCTAGTCTGAAAGACAAAGTTTGATTTCAATCATTTCCCCAGTTCCTAATGGTTCCCAAGCATTGTCTTTTAATGGAAGTGGTGAAATATCTGATGTTGGGTCTGACTTCAATGCCTTGTTGATTCTCTGTGGTGAACCATGCTCAGAGCAACCAGTAAATAAAGTAAACTCGATGGTAAGAGACGGTTTTATCCCATTCAGGCTGTGCTTTGGGCAGGAAGATGTCATACTTTTATTTGCTAGATTACCTTTTTAGACTTTGTCATGCAAATTGATTCGACCTACATTTCCAGTCTAGCCTGATTCCTTCCCGTTTCCTTTTAAACCCCTTTTTTGAGGCTATTGCTAGAAAAGATTTTTTTAAAACAACTTTCTGGAAAGAATTTGAAATGACAGATATGTTTGGAGCACTGCAAGCTTTTGAAATCGTTTTATTGATCATATTGCTGCTGTTAATATATTAAGATGGAACATGTGTATTAGTAAACAACAAAGAATGGTCCTTCCTGCCTGGTTGACTGTATTACTGCTCTCTCTCTCTCTCTCTCGCTCTCTCTCTCTCTCTCTCTCTCTCGGCTGTGACACCATGTAACAGCCTACATATTGGAAGCAAATGAATGACAGATGGTGTCCTACTGTTCAACAGCTTAACATTTCTCGATATGAAAAATGTAAGGTTCAATAGTCACTGTTTGGTCACGTCTTACTAGAATAAATACTGTGGAATATTGTGTAGAAATGATGAGACATAATAATGTAAACTATTGTCTCAGAACAAGTCGATTATATAGTTGAATATTTTTTTTTTTTTTGGAAAACTGGTATATATACTGTAAGTTGGCCTTTTGTCTGTCATTTTATAGCCACGCCCCTTCACATCCTTCTAAGTCATAATGAGTCCCTGTCCCTGTTCATGGAGATCTTGAGGATTCAAGATGACGGTTGTTGCTAAACTGTAGTTAGCATACCATTTCTAGCTGAACCGCGACACATGTTCTGGATACAATCCTATACGATAGTGTGGAAAAGCCAAGATTTTGGATTCTCTATAATTGCGGACTACACATGGGGATGAGGATACAGCACATAATCGGTACAGCACTTTTTTCACCGGACATTGGAAGAAAGTCTTGGACGTTGCACTGTTGGTGTGCTTTGATCTGTGTAAATGTGGAAGTGTTCATGGCTGCATGGGATTCATCAGTGCCGCAGTGTAACCTTCTCCGAAATGGAGCTCCTCTCTAATTTGGGTCATAACCATGCAAACAGTGCATGTGCGAGGAGTGAAGAACTATAAATGGGAAGCTGTTTGCAATCCAGTGTCACGTGTAGCGTCCTTCTCAAGTCCTGTATGTGGATGAATGTACAGTATGCATACAATAGGAATTGGCTCGAATCTGCCCGCATGTTCTCCCCATGCCTTGTGGGTTTCCACTAGGTACTCTGGTTTCCTCCCATAGTCCAAAGATGTGTGTTATAGGCTGTTTACCTGCCAGTGTCCTGTGATGGGTTGGCACCCCACTATTGCCTTGTGACCTGAGCTCCCTGGGATAGGCTTCAGATCTCTCTGACCTCATGCAGGGTAAGCAGTATGGAGAGAAAGTCAATGCTTCTTTTTATACATTTCTATATTCCATGTCCTAATAAGGTCATTATGAGATATCTTAAAAAAAAAAAAATAAAAAAATAAAAAACATACACACATCTTAATGGGGGGGGGGGGAAGATCCACAGAGTCAGTACTTTGAGACTGATTGGCTTTGTACGTATTATCTGTGCCGTGTGAGACATTTGCTCTGATGACTGCCTCTCTGACTCATTTTTTGCACCAGCGAGTCTCTTGTTTATATGAGCTCCTCTTACAGTAGATATCTGTTGGTGGATCTGACCTAAAGTCCCTGCGAGTTGCCTTTAAAAAAAAATGTGACTCTAAAGAAATTAACTAGGATGAATCACAGTTTCCTTCACTGTTTGTTAAATGCTAGACATACGGCATTGGTTTAGTTTAAATCTGAAACACCACAGGTTCTTAGTAAAGTAAATAACACTGGGGGGGGGTCTGGGGGCTTTTTGTTTGTTAGAACCTGTCTATGTATGAATGCATTGGACGTTTCCAGTCCTATTCTAAAACTTAAACTATTCCTTCACATTTAGCTCAACTATGCATTTCCATCATTCCCATTGCAACCTTAATTAGCATATACCTTTTTCTTTTGTTTTTACATTTAGTTCCACTGTTTTGCCCAATTGTTACCATTTAGGCAGAAGAAATGGCCGTTGTCACTTATACACTAATGCATTGGTTCCCAAACACTGGTTTGCGACCTACTGGTGGGTCGCAGGAGATTTTATTTGGGTCGCGCTTTATGTCTGTAGTTCACATTTCAGTCACACGGGGGAGCTAGTTAGTTTTCTACCACTATCAAGGCTTCTGTCCTAGTTCCACCTGCAGTTAACGTGCGAGTAGAGGAAATTAAAATGATAAGACAGTCTGTGAACTTTGCCTATAAATGCATTTACTTGGTATATTTGGTATATATTTGGTAAATTGGGTCATGGTGGGATGTCTTTTTTTATTTTTTTATAATTTTTTTTTTTTAAAAGGTTTGAGAAACATTGTAAAAATTCTTTTCTCTGCATGTTTACTAGGAAGCAGAGTCCCACCGTCGAGTCCCACCGTCGAGTCCCACCGTCGAGTCCCACCGTCGAGTCCCACCGTCGAGTCCCACCGTCGAGTCCCACCAACCTGTACCATTTTGGTCCTGGCATTTCCTTCAGCTTTTAAATTTCACTCCACTGATTAGTTCAAGTGTTTCCAATTGAAGCCACTATTTAATTCATCCATTTAATCCAACCTTCAATATTTAGTCCCACCATATACATTATCATTTAAGTTATAAATGTCATTAATTCTGACCATTTATTCGCAATATTTGTTTTTTTTTTTTGTTTGTTTGTTTTAATAGCATTTGGTCTCACCATTAAGCTTCAACTATTAAGTTAAACTTTTTGTATATATTTGCTCAAGATGTTTAATCCAGCCATTATCATCTTATCTAAGTGTTTATTCCGGCTCTGTAGTTCCATGACTACAGTTTGGTGTTTCTTTCCTGTTCCAGATTATTTCATTCACTTCTATTAAATCAGTTGGTATAGGAATCTCCTTATAAAGTGTCCCAGATAGTTATGCATTGCAGCAGTCAGTTTGCTGTGTCCCAGTTTGATCCATGAAGAGCCTTTGCAGATGCTAGACCAGAAGAACATACCAGCCCATCTTATGTGCAGCACCAGGACTTGTGTAACGTCTGCTAATGTACCATGCAGGAGGTTTAGCTGGACAATTAGGTTATAAACCTCTTGGTAGTTATGCTTTACATTTCTGACCTGACAGAATGATTATTTGAGAAAGCTGGTAGATGACGAACAGAACATTTCTGAATCAGACAGTCTGATTCACTGATTAACAGTCGGTGACATTTGTTTTTGGGCTCACCTGCCCGAGTGATGTACATCTGGCATCCTGATAGACATTTGAAACTGTGAGAACTCATTAATAGTCATAATTGAAATGAATTACCATGAACTGGAATCCAGATCATTTAATAATCACATAAGCTGTTTAAAATAACACGTATGCACCATCTGGGAGAACTCCGGGAGCGGTTGTGAAGGTATCGTGACCCAGAGGACAGTGTATTTTTGCCACATGCTTTCGTAAAACCTGTACTTTGTGTTTGAGGTTGAATGGAATCTTATCAAGATTGCTTTGACATTTAACCGGTTTACAAGATGATGAGCCCATCGCCCCATTCCTTCATATGCACGTTTACAGTCTTTGGTTAGACCATAAATATTTTTCCTCTCTATGTTAATGAGGGGGGGGGGAACTAAGTCTTATAAATAGACTGAATTAGCTGTCAGATGAATGCAGAAACTCTGACCTGTACTGAGGAGCTGACGCATCCACCTAGACAAGCACAAGTCTTATTGAAATCATTTATGGGACTCTTATGAAATTGTCCCACAATGCACTTTTGTGGTTGGTTGCGCTTTGCGAAGATTGATACCTAATATGGAAAGTTTGTTTTGGCATTATTTAGTCACATGACTTATTCCAGTTGGTTCCACCTTTTAGTCTGAATTTTATACATTAGTCCAACTTTTACCATTTACTCCAATTACTACCATTTCATCCAACCATTACTAATTAATCCCAAAATTTAATTACACCATTTAGTATTTAGTCCAGGCCCATTATTTTTGGCCCATTATTTAGTCCTACCATTAGTTTAAAATATTTCCATTTTGTCCTATTATTTGGTTTCACCATTAAGTAGTAGTATTAATAGCCCAGTAAAAAGTCCTGACCTGACTGTGGGGAAGGAAAATGTCTTTCTGTGGACATTTTCTGAACTAACACATCTCATGTCTCATTTATCTGGTCATGGGATGTCCAGTGTTGAAATCTTTTGGACATAAAATGTTTATCAGGTACTTCTCTCCTTCAATAAGTTGGGGCATGTGAATTTGAGGTCACGTCAAAAGACGTCTAAATTCAGGCCAAAACCGATCACTCGAAAGCCTGAACACACCCTGCCCAGATTTATCCGTCTTACTGACATCTAGTGTTTAGACTCTTAAAGACCACCGACTGTCCATATGTCCACTTTCCTTCAAATGGACATCTTTTTTTTTTTTTTAATCATTTTTAAGAATTACATTGTCAAGCAATATGGCAAAACAGATCTCAGCATATGAGAGCATTTTATCATACGTTATTCATATTCATGCCAGTTACAATAGTTTGATTTGTGACTATAAGCACCAAATGAGCTACTGGCGTATCTCAGTCCATACCATCAAACGCATTAGGCCTGTCGTTGTGGCCTGGTAGACTTTCTAAGGTCAATGTCCTGAACCCAAGCAATGTCTACTAGTCTGTTCTGAGCTGTATAAAGCAGGAGGGAAGAAAATGCTTCATTTGAGTCTCTGTTACTCTGTGATCATAAATCCCACTATTTTTCTTACCATTTAATAAAAAATAAAAAAAACTTCAAAGGCATATCTTTCAAAGAGATGCACATTCATGAGGACCAAAGTATGAGGGAACAGCGATCCTTTGATGTTGGGTATGGCATTCTGGGCAAAAATGGGGAGAAATGGGGTGATAGTTAAGAAGTTATAATGGGATTAGCATTCAGGTCCATAATTCAGTCTAACTGCTGCCATTTGGTCCTGTGATTTTATTTCTGAAATTTAGTCCCGCCATTTGGTCCAACTAAGGCCATTTGTTCTCACCATTGAGTTGAGTTGAACCCTGAACTATTGAGTCTTTTTTTTATTTTTTTTTTTTCCTCAGTTCTGCCATTTAGTCCCATAATTAGAATTTAGTTTTGTAATTTGGTTCAGCTGCTGTAATTGTACTCGGTGTCACTATTGCCATTTAGTCTTACCATTTAGTTTCACCATTCGGTCCCAGCTACTGCTGCAGGGTTTCATCATTAAGTCCCAGTATTTCCATTTATTAGATCTATTTGGTTGAACCATTCAGTCTTCCCATTGACTACCACTGCTGCATTTCCTCCCTCTGATTGATTTCAGACACTCTCATCTGGTCCTTCCATTTAAATCCCCGGTTACCTTTTAGTTGAACCATTTAATGTTCTTTTACTAATAGTAATGTCAGACCTCATCTGTGGTTGTAGTCTAAAAATAAGGATTTAATTAGTCTATTTACTTCCAATATTAACATTTAGTCCTGCTCAATTCAGGTGATTTAAGTGTCATATGCACAATAAAACAGGAGATTCTAATGTAGAATGAAGTTCTTACTCTGTTCCTTCCGACCAACCATTACATTTACATTTAGGCATCTGGCAGACACCCTTATCCAGAGCGACTTGCATTTTTATCTCATTATACTCTACATCTGAGCAGTTGAGGGTTAAGGGCCTTGCTCAAGGGCCCAACAGGGACAACTTGGTGGTCGTGCGATTTGAACCTGGGACCTTCTGAACCGTAGTCCAATGCCTGACCCCTGACCTGTTGTTGGACTTTCGGCTGCTCAAGGGGCCGACCATTCGATCCGCACCCAATTTTGGTACAGGTTTTACACCTTCCTGATGCAACCCTTCCATTTTACCCAGGCTTGGGACTGGCACTTCATACTGTACAGTACCTAGTGGCTGGGGTTTGGGCATTGGGTGGGAATCGAACCCGGGTCTTCCATATGGCAGGTGAAAAAACCTACCACTAAGCCACCAATGCCCTTCCAGCCAACCATTAATACTGAACGTAAAGTGTTCTCAAGAAAGTGGGGCCAGGTACAGTATAGGCCAAGTGTGTGACGTCATTAAATCACTTATCTGGGTGAGGCGTTCTCTATGGTTATCCTAACACTATGGTTATGTGTCATGTCCACTTGCTCATATACATCCGGTCTTGGCCGTGGCTGCATATACTGTACTGCATGCGCACATCACACACTTGCTGCATACTGTTCCTCCAGTTTTCTGTAGCATGTTTAGAATTATCTCTTTAACCTGCAGGGGAAATTCATGCACATCAAGCAGATTTATTCTATATTTATTTTTATATTTCCTCTGTCTTAACTCGTTTCCTTATTCACACGGGCATATTTTGGAATAACTAATGCGACAAAAGCTGCGCTGTTTTGGACGGTGTGGGGGGGGCTGGAGATAAAGTCTTTCAGCTGCCAAGGTCTAAAAATAGCACAGCCACGGCGCTGAGATTTGGCTGCTGCGCCGCTTGGCATCACTGCAAAAGTTCGCACATTGCAGCACCTGCTGACTTTTAGCTTTGTGGCTTTTGTCCGTTGTATTTTAAACTGACTTCATTTATCGTGTGTGTGTTCTGAGATGTTTCCCGTCATCCAGTAATGGACACTGATAGTGGACATAAACCAAGGGTCAAGTTATTGACCTGCAACGAGCAAAGAAAATGACCCAAATGACTGGAATTGGGTTAAAAACTGTCGAACACGTTATTACAGTGTGGAAGGATCGTGAGGCTTTGCAGAAGAAATGAATGACTTAAGTACTTGAACTTAGATCATGTGAGACTAATTAGAGAAAGGTTTGCGAGGGTGTACAAGGATTGTACTTTGGAGCGATGGAAAAGGGTCATGTGACCTGATTAATCCAGACTGAGCCTATTCCAGAGTGATGGGCGTGTCGGTGTAAGAAGGGAAGCGATGCACCCATCAAAAATGTGCACACGAATTGTGTTTCTGCTCATTTATTATGTGACCTTTAAAGGTCCCGTATTTTGCTCTGTCTTCAACAAGTTCACTCACGTCTCAGAGCTGCTCCGAAGTGTCCGTTAAAACCCCAGTTGAAATACTCCTCAGATACCGACTCTTTTTGCACGACTCAAGCTCTGTTTATTTCACTCCTGTTCTAAGCACGCCGTTTTAGTGTCTATGTAAATGAGCTCCTGCTGAGCCAAACTCATCTTATGAGGTCACATTAGGGGAAATCTAATTGGCTTGTTTAAATACAAAAATGGGGGGGGGGGGGAGAAGACAAACAGCAGTATTATTGATTTTTGGCATAATAGGAGCCCTTTAATTTTCTAACCGAAAAGCCAGTTTGACTCTGACCTCAGTGCAGCTGCACTTATCCATCGTAACATTTGTAATCATTGATGTCTTTTTTGTGTTGTAGAGTTTTTGTGATGTATGTGAGTGAATATTGTTTGTGTGATGCGTCCTCAGCTCTGGAGAGGGAGATGTCGGCGAGACAGAGCCGGGAGGAGCTGATCAAACGTGGCGTGCTGAAGGAGATCTTCGAGAAAGGTGAGCACGTCGATACACACACACGGCAACGACATTCCAGACGGATGGGTTTGATCGGTTTGTTTTCGATCATTAAAATGAAACGGGGCATCAGGTCAAAGGTTGTTTATCGATGCAGGGAGGGGGGAGAAAAAAAACTAGTCCCCGGAGCATGCACTCGGTGATGGGCGTTACCACGGAAACAAGCAGCAGCAGATCTCGACTCATTTGAAGTCCCAATTTGCTGACGTGACCGTTAACAGACCGTAAGGATTTTATTTTGTCCTTTTTTCCTTTTATCTGTAACCTGTATGAGATTTTCGGGTTTGATCGGCCGCTTGTCGCTGCGTCTCTGAGAGCTTTAAGCTGATTACTGTTTGTGTGCGTTGGTGCGTAGTCAACAAGATAGATTATAGCTTAATTGATGGAGAAACGTTAGCTGCTTGATGAGATCTCACACACACACACACACACACACACACACACACATGCTCATAGTCTTCTGTTTCAAGTACTGGAGTTGAGTCATGAGTCAGTAAGTAAGCCAGGTTCCATCAATACTTTATACACCAGACTTCACAACATGTTAGAGAAATAGGTTTTAGCCACAGGGCCATTTGATTCCAGCACATGCTTTTGTCCTGCTGCAGAAGGGGATTATGGGTATCTACATGTCAATAAATCAGTCTTAATACGTACAAGTGGTGCGAGTAATGATGAAGCAGTTCAATGATCTCCCTCTTTCTCTCTCTCACACACACACACACACATACGTACACGCTCACAGACTCGAGGATGGCGGTAGTGAAGCCGGAAGTGAGGCTGGAGAACGGTCTGTGTGCGCCACGCAATCCTTTAGAGAGCAGCCGAGTGACGGAGCTGTTACTGCAGGGACTGACAGAAGGCCACGGGGCGGGTGAGTGGGAGGGGTTAGGGATGGAAAATTAAACACATTTTTTTATATATATATATATATATATATATATATATAAAATTTTATTTTATTCGTAACATAAACAGTATGATATGAAGTGAAATGCTTATATGACTGCTGTTGACCTCAATATTAC
>JAQQZS010000001.1:5365869-5376687 GCA_030068045.1 Platyallabes tihoni
TGTCTTTTATGGAGCTTGAATGTGCAACCTGCTTAAAAACAAAGGTGCCAAAAATTTTTTTCTTCTACTTTTTTTTTTTTTTTTTTTTAAAGAGGATGAAAGAACTATTTTGTTTACTGATTCGTTAGGGGATTTATTGGTTGATTGGTGACACTCCTGATGTAGATGTTTGTGATTTAATTCGCCACTTTACAGTGAAGCTGATGACGTGTCAGATTTTTATAAATTGTAAGGCGGTGCGTCACATCGCCCCGGACTACCTTTGCACAAACAAATTAATTAATTAATACAAATTAATCGAAATTTGGCCATAAAAGTGGAAATCTTGTCCGTCCCCCTCAGACTGGACCTGCGGGATTGTGAATTCAGCAATAAGTGTTTTTCTTTTTCTTTTTTTTTTTTTTTTAATTTTATTTCTTTTCTTCTTTTTCCCCCCATGTAAGTGTGTGTGTGTGTGTGTGTGTGTGAGACTGAGTGAATGAGAGCGAGACAGAAGTCTGGGAGATGTTTCAGCTTCCAGTGTGCTACAGACTGCTTTATCTCCATTAAATAAAACACAATGACCAAAACGGACCTCTGCCTCGACTTCACTCACTTTACCGTTGTTCACACCGCGGCTCGTTTTATTCACGCAGCAACAGATCACGTAAAAACAGTCGAGCATCTGGACACCTGCCTGTGTGTAAAACTGACCATAGGCAAGAAGAGAAAAAGATTCGGACCAAAAGAGTCAGCTCTTTGAGACAATAGTTTTAGCTGACTCTTATTATTTACTACTACTCATATTATTATTATTATTATTATTATTATTATTTATTTTTATTATCATTTCCTTTAAAAATGTATAGGTGCAGTGACATTACGTACCTACTGATTGACTTGTTGATTTAATTGATTGTCTTGATTGATTCATCCATTAGTTAGCTCTTGAAAGTCTTGATTGAAATCTCATCACCCGCTAACCTGATTATTAATTTGAGTCCTGTTTTATGTGTTTGACTCTCAGCCTTGTGCGTGAAACAAATTTATAATAAATTGTTTATCAAAAAAAACGAATGGAAAAAAAAAAAAAGTCGGAGCAAAGCTCAGATCTAACAGGACACTGAGGCCCACATGCACCGTCTCGCTGTAATATATTTCAATGAGTTTTAATGAAATTCTAAACCCTAACATGGAGTTATTTTTTTTGTTTGGAAGTTCGAATAGGATTTTATTCAGCAAGTCTTAAGTGACAAAAATCACTAATCGAAATGTTTTAAACTAGTAGTAGATTTTTTTTTTAGAGGAAGACATTTCACATGTCCTAATGGCAGCAGATTCCAACCTGTGTGCTGATTTTCATGACTTTTTGAGTATGGTAAGAACCCCAAAAAAACCCTTAGAAGAACAAATAGGAAAATAAAAAAGGAACTTGTACACTATGACACTGGCACCATCAATAGAGCACCAACACTATCAGAGCATCGGTACCGTCAGAGCAGTGATGTCATTGTGCTTGGGCCCTGAAAAATAATAATCACTATCAGAGCTATTATGTCATAGTTCTTGGGCCTTAAAAATAAATTGGAAATCCCTGGGCATTACTGTTTAAAACCTGTTAAGTTAACCTGACTAACACTCTACAATCATCCCCAAAGACTTTTCCAGACCTTCATTTTCAGCTAGGCTGTGGTCATTAAAAGATTTTGAACCGGTGAGTGACTAAAACCAACACTAGATGGCGGTAGTTCACAGGCTGTTCGTCTATTCGTCCTCTCCCACCTGTATTCCGACCAAAGTGCGTGCTGATAGGAGAAGAGCATGAGCGTGTGACGTAACACGCATGAGGCCAGTCCGTTTTAACCAATCGTAAACCTTGGGGGGCGGGACTTACGTGTAAGAAAAGCGGGTAGGATTAAATTATTAAGAGGGTGGTCGACGCGCAGTAACTTTAAGTCAAGTTTTTCAAAATGGCGACTCTATAGTCTATATAGAATACACTCCAGAGTCGAGACGTTAATAAAAGTGACCACAAAAAACACTCAGACACACACAAATTGATATATATAAATCTTGTATTAAAGTTGAGAGAGAACGCAAAAAGAAAAAAAATGCTCATACAAATTTACAAATAAACTTTAAAACCTAATATATATATATATATTTATAAACGTTTAAAAACAAACAGAAACTGCCCTCTTGCGCCTTTGAGGAAATGGACGGTCGTCACATTCCAAAACAACGGTCGCCATTGGCTACACGCAAGGCCTTATGGGAAATGTAGTCTTCCGGCATTCTCGGAAACTACAATTAGACATCGTTAACATGTTAATAAAAGTGACCACCTAAAAACACACACACATTGCTATCTGAAACTTGTATAAAAGTTGTAAGAGAGAAAACGCAAAAAAAGAAAACAGAAGATAAAAAATGCTAGCTTTTATTATATATATATATATATATACACTTTTTAAACAATCAAACAAACAAAAAGGAAATATCCCCCTTGCGCCTTGAATGAAATGGACGGGTTGTGACATTCCAAAACAACGATCGCCATTGGCTGCACGTAAACGCCTCCTGGGAAGTGTAGTCTGTTGAGTCGTACCCAACTGCTGATTTCAGCTCTGAGAGAACTACACTTCCCAGCGTGCCGCGCCCCACACGCGTAGGCGAGGACGCCATTTTGTCGGCGTCGCCCCATAGAGCTCATAAGCTATCTATCTCATGAATATGTAGCACTCGATTTGCGTAAAGAGGAGGTCGGGCGACGGTCGGGGTGTTGCGCATACATACATACACGGAGCTTCGCTATACATTTCTGCGTAAATGAGACGCATAGCGGCGTCTCCGCCCTCGCGCGCGTACGTACGTCAAGCTCGGTCTCGAGCTTCCCTTCTTCTTATGTCCGTCCGTTAGGCTAAAGGTTGACGGGTTTTTTTTGTTGTTGTTTTGTTTTTTTTTAAACCGACTCCGATGTGCGGCGGAGTGACGGCGCCGCGCAGACGGCGTGCAGCTCGTGCGTGCGTCGGTTCACGGCGCTGAGGCGGACGCGAGAGCGACGGAAGAGATGGACGGCGCGAGGCTGGCGGAGGGAAACTTCTGGAAATCCGCGTCGGATCAGAATAATAAGTTGAGGAGTCCGAGCGGTAAGGGTGACCACGATGGCGGAGGGAGACAGGAGGCGACGGCGCCGCCGCGGGTGGACCTCCTTAACGGTAACCGCGGCGCGCAGTTGATCCCGGGCGGCAAGGCGGCGCTGAAGTCCTCGAAAAGCGCCCGCGCGCTCACCGGCAGCAGCTCCAACTCGCTGCTGTTAAAAAGGCGGCGGCTGAAGAGGAACCTCTCCGCCACCTCGGGGAAGATGACCCCGGTGCCGGTGCCGCCTCCTCCTCCCTCCTCATCCTCCACCTCCGCCACCTCATCAACGCTGGACCGCAAGACGCTGCTGAAGCGCCGGCAGAACGCGCAGCTGCAGCCCGCAGACCGGCAGTGGGTCCGCGCCGACCTGCACCGCGGCTCGGTCCACGTCCACGACCAACTCTCGCCCTGCGGTCCCCCGACGCCCGTCCTGTGCACCCAGGAGACCACGGCGTCCGAGATCGCCCTGCGTCTGCGCCAGCTGGGCGGCTCCGTGGTGCGGATCGGGCCGAGACCTCACCCGGCCGCGGACGTCAACGGGAACCGTCGCGGCCCCCAGGACGTCGTCGGGGACATGGGGTCGGGGCCGGGCGACAGGTTGAGACTCTTACTCCTACAGACGGTTCCTGACGTGGGACTGTTCTCGCCCCGTTCGGATTCCGACGTCCTGGAAGGCTCACGTACGCGGAATGACAACGACGATGATGACGACGACGATGATGACGAGGGAGCGGGCGGCCGTGTCCGGAACTCCGTCTCGGACGACGAGCTCAGCTCTAAACTCGGCGAGCACCGGGACTCCCTGAGCGACGACATGGTGTTGGGGACGGACGCGTCCGCGCTGAGTCCGGCGTTTGACAGCGCCACCGAGGGACTCGATACGTACGGGAGCTCGTCGGACGAGCTCGAACTGGAGGGACCTCCGAGCGGCGGCGGCGTTGACCCCGACACCGACCCCGTCCTTCCGGAGCTGGATAACTTCACCGACGATGTTAAGGACCGGCCCGAGCAAATGAGCCTGACTTCGGATTCCGTATCGAAGCTGGGCGACGAGCCCGACCGTCCGACGTCTACGGCGTCCCGGTCCCAGGTCGGCTCTTCGCCCTCCGAGCGCGATTTGTCCCCGGCGCTGTACGTGCAGCTGCACGGGGAGGCGGCGCGTCGGCTCGCCCCGGACGAACGACCGCTGCAGCTCCAGAACGACTTCCTGTTCAAGCTCGGCTTTAAGGACCCGTGGCGCGTCCAGGAGGAGGGCATGAACACGGAGCTGGGGTCCCTGCTGCGCTTCTACACAGGTAACGTACCATGTTCTTACTCTTTTCACGCGTCTATCTGCAGAACGTGTTTGGTTAGTTAGTCCTACGTTCACACCCGAGACTAACTCAGGGGGACGCGGACTCGTACAGACTCTCGTTAAATCGTTTGGAATGAAGCGGTAGAGATCGCTGGCGCCCTCTGGTAAGCAGCACGTCGCCCACTGGTGTGAATCTTGGGTCACCTACGGTTGTACTTTGTAAGGCACAGCAGATAACCAACAAACAGTTACACCTACAGAGTAACCTGTGTGATTAATTTAAAATATTAATACGACTAACGAGAGAGTGTGTGTGTGTGTGTGTGTGTGTGTGTGTGGATGTGTGCGTGTGTCTCTCCACTTTTAAGTTCCCTGTCAGATATCAGACACCGCCAAGGTTTATTTATCGTCTCAAATCTCAGCATCAGAAAGAGAAGTGCTCATAAGTTTGTACGAAAAAACCCTGCGTCGTTTCGTGATACTGGTGAAATGAAATCGCTCGTTAATTGAAGGCGAGGAGGAGGGGCGTTTATGTCTCCCCGGGTTAACAAGAAAATTCATCATCCTGTTCATAATTAACAAATACGTCAAAATAAACTACTTAATAATTCTATTATTATTTTACATTTTTATTTTAAATTATATTTCTTTTTAATATTAACAAAACAGCTACAACTAATTTATTTTTGATATTTAAATATAAAATTATTTTTTTAAATAAAAATTTTATTTTTTTTAGCAAAAAAAAAATCACGGTCACAACAGGTCAGTTTGTTGTTATTTAAAAATGTATAGAAATCAAATAAAATATTTAGAATACAAATATAATAAATATATAAGTCATAAATAAATGTTTATTATCAGTCTGTTTTATAGTCACACGTGTCAGAAACATCTGTTGTGTTTTACTTTGTTTCTTTTTGTTGATGTTACTTATTTATGTGTTCATGTATTTACTACAACAAATTTCAAGACTTAACAAGATCAACAGTGCTAATAAACACGGGCGGTGACGTAAATAACGTTTGTGAAACTTGGTTGGTGTGCAGCGCAAAAACTCGGGTGTCGGATGAGCAGCTCGGAAAGGTCAGAGGTCATCTTTATAGAGCTGAGTCATTGTGTGAGAGCTTTGTTTTTTTATTGTGTTTAATCTATTGAAAATATCGATTACTGAGGAGGGAAACAAATAAAACCTGGACCCTTTTTGATGATGTCACACAAGGTGGATGGTTTCATTGTATCACAAGGTCTAGTTCATCCTGATCAGCGAGAGCACAATCGAGAACCGAGTCGAGTCAAGATATAGAAGCCAGCCGTACCTGAGAACGGAAGTAGACAGCTGGACAGACACGACATCATCAGTGCTGTCTGTCTGTCTGTCTGTCTGTCTGTCTGCGCTGAGCTTCCCTCACGATATTTTTTTCAAAATATCTGATATTAGTCACAGTGTAAAAAGTGACAGTTCCTGTCCTGCGTTGTGGTGCATACTGCCACCTGCTGCATCGGAGAGTGGAAATAATATAAATAATAATGTGAAAACACTCTCAGGATATCTCATGTCGAGAGGTTACGCTGGACGTAGGTTTTTTTTTTTCTTTCAGAAACTCCACACCTGTATTTCAAATGATGTAAAATTCAGTCTTTTATACACTGAACATCTTGGGTTTCTTTATGATGATGTCACACAGGCAGGTCTAAGGGCGAGAAAAAACTTTTTTTCTCTTTAAAATGTATTTATTTATAATTTTTTTTTTAAACGTGTCAGCTGATGTCATATTTTTAAACACATAGCTAATGGCATTGTGAGCAGTGTCATTCAATGTGAACTTGTTTTTCTCCCTCTCTCTCTCTCATTCTCACATACAAACCAACTTCCCCTTCTCACACACGCACACATGCATACACGCACACACACGCACACACACACGTCGGTTTTTCTCATTGTGGGTAACGAAACATGGCAGCGCGTTCTGCTCCCACGGACGCACATGACACGGCCACAAAGCCGCAGTGGCCGACTTATGGTGCTTGGACGGTGGCCGTGTTCCGGCTCTCGCTCCATTATCACGCCGCTGAATGGACTCCGAGGCTGGAACGGACGGAGGGGCCCTAACCGGGTGTAGCCTGGGGGGGTGGGGGGTGGATGAACCTCCAGTTAAACGGCGTCCACCCTCTCAGCTCATTGGGATGCAGCGCGGCCCAGCCGTTCTTGGCGAGCAGTGCGCTACTGTCTCAGCGAGGTCCACCGCGTTAGAGAGAGAGAGAGAGCGGCAGGAAGTGCTTTCATTCACTCAGCTGGGGACAGAGGCGATGGTGTGAATACGGATAGGGTGTGTGAGCGTGCGTGTGTGTGTGTGTGTGTGTGTGTGTGTGTGTGTGTGTGTGTGGGGGGGGGGGGCTACTTTAAAAAATTTTTTTTTTTACTTGGTCTGTAATAAGTCTGTCAGTGAATCCAAGGCTAGTTTGTATCGCTAGCACTCGATGTAGCTAAATGCAAAAAAAAATAATAATAATAAGAAAATAAATCAGATGTACGGCTGTTTAAGAAGCGCCAACAGGCTGCGTGACCTAACACATGACGCTAGCCCCCGCGCAACACACGAAGTGACAGACGCTCACGCAGACATTTTCACAAGCGGAGAGATCGGCGGAAACGTTCCTTTAGTCTTCTCTCACGCCTGTAGTTCATCCTGCTTTTGTACGGCTGATGTCGTCACTTCCACCGGTCGTATCCGAACTCCTTATTTTTCGTGTAGTGACGAATAAAACTCGTAACGAAGTAAAAATAGAGTTCTCTTGGATGTCGCTCATGCAGCTAGAGTGTAAACTTATTGGGGGGGAACCTGGAGCGTTAAAGTCACAAAAATGTTAAAATGTAAGCAGAAGTCTTTAAGTAAGGTGAAGTGAGGTGAAAGTTCGCAAAACAGAAACTAAGCCGCGATTTAAAACAAGGCTTAAAGTTTAAACTTAAGTAGAAGTTAAAGCTAGCGTTCTGCGGGATTCGGCTGTGGCGAACGGCGCGGTAAAGTGCTGCATCACACGCATTTGCTCTTAGAGTCAGTGTGCGAGTGAGTCACGCAGCGCGCCGCCGGTGGAGCGAGCTAGCCGAGGCGGCTAATGCGCCTGCCGTGTGACTCAGATTAAGAACAGGTCACCTGAGCGTTCGGCCTTCCGGCGTGTCGCTTAGTCATATTCTTACTGACAACACTGTGTGTGTGTGTGTTGCTTGGTTGGTGGTGGTGGTGGGGGCGAGAGAAAGTGTGTGTGGGTTTGAGACACACACACGCACACACACACATACGTTCAGTAGCCGTGCAGAGAAAGCACTGCTTTTATTTTCCCTATCTCGCCCCTCATCTTTCTGACAGAACCAACCGGAAATCCCCCCCACCCTCTCCCTCCTCTTTGTCCTCGTCCCCTGTTCCTCCTCCTCCGCCTCCTCCCCCCGCATCTCTGAGGAACGTGTGGAATGTACGCTGGCTCCTTCGGCATGCCCGGCATTTTTCTTTTTTGAGTGAGAGGAAAAGATAAAAAGAAAAAAGAAAAAAAAGCCGAGAGGAAGGAGGCACACACTGTCGCTTCAGCCTTTTGAATATTTTTTGGTTTAACGAAACATGGAGCTAAAATTTATTTGGTAATCATTAGATCGAAATTGTGTGCTAAGCTATATTAGCGAGAAACTAACTTGTAATAGGTAAACGCTAGGTAGTTTAGTAAGAGTTAGCAAATAAAAGCTGGTTTGTATGTACAGAGGAGTACAAGCTAATTCACCGATATATAAAACATGAGGTACTTTGCTAATAGATATCCGATGTGAGGGAATTTACTTGTAGCTTTGCAGGGGTTAGGTTGTTTACTAGCAAGACTTACAAGTAAGCCGCTTGGCTAATAGTTAGCAAATATGATCTAGTTTACTAGTAGATTAGTTTAGTACTAATTTAGTGGCAAAGACTGGGTAACTTCAGATGTATCTAAAAGAAAATGTGAGGTAGTTTATGATCAGGTAGCAAGTTTAAGCTAGATTACAAATTAGAGCTGAGAGAGTTTCCTATGTCATATTGTGATTAAAATCTCCTAAATAATGCTTTCTACTTAATGTAGAGTTTAATCGTGATCAGCAATGTGAGTTAATTCTTATTAGTTAGCAAATAGTACTGTAGGTAGTAGTTCATTTTAGATCTGAAAAAAAAACGTTAGCTGGGTTACTTAAGAATTGTTTTATTTCTAATACTTTACAGTTTGAGTAAATCTACAAGGACTGATTCTTTTTTTAAATTATTATTTCTGTCTATTTTTCTTTAAACCTGGCAGTCAGTGTATTTCTTTTATCTGTTTATTTTTCTCGACCGTTAGCCGCGTATCTGGAAGAATTCCTGAACTAATCCACCTGTCGCGTGTTAGCGTTTCAGGAAACAACCTTTCACTTTACACACTCCTTTACAGCCTGTGTCAGCCACGTTACCTTTCAGATAAGATGTCGGAAAAGTAAATAAAGCTCAGAGGTTAAAGGTCGATGAGCCTGCTTTAGTTTTAAAGCCTAAAGTTTGTCAGGCGAGGTTGTAAACGTTGTTCTACATGCAGGGCCGAGCTATTTTTATTTTTTTTTTTATTACCACAGTTTTAGTGCTAGTTACCATCTGAATGTACCAGCGGTCATTCGAATGGACTTTAGCGCTTTATAATCTGACTCGAACATAAACTTACTTGAATATATATAAATAACCTGTTGGACCCAAACGTTTGGCGGAAATCTGAAAGCAGTGGTGCGTTTCTCAGGGCAGCTGAAACTAAAGGCCTTTTCAGCAGCACGAAATAAACCAGAGCGCCTTCAGCTAAATCAGGACACTGCACTCATACTCTCAATTATTTACATCTGGTGCTTTTTTAACCATGATGTTCTCTTTCTTTCTTTAGCGCGTCATCATCAGCAGCAGCAGCAGAGAGTAGCTTAGGGAAAACCCTGCTTGTTAACCAACACTAATATAGAATTTCAATACTTAATCGTTACTAAAAAATCAATTAGTCTAGTTTGAGTTTTAGAAATAAAGGTTTTAAATTGAAATACATATAGGAAGCATTACTCTGGGGAAAATTTAGGTGTACTTGTAGTGGTGAAAAATGATCTGGAACAAAGTGTACATTTTAAGATTAAAAACAATAGTTAGTAATTTGCTTCATACAGTATAACTGAATGTATCTATCGTTTTCCTGCATTTCATTCCTTTGTTGTTGTTGTTTTTTTTGTGTGTGTTTTTATACTTTCCTTTGAAGGTTGCTTTATTTCTCACCAGTATTGGTATTTTTCATTTTTTTTATTTTGGAATTAGGACGAAAGTAATCACTGTAGCACAGGAAAGCCCCCGGCTTCTCACAAACAAGTACCTGGGGCCTCAACATGTTGTTTTGTGTGTGTGTGTGTGTGTGTGTGTGTGTGTTATCATTTGATGCATGTTATGATGCCAAAATATCATTCGTTTTTATCGTTTTTTAAATTATTTTTATTATTTTAAATGAGACTCGGGTTCTATTTGAACCTTTTTAAAAGTTTCCTCAGAAATGGACGAAAGTTGTTGTAGATTACTATTAGATTGTAGTAAACTACCAATGCATGCAACAAAGATGAACTCCTTCAGTCGTAGTTTCACACATTGAATAGTTTCCTAATTAATGCCAAAATTTACCTTGTTTGCTAGCAGTTAACAAAAGTCAGGTAGTTTTAGTAGTGGATACTAGAAGACCTTAGCTAGACTACTAGTTAAGATAAAGTTAATGTTGGTTTATTGGTAAAAATGTAATGCCGTTATGTAGTTTTAGTAGACAGCAAGTTGGAGCGAATTTAATGTCACATGGTAAATGTTGGTCATGTGACACTACAGTGTAAGGTGTTTCATAATTAGATAGATTAGAATAGATTTAAGGTAGTTTATGATAAATCAATGTGTGGGCATGTAGGTAGAGCTGTTAGATTGTTCACTGGTAGTTAGTTAGGAAAGACTTCACATGTTGGACTGCTGACCCCAGAACCGTCATTCACCATTAAAAGGTGTGTGCCAAATGCCATAATTGGAAGTGTATTAGCGATTAGCAAATGTTGGGTAGTTTAGAAGTAGTGTGTAGCAAATGTAACGTTGTTTATCATGTCACCTCGTGTGAGTTTTGAGGTAGTTTATTAATAGGCCTAGTTGGCTAGCATCAGATCATTTGTTATTTGGCCAGTGTTTGGTAGTTTATTATGAGTCAGACAGTGTTAGGCAGTTTAGTTGTACTTGTCCAACGTGATATAGGTTATATTTAGCTAGCCAGAGCGGGGTAGTTTATTTAGATGTCAGCCAGAGCGGGGTAGTTTATTTAGATGTCAGCCAGAGCGGGGTAGTTTATTTAGATGTCAGCCAGAGCGGGGTAGT
>JAQQZS010000001.1:5418352-5430181 GCA_030068045.1 Platyallabes tihoni
GAACATGGTTGTTGTTCAATAATAAAATTATTCCTCAAAAATACAACTTGCCTAATAATTCTGCACTCCCTGTATAAAGGTCTCGACTGAAACAACATACATGAGGAATCATAAGCATTTACATAATTTCCTATGGGGAAGTACGTTTTGCAATACAAGATTACATCTCAAGAACTCGACTCTGCAATGGATTAAATTCCTACAGCGAGGTCCCGCTGTACTGAGCTCGCATCATGTAGCGAGCGAGACTATCACACGTTCCTGTGTAATATAAAGGCTGAACACGTTCCACACATTCTTGATGCACACGCTGACCTTATTCACATGCCTGCAGTAAAATGGCGAAGCTGGAGGAGCTGGAGGAAGTGGACCTGAGTGGGAACAGGCTGAAGGCCGTGCCCACCACCATCCTGAACTGCAGGCGCATGCACACACTCATCGCCCACTCTAACACCATCGAGGTGTTTCCCGAGGTCATGCAGCTCATGGATATGAAGGTCAGCATACAAACATACACGCTCTCGTACGCACATACTGTATACACACACCCTTAAGCAATCAGGCTTTTACAGTGACCAGGCCGTGACTGCTATGTTAGAACTTTCATGCTGAACTAATCAGCAGAGTGAAATACTACCGCTGCAGTCATTCAAGAATCTGAGGACGGAAACATCTGTTTCGCTAGCACCGATCATGAGCGGCTTCACTGGCGCTAATAGTAACATGCTACAACCAGGCGTGGTGGTTGTTCATAAATATGCACTGTGTATGGCCAAGGAAGGAGGCTAACTTCCAAAAAACTGTTTATAGGGGGTAGTCCCCCCAACAAAACAGAGTTCACAGTCCAATGCAGTGGAAAACAGCTCTGAGATAAACCGGCGTCTGGGATTCGTGTCCAAGGCGTACGAGACTCACTTTGACGGACTTAAGAACAAATCCAACTTATGAACAACGATTAACAATTGACATTGTCGCAAAGCAGCTCGACACAGAGCTGTTTTTCACTGTATTGGACTGTAAAGTCTGTCTTGCTGAGAATAGTTTTTTTTAGAAATTGGGATTCTTCACCATCAGGACAGCTTTACAGGACAAACATTTTCTATCATCGTGCTCCCGGACTGATTCATTAAAACCAGTGAGGCCGACTCATTTGTCACACACACAAACACGCACATACAATATACCAGATTTTATAAATTCGCTTACATACTGAAAATATTGTACAGTATATAATTGTAAATATTGGTATCTGGTGCACTGCAGTGTAATTTTTTATTTTTTTGTACAACAAACATGAGCTACTTCTGTGATTTGGACCCAGAAGTAGAACTGCTGTCTGTTCGCATCTGTGGAAATTCGTAACTCGGATGTTCATAGGTCGGGGACTAAATGTAGAAAGTAAACATAACATTCTTCTTGTAGCGTTTGACATTGTAAGGACGCCTGTCTGGTACCTACAATGCAATATTAGGTTTAGGTATAAGCATAGCATTACTGAATTATCATCAATAGAAGGTCCTTATTATTGCAAGTCAGATGTTTAGCGCGTGTGTTTGTGTGTTATTTAACCCGCCCCCCCCCCCCCCTCCACCCCGCTCTCGTCCTCTCCTCAGTGTGTAGATCTGAGCTGTAACGAGTTAGTGGAGATCACACTGCCTGAGAACCTGCCTCCTAAACTACAGGAGTTAGACCTGACGGGAAACCCGCGCCTCAACCTCGACCACAAGACCCTGGAACAGCTCAAGTAAGTCGCTCACCGCACGTCCTCATATGCGCTAAATTAGTCGTATGTATGTAAAGTATAACCCGCTTGACTCATGAGCTCCGTTATTTCTGTAGCAACATCCGCTGTTTCCGGATCGACCCGCCCCCTGCTTCATTCTCAGCCAATGAGGCTGCAGGCGGGCCGGCTGTCTGGAGTCACGGCTACACAGAGGCGTCTGGAGTGAAGAACAAGTATGTACCACTTAAACACGCAGCGTGATGCAAACGCTGGTTCTTTCAATAGATCTGTTACAGACTCTCATAACATCTGGCTAGCACAGCTGGATGTTCACCGCGTAGTACGGCACCCCGAAGCGTCAGCATTTATTATTAGCAGTGCTAAAAAACACCTCATTTCTGTATTTATACACTACTTAATATGGTCTACTAGAGTGTGTTAATATTTATGCTGTTCTATCGAAATCGGAATTCGTAGGTACTTGTATGAACCTTATTTATATCATGTCATGAACTCATATGTGTGTTTGTTCAGACTGTGCGTGGCAGCCCTGTCAGTGAGCAGTTTCTGCGGCAGTAGAGAAGCGCTGTATGGCGTGTTTGACGGAGACAGGAACGTCGAGGTGCCGTACCTCCTGCAGTGCACCATGAACGACATCCTGGCCGAGGAGCTGCACAGAACCAAGAGCGAGGAGGATTACATGACCAACACCTTCCTCGTCATGCAAAGGTGAGAACACAGCCTGATGAATTTAAGCGTCAGGATCGTTTGTGAACCGAACAGATATGAATACGTATATACAAACATAATCCGTTCTCAGTTTACTCGGACATATGTTCTTTTATTGATAATGTGTGAGGGTGGCAACAGGTGGTCCCCAGTTCCAATCAGACTGGTGGTGGTGAGTTATTTGCAGACCCCTTGCTGTTTTTGTAAAATGTACTCCAAAAAAAATATTAAAGAGAGCAGCTTTACTTAATGTTAGTGCTTGCTGTGTTCCCTCTAAAGTCATGATGCCAAGAGTGTTTCATAATGCCTGGACCCATTTAGGCAGCCAAAATCTATCCTCACACAGCCAGTGCTAATTTTACATTGTGAAATGTACCACATAAATCAACAACCTTTAAAATCCCCCTCACTTCCTGTTCACACAGGAAGCTGGGCACGGCTGGGCAAAAGTTGGGCGGGTCGGCCGTTCTGTGTCACATCAGGCATGACCCGACCGACCCAGCCGGCTGCTTCACGCTCACCGCGGCGAACGTGGGGAAGTGTCAGGCAGTGTTGTGTCGCGATGGTAAAGCCCTGCCGCTGTCGCTGCTGCACAACATCGGTCTGGAGGAGGAGTACAACCGCATACGGCAGCACAAAGCCATCATCACCGAGGTAAACTACAAGCAACAATTTATTTGTAAACCTCAGTGAGGTAAACTACAACCAACACTACCTATAAATGCCAGTGAGCTAAATTACCACCAATTTATCATTAAACCTCAGTGAGGTAAACTACAACCAACACTTACAGTACCTACAAACGCCAGTGAGGTAATGAGTTATGATTACCTCATTTATCAGCAAACCTCAGTGAAGTAAACTACAACCAACACTTAAAGTACATACAAACGCCAGTGCGGTAATGAGTTATGATTACCTCATTTATCAGTAAACCTCAGTCAAGTAAACTACAACCAACACTTACAGTACCTACAAACGCCAGTGAGGTAAACTACAGCCAACTATTTATCAGTAAACCTCAGTGAGGTAAACTACAACCAACACTACCTACAAACGCCAGTGAGGTAAACTACAGCCAACTACTTATCTGTAAACCTCAGTGAGGTAAACTACAACCAACACTACCTACAAACGCCAGTGAGGTAAACTACAACCAACACTACCTACAAACGCCAGTGAGGTAAACTACAGCCAACTATTTATCTGTAAACCTCAGTAAGGTAAACTACAACCAACAATACCTATAAATGCCAGTGAGGTAAACTACCGCCAACAATTTATCTGTAAACCTCAGTGAGGTAAACTACCACTAACACTACCTATAAACACTAGTGAGGTAAACTACAGCCAAAAATTTTACCTTTAAACATCTGTGAAGTAAACTACAACTAGCGCTTTATGTGTAAATCTTGGGAAACTACAACTAGCACTACCTGTCAACTTCAGTGAGGTAAACTACCACTAACACTACCTATAAACACTAGTGAGGTAAACTACAGCCAAAAATTTTACCTTTAAACATCTGTGAAGTAAACTACAACTAGCGCTTTATATGTAAATCTTGGGAAACTACAACTAGCACTACCTGTCAACTTCAGTGAGGTAAATTACCACTATCATTTTACCTATAAATGTCAGTATGGTAAACTACAACCAAGACTTTATATGTAAACTTCACTGAGGTAAACTACAACTAACACTTGAACTGTAATCTTCACTGAGGTATACTACAACGAACACTTTAACTGTAATCTTCACTGAGGTAAACTACAACGAACACTTTTACTGTAAACATCAGTGAGGTAAACTACTATTACTTTACAGTGGCTGATGTACAACCTAGCATCTCAGCTTAAAACTTGCTAGCAAGTTGGTAGCTACGAGTGAGAGGATTTTCCTATAAACTTCTAAAGACTAGGTTGCATTTTAATTGACCATAGAGTCGTGAATAAAGCCTTTAAATCATACTTTTACTTTTCATTGGATTGGCTAGTCATAATTATTTAATATCTTGAGAAATGATACGCAACCTAGACGTGACACACGCTTCCTTTTCGTTACCAGGATAACAAAGTAAACGGTGTGACTGACTCGACGCGGATCATGGGCTACTCCTTCCTGTACCCGGCTGTGCTGCCGCGGCCGTACGTGCACACGCTCCCACTTACACCACGGGACGAGTTCTTCATCTTGGGCAGCCGTGGCCTGTTTGAGGCCTTGGAGCCTGCTGAGGCTGTCGAGGCTGTGCGCAAGGTTCCAGATCCTCTCGCCGCTGCCAAAAAACTGTGCACTCTTGCTCAAGCATACGGTTGCACCGAAAGCCTGAGCGCCGTGGTGGTGCAGCTAAGCGTGACTGAGGATTGCTGCTGCTGCTGCTGCTGTTCATCCTCTAGTGGCCTCCACTCTACCCCACAACCACCTCCCAGTCCTGGTCCCGGCACAGGCCTCTATCCGCCCTCAGCTGGCGTGCCACCTTCCTCTTGCAGCGAGATCAGCTCCGAGGTCAGCGCCTCGGAGATGAGCTCGGAAGTCGGGTCCACCGCTTCCTCAGACGAACCTCCGATCCTGCTCCAGGAGGCGCACCTGCATCTCCACCAACCTGCAAATCCAAACCCAAACCCACGTCTGCTCTCCTGCTGCTCTCTGCACCCGACACCGACTTCATCTGCCATCACGGCCGGTAATTCCAACTCCTTTCAGCGTCAGCTGTCAAGTGCTACTTTCTCCAGCGCACTGTCCGATAACGGCCTGGACAGCGAGGATGAAGAGCCCATTGCCGGCGTCTTTTCCAATGGCAGCCGTCTTGAGGTGGAAGCCGACGTCCATTGCTTGCGCCTCCTGGCACCTCCACCGCCTCCTCCTCCAAGCACCCCCGAAATTCCAGACGACTTGGTACCCCTGGAAGCAGAAACGATGCCGCTCACTAACGAGCCTGAGAAAGAAGGCAGGCAAAGCGAGAAACCAGGCAACAGCGCAACACCCGAACCCTGGAGCAAAACCCTGTCTCGCAGGAGAGGCAACGGCTCAGTGGCTCCCCACGAGACGAGCCACAACCTGATCGAAGTGGCAGCCGATGCCCCGTCTAAGAAGTCCGGCGGGTATTTCACGGCCCCGGCGATGCCTGACCCTGACGACCAGCTCATCATTCCACCCGAGCTAGAGGAGGAAGTGAAGGAGATAATGAAACAGCATCAGCAGGAGCAGCAGAAGCCCAGTAAGAGCGAGCAGCCCGCTGATTACTACGACACGCCGCTGTGATAGCACAGCATGGTGTCCCTATCCCAGGCTTGCAGAGCCTCTTGCACTGAACAGTTCAGTGTTTTCCCTGCTGAGTGTGTGTGAGTGTTAGCAGATTAGCTGAGCCAGGTGTTATTTGAGAAAACATTAGCACTGTTAAGGTATTTTCCTAGGACTGAGACTGGAAAACCCAGTTGTATTTGCCAGAGTGTACTTTAAGTATTTGAGAAAACAAATAATCGGGAATTAGGCAAATTATGAACTACTCGCCCTCTAGCATGACGTTTATCTGCTACATGAACAACACATCTGTTTATTTCAGGTTAGTTCCTGTCAACAGTATCATTGCCCCTGTGTGGATTCATAATATTTTGAGTTTGTTTTGTATATAGTGAGTGAACGGTTTGAAAGTTTCCTTCCAATTTTGCCTAACCGACTATATTTAGGCCACAAGTCCAGAAGACGGTTATTAGTTGCGTTGTGGCCGACAAGACACCAAAGTCGTGGCCAAGAATTGTGTGAACTTGCATCCACGAGGTAACGTTCTGATGCTAAGCTTAATTTGTTGCCTCCAGTCAATTATTTATTTGAGAATTTGCCTCATGTGATGTGGGATAATGGTGTATCCATGAAGTGGCCCAGTGATGGTGTTGGGCGAGGGGTTTAAATATATCGTTCTCGGCCATCTTGCTTATCTTCCTGTGGCCACAAAAGTCATATTCAACTAATTTCTCTCTCCTACTCATTTTAAAAATACAATTAGCTCTGAGTGGAGGAATCACCAGGGATACGAGATTTTCACAAACCCAAGTGCCAAGATTCGAATTGTATTGTGATTCTGTCAGAATCACGGTTTTGTAAATGTCTCGATTCAATATTAAACTTTCAGATTTTGTTACAATACTAAACAAATTTGGGAAATAATTTGCTCCTACCACGTTGGATGCTGTGCTGTGGGAATAGTATACAGAGCGCACCACCTGCAGGATTATAGAGGAACTGCAACATGTCTAACAATTGGCTATCACTTATGGCTATACAGTATGTAACTTATAGTCTACTTGTTTTAATATTTAATTCACTTGCAAGAGAAATTGAACTTGTGGCCTTAAGTTCATTCATAGCCAAATGTTAATTGAGTGGGTTTAATTAATTAATTATTAATAATAATAATGATGAATAGGCTGATGATGCCACTATTCAGACTAAACGGTTACAGAAACTTTAATGTTGTGACCAAGATGTTCAAAAACAACAACAGAAAAGTAACAAGAAATGTTTAACACTACGACAGATGCAATGATTTCATGCTACTGGCAAGCTAATAGGAAGTAAACCTGATGCTTGTAGCTCAGATAAACGTCGCGCTAAATCGTGAAAGTAATCTCTAGATCTCTAGACATGGCAGCTCTCCATCGACTTCATCCAAGATCCATCTTAGCCACAACACGCCTACACACAATGTTCAGCACCATCGCGTCCTTGTCGTCAAACCTCATCCACAGCAACGCACAGATCCGTGTTTCCTGCAGTCCAAACCCACAGGAAGCCTTTTTATTATTATTATTATTATTATTATTATTATTTTCCTCCTGCGAGCCGACCAACAGCAGGTCCGAGAATCCCTTTAAGAGCCTCCAGCACCCGACTTGCACACCACTGTGCCCCACCCCTTTAAGAGCTCAGATCAGCCGACTACTGACCTACTGACTGTTTAGTGTTTATTTTTCGTTTTAAAAAAGTGACGGTATCTTATAGAGTTCAACACTAGTCTTGCGAAGTTATAACGCATTACCACTTGACAGAATTGTGGATTTGTTTCTTTTTCCTTTTTTCTTTTTACCATCTCTTTTTTTTTATATGAGGAAACACTGCAAAAGACTTTTACAAGAAATGAGGAAAAATAAACACAAGAGGCAAAGCGCAGAATCGTTTTGTTCGAGAAGGTGATGTGTAGTGCACACCGGTTATACCACGCTTATCTGTTGTAGATAGGGCACTTACGTAAGACTGTATTTCTTCACTAAATCGAGGCTTCGTGCCTGTAAAACTAGAAATTTAGTAGAAATGGAAAAAGACTAACTCCTAGGAGTTGCTTACTCTTTTATGGTGACCTAGTCACTTTTTTTTGTACTAATCTTCTCTGCGAGAAATGGTGATTTGTTTTTTTGTTTTGTTTTTGTGTTCTGTTCCAATTACTGTAAATAAGAAATATTGTATACAGATGCTTTTTAAAGGAACTGTGTGTGGCTGTAATAAGCTTATTCCTTCCTTGCACACGAAAATACACAAAGGTATTCAGTACGCAAACGAATGACTTTTCAACAATCAACTGCTCGGTCTTGTTCTCACTGTTAACTGGTTACACACAGACACACACACACACACACAGCTCATTCTTCTGTTGTCACCAGCATGACCAGTAAAGATTATCTGTATTCAAACTACACAAAATGTTCCCTTTTTTTTTTCTTTTTTCTTTTTTTGTTATAATAAATTCTAAATTTATCATGATGAAGCCTCGTGGTTTGTTTTGTCGTGGATATAGGCCCAAGGAAAAAGTATATGAAATAATATCTCTCTCTTATTTAATTGTTTATTGTAATGCAGGTGATTGTATCACAGTCACCCTTTCGTGTCTTCTTCATGGACTGTCAGTCTAAGGTAAGGAAAATATAAGACTGTTGCTGTTTCTGTGTCTTTCCCATAGATCAGATCAGATTATGGTCCTGATTTCCATTGCTTTCTAAAAATATATTTGTGAGAGACTCCAATTTAGAGATTAACTTTTTAAAAAATAAATAAACATTTCAGAAAATTACCTGCATGTATTTTAAGACAATTTGTAAAAAATATTTTGTTACAAAAAATTTTGGTCAACTTTTTAATTTAATTCTTTCATTTTTAAATATCAATATTTTATAGATTATATAATATAGATCATATTTTTTATTTGCTAAAAGAGTGTGCAAAATTAATTGGGTCTCAGCTTTTATACAAATAAGATAATCGTGATTAAATGATTATTGTGCTACATTCTGTTTTGCAGTGACTTTCTCCTTCTCCTTTTCTTTTTCTCTCTTTCTTTCTCTTTTGTTTCTTCTTTTGTTTTACAGGTAAATTATATGAAGTAAAAAAAAAAATTGTTAAAAACAAAAATTGCAGGTGATTTGTATCATAATATTCTGTCATTTTGAAATTAGTGAACATACAAATCGTCATTTTGTGCATCGTCTGATTTCCCTTGCTTTCTAGAAATATAGTTGCGGGAGACTCCAACTTACAGATCAGCTTTTTAAAAATAAATAAATAACTTACTGCATTTTTTGTGTTTTTTTTTTATAACAGTTTTTTTTATATATTAATTTTTTTTTTTGGACTTTTAAAATTTAGTCATCAACTTTTTAATTTCATTCTTTAATTGTTAAATGTAAATAATATTTCTATAATTTAGTTTTTAAAATTTGATACATTTTGCTCATTACTTATATATATACTTATACTTATATATACTTATATATATATTTTATGTTAATGATGTTACTTGTTTACTACAAGTAAAAGAATGCAATATACTTGTTCTGTAAAATACAGTATTGTTCCAGATAATTGAGCAGAATACATTTTGAAAACATTCAATAGGTTATAATGAACTCAAAACCGAAATCTGTCATGTTTGCTGAACAAAAAGATTTTATTTTTTTCCCAATTGAAAATAATAATAAAAAATACAATTCAGTTTAGGGCTGTACAGTTAATTGGGTCTGACTGCAATCGCAAATCTGGTTTCCAACTTATAAAAAAATAATAATCATGATTAAATGTTTATTGTGCTACATTCCCTTTTTGCAATGACGTTCTTATATTGTGTTTTACAAAGCTCAATCTCACTCTCAGCCAGACTGGTGCATTTTTTTCTCTTTCTTTCTTTGTTTTATAGGTAAATTATATTTGAAGTTCAAGAAAACCAACTGTTAAAAACAAAAGGTTTTTATAATCATTAAATGTGTGATTAAATGAGTGTTAAATAGCTGTGATTGATATTATAATCCAGCAGCCCTAGTTCAAGATACATATTAATACAAGAAAAAAGGCTAAGTATTTTATTTGAAAATGCTAATTATTATTATTGCCTTACAGAGCTGCTGTTTTGAGGAACTCTGACAGTTTCTTAACAGGATTCAGGTCAAGAAGGTGGCCAATCTGATTTTTTTTTTTTCCTCTTATTTCTTTTTAAATGATGCATTGTCAATGATGCAATCTCGAGTCCTGGAATATGGCCGTGCCATCGGGGAGGGGGGAGGGGAGGGGGAGATTACTCCGTAGATCATTCAGTACATGCAGGTCGTCAGCTGACTTCGTCTTTCTGCTGAGTCTAGACCTGAGTAACTGATCAACCCCAGATCATAACACTGTCTCCAGAGGCTTCTACAGTGGACACTATATCGCGTCATGTGCTTCCCTTCTTACCCCGACACGTTCTGGAATAGACTCAATCTGGTCTCATCGGATCACATCAGACCTTTTTGTTTTTGTTTTGTTTTTCCTGATGAGTCTCACTAACCAGTGGTTTTCGCAGGACACACAGCTGTTTAGTCACAGTCCTGTGAGAATACTTTTACTTGCACTATTAAACATAGCTATGGATTTTACGGTTCATTTATTATTTACCATGCAACATCACCAAACGTTTAAGTGATCTTCCATCATCCTCATTCATGACTATTTCTTAAACAGAATATAATGATGGTTCAGCAGTATTTCCTCCAGGTTTTAATAACGTCTTCCACGGTCATTTCAGCAATCTCCTTAGTTGTTGTCTTTACTCGATGCAGGCCGTTTTGACACCTTCATTGACCTTAAGAGGACGTAACGTCTCACTTCACCTTGCTGATGTCGCAGTCTTGGTGGAACCAAATGGCCATTCCCCAACCAGAAACGAGAACTCTTAATCTTTTAGTGAATAAAAATAGTCTTTATGTATTTCTAAGCTCAGTGTAAATGCTTATGTCTGTCAGCTTTAGTTAGGGGTGGGTGAAATGCTGCTTAATGCACAACTGCCAGCCTCTGGATCATTCTGCATCGGGAAGGTCTGGAGACACCAGCCACTTCAAACCACTGTTTGCTTCTTGAGAATCGCTTTCTGTTCTCTTACAGCTGCTCCTTTAATACCTCTTAACTTTCCTTGTTAAGCCTTTTTCTCACAGAATTCATCTGCAGAAATATTTTACCTTCAACAAGATTTTTGATTATTATTTCTACTCATAATGTGAAACAAACTCTTTAAATAAGTTTAATTTATTAAGAAGATCACCTGTGTGTGTATGTGTGTGTATGTGTGTGTATGTATGTATGTATGTATATATATATATATATATATATATATATATATATAAAACGCCCATGTCTGAATTGATGCCAAGTACTGTATCTGAGAAAATAAAGTAAAGTATTTGAGAAATAAAGCAAACACTTTCTTTCGGGGGGAAAGAGAAATTCTGGAGCAAATAATGGTGCAAATTTGATATCTCTTGTTTAAAGAAATATTTTTAAAAATCATGTCATGCCATTTTAAGTAACAAAATATCTACAGCATTATATTTTTAAGTAATTTACTGAATGCTTGAAAGGGTTATGGTTGTCCCTCAGACCAACCACAAGATGGCAGCACTGCTGCATATGAGTTTCACTTGTTCTCTTTATGTCCATGTTGACTTCCTCCAGGTTCTCTGGTTTTCTTCCTCCTCCTTAGAAACAGGTTTAAATTGTTGCTAGGTGTGAAGACCCATTAGGGTGTATTTCTATTTTGTAGCTCTGGGTTCACCACGATTCTGACCAGGACGAAGCACTTGCTGAAGGAGAGTAAAGGGGCAGGGGAAGCTCAGTGGTTAAGGTGTTGAACTGCTGAACTACTGGAAGGTCTTAGGTTCAAACACCAACAAGTTGTCCCTGTTGGGGGCCCTTAACTCTCAACCCCTCAGATGGATAATGAGATAAAAATGGTGTCCATTTGGCGTCCAATGAAGGGCGTCCAATGAAGAGTCCATCATTGTTCCTGTCCCAAAGAAACCACATCCTGCTTCTCTCAATGACTATCGCCCTGTAGCCCTCACCTCAGTAGTGATGAAGTGCTTTGA
>JAQQZS010000001.1:5435120-5449832 GCA_030068045.1 Platyallabes tihoni
TCCGCCATTTTGTCCTCTGCTATAGAAACTCTTAATCCTCTTAAAAGTCCTCCTCTTACAATTACTCTTAACAATTTCTACCTTAGGAGCTGTTTTTGGGTCTAAGATGTTTCATGAATCATTTTTATCTTGACTAAGATTTAGTCCTAAATTTAAGGGGAAATTCTAAGAATGTCTTAATTCTAAGAATTTTCTTAGAATTTCTTCACTACAGTAGGAGCAACTTTTAGGCTTAAGAAGCGTTGTGAATGCGGGCCCTGATATCTGTTAAATATTTTAGTGATAATGGATCTTATCTAAAATATGGAGGGTTGGTGTAACAAGCCCAGTTAAACCAGTTCAGTTTTGTCTGGTGTCACCAACATCCCTTAATACAAATATGGATTTCAAGGCAGTGAAATTAAGACTACAGTACTTCCTCATCAGCATACTGTAGTAATCAATGTCTCACATTCCTTGAACGTTCCATTATAGCACGGTCTGCTTGTTTGTGATTCCTCGCCATGGTTACTCTACACTCAGGCATTTCAAATAGTGTTGTTCAAATAAAAGATGATGTTATCAGCCACCATAAACCAGATATCTCTTACATTTTTTTTATGATAACGAATATTACAGAATGAACTCCGGCAAGGTATTACGATCGTCCCGGGTAATTTAGTCAAATCAATAAGACGAAGGTACTCAATAAAACCCCTTTCTTACAAACGTTGCTTAGATAAGATTGCCTGAATTCCTGGAAATAGTTATCTTTTAGTGCTTAAAGTTTAATGAATAATGACTTCCAATAAGACTTATCGACATTTCTCTCACCGGTGCTTTATGATGTCAGCACGGGGACTCTGCGGTTCCCACACTAATCAGACGAGAGTGTGTAAATGAATAAAGATGTATAAAAACGTATACAGCTAAGCTACATTCAAGTAAATAAAATGAGTAATTTGATTGCAGCAACACAAAACAGAGGATCTTTATGGTTTTTCATGTATTAAATGGTTCTGGTAAAGTGTTACTCTTGGTTGGCAGAGGTAGCTCAGTGGTTAAGGCACTGGCCTACCGATCCCAGATTCAAAACTACCAAGTTGGCACTGTTGGGCCCTTGAGCGGAGCCCTCAACTGCTCCAATGTATAATGAGATAAGGCTGTTGAAGTCGCTCTGGATAAGAGCGTCTGACGGATGCTGTAAAATTCAGATTTCAGACCCTAGAGTTGGTAAAAGTACCACAAAGTTAGTCTTACTGCAATTGTAACGCCTGCTTAGCTTGAGCAAGTCGCTGTCACTGAATTCCATGCGCTGGCCGATGACGTCGCTGAAGGAGGGAATCTTGGTGACGATGGTGGGCTCGGTGCCGTTACGGAAGGAGTTCTTGCTGTAGTGCATCATGGAACCGTAGTCATAAGGTACGTTCAGGGAGCTGGACCTGGTGTCGTCGTATTTATTGAAATTGTGCTCCTTACCTAAAAACAGATAGTTCAGGAATAGAGGATAGATTTACTCATCATTGTCTTCCATGGTCATTCACTCATATAGTAGTTTTCATACTCCGGCAAAGAAGTACATTTATAATATGTATTTCACAACTCATTAACAGATTTTATCAGGTTTATCCAAGTTGGGACATTTTTGTGATGCGATTGGTTATGCGACCTGCTTCGATGCGATCCCACATAATGGTGACATAATCGTCACGGTCGGCGCGTGATTGCTCGTGCCAGAACCCCAGCGCATGAAGGAACTCGTGTTCGATGGTGGCGATCCGGTCACATCCTGCACCGATGGATAACTGCTGCTTTCCCACACGTCGGTTCCCCACGGAGGAGAAACACCTGGAACATGGAAACGAGGCGGATTTGTTTACGCAACTTTTTTTTTTGATAGATGTTATTACATGTTACTACGTTATTACATCTATTACATCTCACTCCCTCTCTCACTCATGGTCTATACCGCTTTAACGTGTGTACAGGGCCGCGGGGAAAAGGGAGAATTGCTCTTTTTTTACATTTACAGTATAACCTTGAGTTGGTGCATATTATTCACATTACCAACGAGCGTTCACGGTTCTGTGTGTGTTTTAAACTCTGGTGTGTGACTCTGCTCACCCGCTGCCTTTAAACACAGAGATGTAGTTCTTCTCTCCACTCCAGGGTTTGTAATCAATGCAGGTCTTCAGGCGATACTGTTCAAACGCCTTCAATATAACACCTTTAGCATTAATCTCTGAAACACACAGCAGAAGTGTAATAATAATAATGCATACTGTATACTGAATCATGAATATCTTGTAAATATAAGTATGAAGTTTAGTTTATAAATGGAAAGATCGGTAGAGCGGTTTAGGGATTGCTGTTAGTATATGAGGAACAATTAGTTTTCATAATTTTATTTTAATTCAACTTTTTTTTTGGCTTGCATTAACAAACGCAATACCTTCTTAATCGACCATGTCTATGTTAAATATATGCAAAGTCATATTTGTTAGTGCCAATACACAGAAACATGTACAATAGCTCCAGTGCTGATGTGACTTACCCAAATCATCCTCAAAGTAGTACGGCACAGTGGTGGGCCAGAGGTACTCGTCCCCGATTATGGAGTTCCTCCCTTCTTTCTAACAAAAAAGTTATTGAGTACCGGTTCAGTTACCGCCACCAAGATTAATTTCCAATAATAGCACACCCTGAAGTGTTTCATTATATAAACCTTTGATTTGTAGCTGCAGTTTTATCAGAGATGGTTTTTCAGAATTCAGCAGTGATGTGATGTAAATGTTCTCATGGCAGCTTTTGACTGTTAACGAGGTTCATAATCATTATGGCAGACCAGCAGGATGGATAAGGGCTCGTTAGCTACAGTAGGTGCGATAAGACTTTGTGCTCACCTCATCGAATAAAATATCTCCCTCGAAGAGGTCAAGACCAGCCGCTGTAGCCAGACAGTGATCACAGTAAAACATGTTATTCTGTACACTATGATATCACATGGTGTGATATAACCACTGATCTATAACATCGTACCAGGTTTACTTAGTTCTTAACTTCTCTCTTACCTTGATTGACTTCAAATAGATCCTCTTTTCCACCATCTACATCATATTCTGTCAAATCAAACGTACATAGCTTTATATTTGGTACACACCTATATTATACTGTATATTTGTTTAATTCCTACAATTGTTTTTTAGTGTATATATTAATTAATTAATTAATTAATTAATTAATATTTAGGTAAGTTATACAAAATGCAAATATATATTTGTAATAGAAATTACCCTTACCTGTTATTTTGCTTGTTGGCTAATTGAGGTTAAAAAAAAAAAAAAAAGGAAAAAATAAAAACAAAAAACTATTTACTCCTTATAACGTAAATAAATTAGCTAAATAAAAGAAAGTACAACAAAATAATAATAATAATAATAATAATAATAATTATCATTATCAAAACAAAAATACATTGTAATATATAAATTTTAAACAAACAAGCAAATAAATAAATTATTAAAGCATATTTATGTAATGAATATTAAGCATTCAAATAGACAATAACTTAACCAATCAAATATACAAAACATATTATAATATCAGAGAAAATACTGTATCGCATTTTAAATAAAAGAAAATGTTTGAATAGGGACAACTTTAAATAACTTAATAAATAAATAAATAAATAAATAAATAGGTGGTTATTATTTATTAACAAAAATAAGACACTTAAATATGTGGATCTTTGTGGACCCTTAAATATGTGGACCCTTAAATTTATGTCGATATTTAGGAACCTATGGACTAGAACAAAATCTTATCTAATTATTATTATTATTATTATTAATTATTTTGTGAGATGAAACCTACCAGCGCTCTGATGCCCGAGTCCAGAAGTGTTATAATCACAATCAGACGTGTCCACGGTGAGACAGTGTGGTCCATGCTGCACGAGCGGTGAGGAGACCAAGCTCAGGACTAACGCTAACACTAACACACTGTACATAAATAGATCATGATGTAAATGAATGATTAACTCTTTTTAACTGATGTGATACTGAGAGTGTGTTCAACGCACACATTAATAAATGCCCTTCATGCCCTTCATGTCCTCCATAAAACAGATAAACTGCAATATAAGAAAGATCAGTAAGATATTAGTAGATATTGATACTGACGCGTGTGGTTATAACATGCTACATGATGTTCTACAGAGGAAGTCACATGTATTCCATATAAACGTAATCGACGGAGTCACGTGTAGGATCGATACTCGTGCTTTTTAGGCTTGTTTTTGCAGCCACGGGACATGAACGTCGACCATGAACTCTTCTGTATATATAGATACCAAATACCAGATTATTCTAGAGACAGATGTGAGGCCATCTGTCTGACAACAAAACCTGCAACAGGACGATGACTCGAAGCTCACCAGTAAATCTACATCAAGAACGGCTGAAAAATAAAAGCAAAATAAAAGAAATGCTGTAAGACCGCTACGATCAGATGATTTTTATTATGTTTTTACATAAACAAACGTGACTGTAATGAGGAGATCCAAGTATTCATGTTTATTATTTTTGTTGTTTAAGACACATACACATTCATATGTCCTTTTTAAATTTCACACAATATGTCTTTTGATTAGTTACAAATATAAACAAAAATAACTGCAGGAAAAATCTTTTTAAACACTTTATATGTAGTTAAACACTTTATTTAAACAATTTATTTTTCTACAAACAAATTACGATACAAATGCCTTTCAGGAAAATTACACCTGATGTCATTGGACGGGGCCTTGAAACTGAAGTGACCAGGATCTGGAAGTTTCCCAGAAAGCGAGAACAATGTACTGTAAGAAACTGCCAAATTCCACAATCGTCATTCTGTGAAAGTAGTACAAGTTTAATGTTTTTTTTTTTTTTTTTTTAGCCATTTGGGAGAATGCATGGAACGAGGCTTTAGTATTTGGATTTAATCACTTACATTGTACTCACGTTTCAGGTGATAAACGTCATAGTAGGTGTGCAGAGCAGAGACATTTATAACAAACCAGACCTACTGTATGGAAATGTCCTTATACTGTATGCTCCTCAAGTTTGACTGAATACAGCCTTTAACATAAACAACCACCAACAAAAACTGGTCTTTTTAAAGGAAAAATCTGTTGATTTTATGTCCCACTGATTTGATAATATGTGAGTAAAAACTTCATAAAAACCCCAACAAATTGTCTAAAGAAAGACTGATGATAAGGAAACAGAGTTGCAGGTGGATCTGAAAGCAGCAGAAACAACAGTTACATAACTGTTGTCATCACATTTGTGATTTCACCTTGTGAAATTAATAAAATTATTAGATTTGTGAAAAAAAAACACACCTCTGGATAATTTGGTTATTATTTTTTTGTTGCTTAATTTAAAACTAAATTTTAAACTAAATGGAAAATGTATGCTTAATATATAAAATAATAATATTACTAATAATAGCAATAATAATAAAGAATATTTTTTGTATTGACAAACACTATTTATTCATGTATTTGTTTATTTGCTGTATATATTTGACACCATTTGAAATAAATATCTATTTGTGCCTGTGTTTATAATACCAACATGATTATTATTGTTGTTGTTGTTGTTGTTTCCCATGTATTACAGCCCACAGTACATTTATAACACATTTTTGGCCAGAAAATTAAAATACTGTTAAAACTAATAAAGGGTTGACCTGTCCAAAGCTGTAGGTGATTTCCTGTAGAGAATGCAAAACTTTTGTGTGAATCATCAAAAAAACGTTCCTGAGATTTCATTTTTTTATACAGTATGTTAGTCAGCAATCAGTGCAAATCGATGGTCAGTTTGTTACACAATGAGTAGAGAAGAGCTGATGAACAGTGATGGTGAGATGACGTTCAGCATTTCCTCACAGTAATGTGTAAATTGCATTTTGTGCACGGAGAAAAGATCAGTTAAGGCTTAAATGTCTACAATAATTTTCTAATTTTTAAGATAAAACAGTAAAAAGTAGTAAAACAACGACTTCTGATGTGCTTTTCAGCAATCGGCTAAAGTGCGCTTCCTCTGCCGAGGCAGAAATAAAAGAGTTTTTCTTTTTTAAAACAGGTGGACAGACGTCTGCAGCGCCCAGAAGAGCTGCAAATCTTCATCCTCACTTTCATTCTGTAAGAACGACACAAGAGCACACACACACACACACACACACACACACACACACACACACACACACCTTAGTGTATCAAAAGAAAAGATTCAGTATATCAACATATTTAATTAAAGGCAAAGTTTTTATTTAAATAAAATGTGTATGTTGAACCAAAATAAATCATGGGTAAAAATGGCAAAAACACTATATAAAAAAACTAATTTAATAGAATTAAGTTTATTACAATCAAATTTTTAAAGCATAATAGACATAATGTTAATATATATATATATATATATATTTTTTTTTTCAAATCTTTTTTGATTTTTAAAATTAGATAGTTTGGTGGAAGAATATTAATATGTAAAATGTGAAAATGTATATATTTTTATTATTAAAATTTTAGTTAAAATTTTAATTTTATTTAAAATAAAGTTTTCAACTATTAATATGTACAACTTCATTCTATGTAAATCTGTTTACAGTTACATAGAATGTTATAGAACATCCACAATGCACATTAGTCCCAGTCCCACTCAATTTATAGGAATTCTGTTTTTGTTCTCCCTGAGACAATAGTGAGAGCTGGAAGAAAGAGAGAAAGAGAGAGAGACCTCGTCTGCTTTCTGATTTGAAGAGAGAAAGTGCTGCTGTAGTTTACCATGTAATTGGTGTAGCTGAAGCGATGTCTGCGCATCAAATGGCCAAGAAAGTTGCGGCTGGCGTAGTTGGCATCTCCAAACGGCATACACGCACAGATTGGACAAACCTTCAGACGGAACAAGGTTCATTTAATCGGAAATCATATACAAAGATGTGCTGCACATGAGCGTATAATGTAAACTTTTTTTTTTTTACATTTAAAAAATGTTCAATTGTAAAACAAACAAAAAAAATAAGTGTAAAAAAAATGTGTCATTTTTAGCAAAAATGACACATTTTTTATTGTGTAAAGTGGCTTTGCGACAATGACAATTGCGCTATACAAATAAAATTAAATGAACGTATCATTTACAGTACTGTATAGAACATTGATAAATATGTGGATTTTTTTTAAGGGTAATTGGTTTAAAAGAAGATTTCTGAGGACATCAGTGTGATCGAAAAAGCAAATAAAAAATGTAAAAAATAATGATTTAAGGAACTAATTCATTTAGGTAAAAGCAAATTCAGGGAAAATTCGATTGGTGGAGAATGTTGAAGTTTGGTCTGCTTTCTTGAAAAAGCTTTCAGATAAATTTATTTGATGACAGAGCTCAAGATAAATTATTTGAACAATAGTAAACAATACCGGGGAAAATTACTTTAATGTTAAAGTGATCTAATCTATAAAATATAGAATTGTTTTTCCACGATTAATTTATCTTCAAATCTTTCACCAAACGTATTTATTTACATTTCTAAAATAAATAAATAAATAAATAAGTTTGGTGAAAGATTTGAAGATAAATTAATTTGATGATGTCTCTCAGTGAAAGTCTGGGTCCTGTGGATCTTACGATTGTGTTTCGGCTGTGCTCTTGATGATGGAGAAGAAGGCAGTGGTGCACCAGGGCCATGTCACTGAGGTTCATCAGGGGGCAGTAAGGACAAGTGTACACCCTCGCTGCACTGGACACACGGGTACAAAAGTGATCATAAGCACAACATACATGTACAGTACAGGTGTATTTATATATATATATGAGAGAGGTATCATGATAATTGAACGAGGGGGGTTTGAGTCAAACCGCGACTTGTGAAGATATTTCTTGTGAGTACAGGCGTACAAAAATGATTGACATTTGCAGAAGACTCTTGGCCATAGTAAAACAAATGGTATGTTGTCATAGAGGCCTTTTCCTGCCATAAACACTAATACTGCCTTGCAGACAGTTCTTTGCAACTGACACCATTTACTGTCAATAGACACAATTTAATGAGCTAGACTTTAGTACTGCCATAGACACCAGTGGATACACTTTATGGAAAACAGTATTTGGCCAAACCTGTTAATTATTGAATTCGGGTGTTTCCATCAGGTCACTTATCCCAAATGAAGAGCAATCTTAATGCTTCAGCATACCAAGACATCTTGGACAATGCCATGCTTCTATGCAATTTTGGGCAACAGTTTGGAGAAGGTTCTTTTCTATTCCAAAACAACGACTATAAAGACATGGTTTGATGAGTTCGGTGTGGAAGAACTTGACCGGCCCTAACACAGAGCCCTGACCTCAACCCAATCGAGCACCTTTGGGATGAACTGGAACGGAGATTGTGAGCCAGGCCTTCTCATCCAACATCAGCGTCTGACCTCATAAATGCTCTACAGAATGAATGGACATGAATTTGAACAGAAACACTCCAACATCTTGTAAACAGCCTTCCAAGAAGAGTGACTCCATATTAAAGTACATGTACAGTATTTGAATACAACCCAGTTTGGCCCGATACTTTTGTCCATATAGTGTACCATCAGCTTGGCCATAAAACACTGAGTATGTTATTATATCACACATTCTTATTGATTGTTTTTTTTGTTGGTTTCTCTGGACAGCAAATGTTTTATTTCAAACTGAGAGCTACCAAACGTCAGGATTTATCATCTGCCACACTTTTTCTGTAATTAGCACATTGATTCAACGTTATGAGTCAGTTCCCCCAAGGGTAGATTAGCACGTTTGGACATGGTGATGGAGTTTAAAAAGTGCTTACATACTGTACCTGTTCGAGGGTGCAGGAATGGAGTTGTTGGGGATAAATGCACTGCTTTGTAGGACGTCAGGCATTCGGGTAGGAAGCGGTACAGAGGGTGCACTGATAGGACCAAATTCCTCAATATACTTCCTGCAGGTTTTGTAATGGAGCCTCATCTTGCTGAGGATTTTCTGTAAAGATGAAGACAGACTGTGAATTATATGCAGTATAAAAGTCATTTCCTATAAAGTTACATTTATGCGATGGGATTAGTCAGGCCATGTGCATGTTGTGGTCACGTGATTGTGTTCATGGAAATGGAACAGCTGGTGAGAAACTTGGGGACTTTCCCACTGATTACGTTTGGTAAATAAATCCAAGACTCAGCTCCCTCTAGTGGATACAATTTCAAATGTATGAAATGCAGAACAACAGAACAGAACATGGACTTTAAGTATATTCTTCATGATTAATTAACCCCCAGATTATTATATAATCAACATTAGATTTTTTATATATACAATATATAAAAATATATTTGAATTTCTGACCAATCACAATATAGTTTAGTAATCTAATCAGATCTTGAAGTTTAACCTAAAACCCATTCTTGTGTCCATAGAAGAAAGTGTTAACCTCTTGTCCACATGCTCTGCATCTGCCCTTCTTCTCTCGCATCCTCTGCTGGATGTCCCTGGCTTGGTGCTCTCTCTCCGACACGGGGCTCCGGCACATGGGGCACTGAGGGCCCTGACTTCTCACCGCTGTCTCAAAACAGCTCCTACAGAACCTGGTGATGGAAAACGTCTAGCGTGAATACAGACGCTAGAAAGTCTAATCTACATCTGAGTTCTGTTGAATCTGAGCTTCCACTCACACATGGTGGCAGTTCTTGGTGCGGATGGGCAATTTCAGAACCTCCTGACAGATGGGGCAGTCGTAGTCCTGTTCCATGTCGGAATCTACATCTGCTATCGGAGAAGCTTTGTTCAAGTCCATGCTCAATCCTGACATGTTTGCCATTACTGACAAAAACACAAAGGGTTTGATTAACTGCAATATACAGTATATTCACTCACTCATAATGCTTTATCCTGTGGACAGGGTCATACTTAATTCATTCATTCACACACTGTGGGCAAGTTGGGAACGCCAATTAGCCTAACCTGCAGGTCTTTGGACTGTGGGAGGAAACCAGAAGAAACCCACCAAGCATGGAGAGAACATTCAAACTTTATGCACACCCACTCTGAGGCAGGAATCAAACCCTCAACCCTGGAGGTGCAAGGCGACAGTGCTAACCACTACACCACTCAGATGTATTTAACATTTTCAGCCCAGATGAACAAGCTGGAGGAGACAGTGATGAGGAAAAAACTTGTTGCTTCTTCCGAATAATCCACTGCATCACTGAGGTGTCGTGTGACATCATAACCATTTCAGCTATTTGATCTACACTAGAGCTTCTATTGGCTCGGACTACATGGGCCAGCCTTAACTCCCCATGTCCATCAGTGAACTTTGGCCACCCATGACTCTATCGACCAGTTCACAGGTTTTCCTTCCTTGGATCACTTTTGGTACGTCCTGACCACTGTAGACCAGGAACATCCAACAGGACCTAGAGTGTTGGAGTCACTCTAACCCAGTCGTCTAGCCATTATAATCTGGTCTTTGTCAAAATCATGCAAATCCTTACGCTTTCCCATTTTTTCTGCTTCCAACACATCGACTTCAGGGACAAAATGTTCACTTGCTGCCTAATATAGTGTATCCCTCCCCCTTCCAGCCACCAGTGTAATGTGATACTGTAACTGTAGCTACTGTGAGAAGGACCAGACTGTGACTGAATCTGAACACATTTGAAGCCAATAAGACTAGAAGAGAGAAAGGAGGACCCTGCCTCGTGCCCGAAAGTCTCCTGGGATAGGCTCCAGGTCCCCCGCGACCCTGATCAAGGATGAAGCTGTATAGAAGATGAATGAATGAATGAATGAGAGAAAGGAGGGTTTATGGAATGGAGAGAGTAATATCTGGTGATTAGAAAGGTGTGCACTCTACAGTGATCTTATTTCCCTTGCAAAGGATTAAAAAAAAAGTTCCATGTCTAGTTTCATGTCTTGTCTCTCTGTGTGTGTGTGTGTGTGTGTGTGTGTGTGTGTGTGTGTGTGTGTGTGCAGTTTTGCTGAAACTTGGAAACAGTGGTCTAAAATGACTCACAACTGTTACTCTACTGCAAAATTTTACCAAATGTTCGGTTCTCTCTCTCTCTCTCTCTCTCTGTATATAAAAAGAGACCAGATGTGTTGTTTGGGTTACAGATGTGAAGATTAGGGTTAACTTTAGATGTAGCACAACATACCTAGCACCATTAAGGAAGGTCTCCATATACATAACACAATTTCAGCAGGAATATAAGGTCGTTGGAATGTAGTAGAGTTTTTGAATTGTAAATTGAAATGATGTTGGACCAAAGTTGATCACATGACATCGGGATAATGCTGAATAAATGACCACAGTTCAACATTGTACCATGGTAATGCTGCTGAATGTGAGTCACAGAACCTACTAATGAGGTCAATGAATGCATCTCCATCTGTACTTTCCAGACTATTAAATGGCTGGGAAACAACAAAAAGGTTTTCTGATATTGTGTGACCTTTCCCATGTCTTACATCTGTGTCAAAGGTCCATAAAACAAGCTTCGTGTTGTACTTCCTCATTCCGTACATGAGAATACTTCCTATAGCCCGTGTCCAGACAGGCATTCATACAGCTCGCTTTGGCTCGGCGAAACCCCTTTTGTCTAACCAGAAAATACTAAAGTGCTTCCTATCGTCTGTCTGTCTTTAAGCTTGAATATGACTAACAGCACCAGTCAAGAGTTTGGACACGCCTTCTAATTCAATGTCTTTTGTTAAGGGATTTATTTTCCACATTCCAGAGCATTACCAGGAATTTCATAACTGTAATAAAGTTTTAAAAATGATTGTTATTTTAAGACACAAAGGTCAGAAGTTCTTGAAGAACAGGTCAAGTGCATTTTCAAAACCCATCAAGCTCCATGATGAAACTGTCTCTCATGAAGACCAAGACCAAAACTGACCTCTGCTGTAGAGGAGACGTTCATTTAGAGTCACCAGCCTCAGAAATCACCAATTAACAAACAGCACCTCAGATGAAGCTGTTATGAAGGATTTACATTTACAGTATTTGGTAGACACCCTTATCCAGAGCTCATTATAGATCTGAGCAGTTGAGGGTTAAAGTGTTTTGCTCAAAGGCACAACAGTGGTGACGAGGTCAGGGGTAGCTCGGTGGGTAAGGCACTGGACTACGGTTCGGAGGGTCTCAGGTTCAAACTCCACGACCACCAAGTTACCACTGTTGGGCCCTTGAGCAAGGCCCTTAACCCTCAGATGTGTAATGAGATAAAAAGCTAAGTCAGTCTGGAAAAGGGCGTCTGCCGAATGCCTAAATGTAAACTTGTTGAGGGGGTGGGGCAAGGTGTGGAACCTAGGACCAAACCGCAGCCCAATGCCTTACCCACTGAGCTACCAGTACCCAGCCCAACACATCTTAATATCAACTGTTCAAAGGAGATTATTGCATATTTTGGACGGATTCAGTATTGTTTTACAATGAAGAGTGAAATTAAAATGAGCTCACATTAATTTAGAAGGTGTGTACAAACCTTGTTATTGACTTTTATTGCTTTGATGTATGCGGCGTATGTAACACAGGGCACCTGGCAAAAAGTCTAAAATAAGCACTCCATGCCGATAGTTATCAAAGAACTTTCTGCCACTCAGCGTGTGTGTGTGTGTGTGTGTGTGTGTGTGGGTGTGGGTGTTTAACTTTAACTCTCCCGGTGTCAGTAAGCATTTCGAAGCGTGTCAGACACGTCAAACCACGAACCTCCCTTTAATTCATTTAGACTTAACGACATCCGAAAGCATTCTGAGCGAACTGAATAAGGAATATTCATAAATGATTTGACCCATTTTATTTTATTGATATTTAACTTGACCCATTTTATATGATTAATATAATAATAATGTATAAGTATATAATAGCTAGATACAGTAACTAAAAAAACTAATGTTTATCTAATTCAAAGGAAAAAAATGGCTCTATGTGCAAGATGGAGACAAATTACTGAAAATGTAATCGTGAAAATGTGGTCATGTGACCTGCGCACGTTGTATTGAGAGGAAAACAAAATGGAAAGGATCTTTTATGCAGAAGTAATAGTGATATCCATTGTAACAAACAAACAAACAAACAAACTTCCCTTTGATATTATTACTAATAGTAGTACTTAATGCTATGCTACATTTACATCTAACCCTGATCTTAATCTCAGAAAATCAAAGCACACATTTTGTTTATTTTTCTCACATATAAGCTACATACTGTTCCAAATAATAATAATAATAATAATAATAATAATAACCACCTATATATTTTTTCTTATGCAGAATATTTCTATCTAACACAAACACACACACACACACACACACACACACACATTTTTAAAGCTTGTAAATCATACACAAGTTCTGTTTAAAGGCAGATGATATTCAATACTTCAAAAAAAAGAAACACACACAACCACGCACACACACACAGCTTCCGGCATGTTTTTTTGTTGTTAGTCTGTTTAGTTTAGCAGGACGGAACACTTCCTCATTCAATCAGAAAGCAAATTAATGTTTAGACGAGGAAAAAAAAAGAAGAAAATACGAGCATGTTTGCTTAATACAGGCACTGAACTCAAAACAGGCCTCACAAACATGTAAACAAACAAACAAAAAAACTAAAGCTAAATCTAATCTCTTGTGTACGACACATACTTTAAAGTCTGCTTATTTCCATCAGTACAGTGCCAGGACAGTCTATTCTCTGTCCTGTCCGTCTCCATTACGTCTCCACATGCCTGTGTACACTGTACATGTTTATTCCTGTTTATGTATTTCACCACACGTCCTCATCACAGCTTTTAGAAAATCCTTCACACACATGCCAGTAAGTACGAATCAGCTTTCTCTCCACACCCCTGATGTAAACACAGAAATGTAATAAAAAGGTAATAAGGTGTGAACTGGAAGACTTACACAGAAGAGGTCTTGTAGGTCTTGAGCTCAGTCTCCGGACTGCATGCTTTAAAGATCCCTCTGCGTGTGTGCGCTTCACTTTCACTTTCTGTCTCAGCTTTTCTAGCTGTGGAAAACACCGTGCTGTTTACACACTCGACTATACAGGAAGTGCTGGTTTTCCCCCCAATAATCCTGTCCTACTTTCATTCTATTGGACTTCCTTGTTCATTTCTCTCCTACAGAATGTCAGGATCTCACAATATTAATATAAATGGTCACTCTATATAAAAAGAAAGAAAAGAAAAAAGTGGAAAGTGCTACCACTTATTGTAAACATATTGTAACAGACATTACTTGTATATGTTCAGAAAATATACAGGAGTACTTTCAATCATGAAATGCATTTTCTTAATTAAATGTTAAATAATTAATTGTAGCATTTTGTTTTTAAAAGGCCATGTTCAAGGAAATGTCTTGTCTACATCTAATGTCTGGTCCCTTTGATCTTACATCAAAGTGGGAACGTATACTTTCCATCATGAAACAAACCTGATTCAACAATAACAACCATCTTATACATCTTATAAAATAAGTGAAACATTAAAAAACTGAAACAATAATTGTTTATAAGTAATAATATGAAATGAATATGTTACAGTTACACAGAGTTTTATATATATATAGATAGATTTGATATATATATATATTATATATATATATATATATACACACACAGTGGTGTGAAAAACTATTTGCCCCCCTCCTGATTTCTTATTCTTTTGCA
>JAQQZS010000001.1:5452324-5463751 GCA_030068045.1 Platyallabes tihoni
TTCTTCTATGTAAAGCACTTTGAATTACCATTGTGTATGAAATGTGCTATACAAATAAACTTGCCTTGCCTTGCCTATGAGATACAGTTTCTTCATGGAGCTTGATGGGTTTTGCAAAGGCACTTGACACAATACTATTCTTACTAGAAATGATCCAGAACAGCCAGCATGTACTGTAGAAAAGGAGTTGCTAAACAAAAACATTGAATTAGAAGGTGTGTCCAAACTATGTCCATGTTCACTTCAATTGTTAACAGCACAGTGCTCACCTGTTAGGAATTTCCTGAGGATTGTGATTAAAATAAAAAATAAAATTGTAAAAATATAATTCAAACTACAATATATACAAATTTGTCTTTTACTTTGAATTTACATTTTGTTTTTTAATACAATTTAGGGATGACTGGACCCTTAAAGCTATAATGAAGAATGCTACACCCAAACTGGAGGTAGGAGTCTTACTAAAAATTCTCATTTTGTAATCTAGGTAAAGTTTACTGTCCAATAAGCCCTTCAAGATCCCTTCACTGGAAGGAACTCTGGACTTTCACTGGAAAGTCATTTTGTTCGAGTGCTCTCGATCTAAGAAAAATGAAACCAGGGTCTCTGAAGAGTTCTTTAAAGGTTTGTTGGACAACTTAATGTATCTATAATTTAAAGTGTTGGAACCCGTTCTGGAAATCAGTTCAAAGACCCCTTGGGGGTCTCCAGAGCAACAAATAAAAACTCTTAAAAGGTATTACATTTGTGTATCAATTATTAAAAATGTACAGTTATTCTGTAAAAACTCTCGCTAGGACGAAACAATGTGGACCAAACTGTGTACAAACTGTGCTCCTCAGTTTATGGAGCTTTGAACACAAGCTTTGATCCCCCCCGAGTCGGACAGATAAGGTAAGGTGGAAGTCGCTCGATCAGGGTGTTGGTGCACAGTAACGAGCAGCACATCGTCACACTGCGAACCTATTGGGTCACCAATTCGTTCAAGCGCTGACAAACTTGAACTTGGAAGAAATATGGTGTTCTTGAAGTTCCCTCAAAGAGTGTTTGGGATGGAAACGAAGGGATCGTTGATCATGTCTTATGGCGGAGACCATCCAAAAAAGTCGCAGGACACGATCGGTGACGTCTGCATGATTGATGACGATGTGTCCGGCAGACATCAGAAATCCCTTCCAGCATCACGTGTAATGCAATCGATTACACGTGTTATGGTATGTACCATATTTTTTTGGTTCAGAGAGGAAGTTACTACACAATATGAAACAATATGGCCTCTTTCGAGTCAATCAATTTGTCAAAATTGTCCTTCTTTACTTTTTTCCCCCCAAACAATACAATGCTTTATTAAAATTTTCACCTGATTTGGTCAAAGTAAAGACCTTTGAAAAACATTTAACTTTTTAAATTTAGAAATAATTTTGAAGAAGTAAAGAAACAAAAGAAAAAGATAAAATCACCCTTATTCAAGAGAAAGAAGATAAAAAATGAAGCCGAGATAAAAACTTAAAAAATAACATTCACTGTTATTATTTCTATATAAAACCATCACACGGCCTGTTGACTGTTAAATCAGGCTCAGTCCACAGATGCTGGTAGAAACGGTGTAGTCCTGTGACTTCTGCAGTATTTCGATCAGCGCGTCTGCGTTGACTGACTGCTCCAGCGCGCGGCACAGTTTCCCCACCGTACAGCCTTGAAGTCCTTCCTTCATCTTCCAGCCCTCCAGCATCTGGTGGACCTTCTCGGCCAGGCCGTCGCGCGCGTAGTCGTGCTCGATGGCATCAATCTCCACGTCGGTGAGACCCAGTTTCCTGGCGCAGGCTTTCCACCTCCCACCTACGTTCTTTCGGACCAGCTCCAGATGTTCATCAGTGACGCTATGGTCTTCTGCACGGATACAACACGCACATATCGATGTAGCGTTAACTCTGCCATTTTTGCTACTTCAACCAGGATGGTCTACTTCAACCTGCTCTCTGATTAAGTGTAAATCTGGTACGCAACACTTCTCAAGGTTTTAGAAGAGGAATGTTAATATATTTGCCTCATTGGAAAGCCAAATTGTGACATATCATGAGTTGCGTGGAATGCAATAATTCCAAATTATAAAAAAATAAATAAACACATGAAGAATGTTCTCACCATACTTTGAGAGAAGCTCTTTATACTTTGTGTTGGAGGACGAAGCGCTGGACTGGGAGCTGAGAAACGAGCTGTCCACGCTGCGCAAGTGCATGGTGTTGTTGTTCCCGATCTGAATCCCACTGGCTTGGCTGATGTACACTTCACCATCAAAGCACGGAATCAAGAAGAAATGTAACGTCAATGTCAGGTGAAAGGTTGTAAGGATAACGGTGTACGCCAAAGTAGGAAAATAACAGATCACATGCTATCATATAAGTATGTACTGTATACAACGGTACCGCAGCATATAAATTCAATCCGTTCCAGAAGCGAGTTTTTAAGGTGGAAATTGTTATTGTGAAATGCATTTTCCCAAATATAATAATGTAAATGCAGACAATCCGTTCCAGCCACCAAAGAATATCACCAATATAACCAAGTTCCAACACTATAATTATATTTTTGGTGGGAAGGTGGTGTAGTGGTTAGCACCTTCGCTTGAACCACCAGGTCTTGGGTTCGATTACCGCCTCGGGGTCTGTGTGCATGGAGTTTGCATGTTCTCCCTGTGCTTGGTGGGTTTCCTCTGGGTAGTCCGGTTTCCTCCCACAGTCCAAAGACATGCATTAATTGGCTTTCCCAAATTGCCCGTAAAAAAAAAAATAAAAAAACGTTTTAAGTTGAAAATTCTTAAGAATGGACGTTCGTATGCCGAGGTACCGCTGTACTTATATAGATATTAAATATTACTTTCCAGTTTTATCTCACTATAACAACAACATCTGCAAAAATGAGGAAGTGCTTTATTTGAATGAGATTGAAAAAGTAAATTGAGTAAATTGAGTAAACTGTGGAATGGAAAGAAGGAACTAGTGTTTAGCTTCAAATTTGCTTCAGAATATGGAAATTTATTTTTTTTTTCAAAAAAATCATTGTAAAAAAAATCTTAAAAATAAAAATTTATAAATAAATACGTACCTTTATCTGCTTGCGGACACATCGGTCCTTGGGACAATTCCGAACCCCACGACTGCATGCGTTCGTAAGGTTTGGACGGTTGGTACTGCCCGCTCTGCGAAGGCGGCACCGACATCCCTCTCTCATACTCCGGCCTGACTGAGGTCTCCGGAAGGTAAGGGTTAGGTTTGGACCAAGACTGGACTGAGGACACCTGCTGTGGAAGATCTCCAGCCCAGTTCGAACTAGGAGCAGCCTGCAGGAGCGGACCGGCGTTACTGAACGAGGGGAACGATTGCTGTGGCCCGGGGGGGTAGCTGCCCATTTTGTGGTAGTCCAACTCTTGGTTGAGTTTCTGCTCCAGGTTGGGAGGGTTCTCGGGGACGGCGTCCACTTGGAAGCTACCCGAGGTCATTAAACTGAGATCCTCCGCGGTCACTTCGATCGGGCCCATGTCTGAACTCCTCAGAGGGGTGGGGGAGTCACCGGAGAGCTGCGAAAAGAATGGAGCCTCCAGTAATGGGACAACTGGAGTTAATGATGCCGTTAATGATGCCGTTAATGATGCGCGGATGAGAAAATGTGTAGTCAAGCACTGATTTCAACCAATATTTGGATAGTTAGAGCCTTTAAAATGTTATATCAAGATACTGTACATCTGTGCTCTCGATCAGTTCTGCTGCCAAGTGCTTATTGCCTATATATTGAATTTGGTTATGGTTATCAACGCTTTATAACCTACGTATAATAACATACTGTTATTATATTTTATAATATTATATTCTACTGTATAATTCAGAAGTCATTTTGTACCTGGAGACTCTGTTGTCAGTGTTTTCAGCTTCTCCAGCAGCTCTGGTGGACCATGAAATGAAGCCTGCATGAGAATGTGAAATAATTAAAGTAATATTTCCTTTAACCACATTCTTAATAAATAATACGTTGTCCAACAATGTGAAGAATTCGAGCACACATACACCAAGCTCATCGCTTTACCACTTTAGTGTTCGGTGTGTTTTATTTAAAGTGTATTAAATCCTAAATGTGAATGAATGTAAATGTTCTCAAAACTGTATCCAGTCTATCACTGTCTCAGATTCATATTTCCTGTAATATCAAACGTCCAGCTTTATGATGTACAATCAGTTATATCAGGGACTGGTTTACAGTCACACTATCTGGGAAGGGTTTCCTGTTCGGTCTGCTTAATCTTTCTATCGCCTCTTCCTCTTAAGTTCCTATTGTCGTCTCAGGGAGTTTGTTCATCATCATCGTCAACCTCGGCTTGTTCATCAGGCACAAACTGGTCTTAATCATTTGTACATTTCCCGTCATTTTTTAACCCTGTTTTGTAAGAATGACCATTGTCTAATGCACTATACAGATAAAATTGAATTGAATGAAATTCTCGTGTTAACCATCAAAATAAAGGGTGTGCAAACTTTTGCACCCGGCAACATTTACCTTAAGGCCGTGCAAATCCCGCGTGAGGTCTCCTTCCAGGTCGTCCTTATAGAAAGACTGAAATGAATCGTAGCTCTCTGTGATAAAGAAATAAAGAATGAATTTCAGTTTCATCTGATCGCAATATTTACATCAAAAAGATCAGAAAGGTTGAATAAAAAAAAAATACACAGTCACATCGTGATACAGTTGTACGACTCTCAATCTAGCAGTAATATGAATTGCTTCCAAATAGTGACCAATCATCATAAATAATCTCAGGACATACACTGTACACTGTACATGTCCTCCTGAGAGCCGGATCGCAATACCTACTGAGCGTTTCCTTTTTATCCATAACTGATAACTATAAATTTAACCCTTAATATTTGAGCGGCACGAAACGCAACCAGGAAGAAGTTTGGCAAATGAATTATACAATTATAACAATCCCGCATACTGTATGAGTTGGTATAAAGATATACTGCACTGTATATAGACGATGAAGTTGGGAGTAAATGTCATGTCCTCATTTGAGGATGTTCAGGTCATCATCTGTACCTGTTTCTCACTGGTTCCTGATTTAAGTTATGTTTTTTTTTTATGGTTGAATGATTTAAAGGTCACTGTGTGGCTTAACAAACAAAAATAACCTCTCTCTGGAACTGCTAAGGTACAGTTAGTGGTCGAATTGTATAAAATGTTCTACTACGCACCAGTCTCTCTCATCAAATCGCTATTATGGCATTAAAAAAATATATATTTTTGACCCTTTTGTACCCAACTATGTAGGTGAAGCCACAATGTCTAAAAAAAAAAACTCTTCTTTAAATGGGAATTAAATTACAAAAAAAATGGTTAAAGAACGCGTCTATTATAATCAGTAAAGGTTCGAAAACTCCCGTGTTAAACTGAATCCTTCGCTTTCATCGCGTCTCCGCTAAGAAGATTTGTGCGTATCTATCATACCTTCAGTTCTCTTCTTTTTGATATATCTCAAAAGCTGTGCTTGAACTGTTCTTTTTGCGAATATCGTGAAAAATTTGTGCTTGTGAACAGCGCGTTACAATATTGAATTCTGATTGGCTAATCGCTGTTTTTTTGTAAAGTTTATAGATTATCATATGTAGAGAGGTTTAATATTTAATTTTCATGACAAATTTTACATAAAACACAGCATTATTAATCTAAAGACAGACAGCAGTCATTCCCAATCCATTAGTGTGTGTGTGTGAAAGTCTTCCTACAGGCCCCGCCCCCGATAACCCGCCCCCTCTGTTATTCCTGAGGTTATACCCCTATCTTACCTATGCGGTTTGACTATGAGAGGATCGACGCGTGGAAAGATGGAAACCTAATCACAGCGCCAAAACTCATGTGGTGAATCATGATGAACCTTACTTACGGCCACTGCGCGAAACCGCGTAGGTGAGATAGGGGTATTAGTAGTTAACAGATTATGGGCCAAACTTGGCTGAGTGATGATGGTAGAATAATTATAATAATTGAATAAAACAACATGCATGAGGAATCACAAAAGAGTTTTCATTTTCTGCAATGGAAAAGTACTCGAACTAGTTACTTTTATCAGAAAGTAACGCTGTAATGTAACTGATTACTTTTAAATCACAATACTTCTGTAATGTAATTAGTTACTTTAAAAATTAACGTCCCGCAACACTGGTGGTTTTACAGAGGGGATGGTTTTTGTCATCTCCCCCACACCCCTTGAATCGAGCCGTGGATACACGGACTGAAAAAGTCCATCAGGAAGCCTGGAGAACTATATAAAAATAAATGTTGTTTCCATGCACCGTTCAAATAAACGCCCGTACCTTTGAACCGGGGTCGTTTTTGAGGCTCATGCTCCCAGCTTCTTTTCATAAGACTGATGATGTCTTTTGGTGAATCACATGGAATAAGGGACTCATCTGGGCGATCTCCCTTACGCACACACTGGCAGATTTGGTCTTGATTAAGAGCGTCTGGAAAAGGACAACACGGGTTCAGTCCAGATGCGATTTATTACAGAGGTAAACCAATCACCGCGTGCCGCTTCACTCACTGGCGTAAGGCTCCTGATCGGTCAGAATGACCCACACCACTATGGCGAAGCTGTAAACGTCAGACTTCTCAGTGGACCGGGTGTTGATGCTTTCCAGGTGCTCAGGAGCCATGTAGGACAATGTCCCACCTACCACCACGCTCGACTTCCTGCGGCTCTGCCTGCGCGACTCCTCCCTCGTCAGTCGGCTCCACGTCTGACAGGTGGCCAGTCCGAGGTCTGCAATCTGACACCAAACACACACTCAAGATAGTAAGATTTGTACGCTTCCTTCACATTAACTTTGATACACTGTATTATTAACGATACACACAAATTAAGTTCAAAGCATGATTTTACCTTTATATGAAAATGTTCATCCACCAGGATGTTTTCGGGTTTCAGGTCCTTGTGAATCACCTGGTTGTCTGTTAGATAAACCATTCCCTCCAGGATCTCCAGAATGATCCTTCCTTTAACGGATATTGGGACATTTACCTGGTTTCATGAGAACAGCATTGAAATGAAAACGTATAAGAAATATTGTAAACATGGCATTCAGTTCAAGTCTTGACGCTGACAAATATTGTGAACTTCATCAAAGAGTAGCTTTGGAAACCAAACACCATCCTCAAACGCTTTAATGCCTTTCTTAGTATTTATATTTCATTACCAGTTTTATTAATTGTATATCCTTACACTTAATCTTGCCATATTTATTAATTTTTTTGCAACTACATTTTCATCAATGATGAAAATCAGGCACAAACCACGATGCTGCCACCACCATGCTTCACTGTGTGTATGTTGTTGTTCTGGTGATGTGGGCTGTTGCCTTTTGGAATCATGGCGCAAACGTTTAACCTTGGTTTCATCAGACCATAAGAGATATAAGGCCAGGGGTAGCTCAGGGGATAAGGCATTGGACTACGGTTCGTAAGATCCCAGGTTCAAACCCCACAACCACCAAGTTGCCACTGTTGGGCCCTTGAGCAAGGCCCTTAACCCTCAACTGCTCAGATGTATAATGAAATAAAAAAAAAAAAAAAATAACGCTCTGCATAAGAGTGTCTGCCAAAATGCCTAAATGTAAATGTAAATATAAAAATGGAATATTGAACGAATCTTCTTTCCTCATCTAGACTTGGTGAAAGGGGTTCTTCAGGGGGTCCCAGCACTGGAAACATAATGAGTTTGGCACCCTCACCTTCTGCAACACGACCAGCAGGTTGCCATTAGGAATGAGCTCCATGACTAGGGAGTAGTCCCCGTCCTCCAGGATGACGCCCAGCAGCTTAACCACACGCTCGTGTTTCAACTTGCTCATCAGACTGCCTTCCTCTAGCAGCGACGATTTCTGCCTGCGCGCACAACAAAACATACCCGTCACTTACATAAGGCTTAGTTGGTGTAAAATTCAACTAGAGGCAGTTACACTGTACATGTTTGCGCGATAAAATCATCGTTTGTGCCTGTTTAATGTTGTGTGTGTGTGTTTTTTTTTTTTTTTTACTTTTACAGTTTCAGTTCTCCAATTCACATTTTCATTTCCACTCACAATGTAATCTAGTAGTTGTTTGAGGAACAGAGAGAAGGAAAAAAAACGCAGGAGGTAACCAAACATCCTCTAAGATTAAAAAGAAGGGAAGGAAAAACAAGTTGCTGACGGAAAGAAACATTGTCTCATGGTGTCCCAATTCCAGCTTTGTTCGCTCTGTTCGCTTTGCAGGCAATATTTGCTACAGTTTGACAGCAAACAATATATATATATATATTTTTTTTTTACTCATTTTGGAAAAATTCGATATTCTCCGTCACACAAAGTTGTCTAAAGCAAAATGTTTGATTTGAAAACCGCTGTATAACCGTACAGTATTTCGGAAGCTTTAAAAACATTCCAATTTTAGCAGAAACCACAACACGTAGCAAGAAGTTGACGCATGGAGACGAGCCAAATAGGTCACTTTTTTCTGCCATGTGATCAGAGTAGCACATGTGAATGGGCTAAATAAGTTCACTGGAATTGTTCTTGTAGCCAAGAACTGATGGCGTAACCCAAATTTACATAATCAGTACTTGGAGTTTGTCAGAATTTGTGGGTTTTTGTTTGTCCTCTTAAGGATAGATCACAAGTTCTCAATGGGATTAAGACATGGGGAGTTTTCTACTTTTTCTATATTTTTCTACATTGTGAATGTCCTTATTTGTACAGTATATTTTTATCCTAGTTAAATTAATTTTCTATCGTATTTCTTTTTATTCATATGTATTTCTTATCTATAAGCTTTTTTAAGGTCACTGGCGGTCATATAAGCATTTCACTGCATATCGTACTGTGTATGAATGTGTACGTGACAAATAAAATTTTAATTTCCTGGCCATGAACGCAAACGTGTTTTATTTCATGAGTGATGGAAGCGCTTAATCAAATTGAGAACTTGTAGTCAGTCCTCAGGAGGCGCGTGCATGAAGAAAAACCCACAAATTCTGACAAACGCCATACATCGTAGACACATCTTACAAAAAGATCTGAAAACACTGAAGCAGCAGACTTAATTGTGAAAAGTAATATTTGTGCCATTCTCAAAACTTTCGGCTTAAGTTTGTAGTGCAAACGCCAAGTCGAAGAAACTTTCCAATCTAACTGTCTCCATTTCTCTTCTTGCTCCTGATATCACTAGTGTTGGTTTATCTGCATGTTTCAGACATGACGCATGAGAGGTAAAACTTTTTTTTTCTTTTCTTGCTCTGGTAGGTGTTCGTCATTTTCTGAGTTTTATATTTCGGATTTGGTCATCTGTTGATCTGGACTTGTGACATGTAAACCACCATGTACCTACTCTTGACAAAGAGTACCGATCTTGTCCTGCGTGGTCTCTCATCTCATCTCGTGTAATGCAGACACACGGATACTCACTCGTTACGAGGTGGTCCTGTGTAGACCGTCTTCTGCACCACATGTCCCAGCGTTTTGTGGTAGCACAGAAACACCTCCCCGAACCCGCCGTAATCCAGACGCCCCTTCTTGATGAGGTCTGAGGACTTCATTTGGTCCAAGAGCGATGCCATGGTTTCAAATCCCAAACTGCTCCCTGCGGCCTATGAGTGCACTACGCAGGGGAGAGAATAAGAGCATCAGCTTCATGTTAGAACGGTGCACAACTGGGAGCCTTATGGGTTTTTAGACTGGAATCCACTGTAACTTTACATTTAAGTTTAGTTACATGTGGTCTGTTTGTTTGTTTAATAATGCATTTTAAAAATGGTGTGACAAACAAATATTAAAAATTATCATGTGAAAGGTAAACAAACAAACAAACAAACAAACAAATAAATAAATAAGTGAATAAATAAAATAATGTGAGGAAAAAAACTAAATATACATGAATTGTGAACAATCAAATGTGAAAAACAAATTCATTGTAAAATAACTAGAAGATTATTATGAACGGTGTTTTACAGAATCATGTGTAAAATATTGTAGATATGAATCTTGAGAAGAATTAAACTGCAAATTTAAATGATTTAAAAAAAAAAAAAATCACTTGTAAAAGAACTCTTACGTGTAAAAGAATCCCATCAGTGAACAAATAAAGTACATGAAAAGAATCGCAGGTGAAAGAACAAACAAATGATGGAAAATGAGTCATGTGAGAAAAACAGTTGATGTGAAAATAACTAAACCGTGTGAGAAGAATCAGATGTGGGGAAAAAAATGTGGATATAAACTAATTGTAACGTTCACATGAATATACAGTAATATCTAAAAGGATCACGTGTGTGAATAAACAAAGCATGTGAAAATACTTTTAAACATGATGTGAAAAACAGCAGCATGAAAGGAATCACGTGAAAAACAAAAATCGGGTGCGAACCTTCCTCTCTCACACACACTGCACCTCTTTATCCTGTACACAGGGTCGAGTGGATTATCCAAGGAGACCTAGGGCACGAGGCGGGGAACCAATCCATCACACACTACAGGTAATTTGGGAACACCAGATGGCCCTAACCTGCATGTCTGTGTATCGAGAGACGAGTCCCAGGAGGAAACCCAGCAAGCACATGACAAAGGAATCGAACCCGGACCCTGGAGGTACGAGGCCACGGTACTAACCACTCCGACACACATTTAAAAATATGAAATATGAAAATTAATTAAAAAAATTAGCAGAATTTTTTTTTAAAAAAAACATTAAGGCGTATGCACTAAAAGAAAAAAAAAAACTTAAAAACAGAAACCAAACCAGATGTGAAACTCTGAGCTAATATCGCACACCTGACCCTCCTGTGACTTTCCTTTTAAATTATAATATGAAACGAAAAGTCTCGGGAAGAGCTGTGTGTGTGTGTGTGTGTGTGTGTGTATGCGTTGGCTGGCTGTCTGTCTGTCTGGTGGAGATTCCAGAACGGAAGTTGAAAGCCGTGGAAACGGATTACACTTCAAACGTGAAACATTTCAAAGTTGATACATTTTTAAATTTTTAAAAATTCAAACAGACTCGGGAAGATGAAAGGCTAACGGATAAAAAACAGAACAGAACAGATGATTGTTTTGAAACAAAGTCAGCTAAACAAAAACAAAACGAAGCTACAGGTTCTGTTTTTTTTTTTTTTTTTTGCTCGAGATGATTTTTTGTTGAGATGATTGAGATGATTGATTTATGCGCACAATGAAAAGAAAAGCAAGAGAAGCGCACATCCTGTGGAACTGTGTAGAAACACACACACACACAGACACACACACACGACTGTTTCACCGAGCTCCCATGTTGAGCTCTCTAATCTCTCTGTAGTTGAAAATAATAATAATAATAATAATAATGATGATGATGATGAGAATTCAGTAGTTTTAC
>JAQQZS010000001.1:5488527-5505485 GCA_030068045.1 Platyallabes tihoni
TTTGGTGTGTGGGTTGTATATGACGATGAAGTAAAAGTCTGGGTCAAATATGACCCCATGGGTGCTCCAGGGTTAAAAAGAAAACCTGAAAAAGAAAAACTTTGCTTCTTATGAACACCAAATGGAGTTGTATAGATGATTATCTGATGTAATTTATTTATATTATTGAAAATGAAATTATAACATTACATCTTACTGATATATATATATATATATATATAGAGAGAGAGAGAGAGAGAGAGAGAGAGAGAAAATAAACTCAACATGGAACCCATCCTCATTTGTTAATGAGATGAGGAGTCCACTACTGAGCAACAGCAGTCACAACTCCTCACAGAACAGCTGTGTGCATCAGCCGAGGCCAAGACCCTGTCTTCATGGTAAAGTGTGACCGTCCACAGTCACCACACACATCCCAAGCTGACCACACGGGGCCTCTATGTGACAAGATCTCCAACTAGATGCGGGACACCAGGACGGGTTAAGAGGGCAGATCACTGGCAGCTCAGAGACAGAGAGAGAGACAGAGACAGAAAGATGACAGGTATGTTCACCCTCGGCTTGCTCATCAATCTGATCATTTTGATAATACATATTTTCTCACACATTTCATACTCATTTCCACAATTTTCATTTGATTCAGTAAAGCTGCTTTGTGACAATGACCATTGTTAAAAGCGCTGTACAAATAAAATTGAGATAGATAGATTTCAGAGTTACTCATTGATGTACTTGATCAAATGATAGACAGAAATATATTCAGGAAGCCTAAAAGTACATATGTAGTTTAATCCCGAGTCTGGTATTTCTTTATTGTGTGTGTGTGTGTGTGAAAGTGTGTGTGCGCGGCTTGATACGTGTTGGGTCAGCATAGTGAGATGGACAACAGAATGAATAAGGTAGGCAGATGGATGCAGTTATTCAACCGTTGTGTAAAGTCCAGGAAGATCTCTCTCTCTCTCTCTCTCTCTCTCTCTCGCCAGATGGCGCTGTTTTTTGTGGTCGCTCATCTCATCATTTGTTAATTGCTCGCTTAAGTGTGTTTTTTCCCCCTTCCTACATAACTATACAGAATAGTGCCAGATGTGAAAAAATTGCAATAAATAGAACTAAACTTGATAAAAATAGAAAACACTGTAACTTTGTAACAAAATCGAGTCGCTTTGATGTGATTGATGTCTGAGAGATGAAACAACAACAACAACAACAACAAAAGAATAAATACACAAACACACCAGACTCGGATATAACTGCAGGATATCACTTGCCCCAGTGTGTAGGAGTGTATGTGTGTGTAGGAGTGTGTGTGTGTGTGTGTGTACCTGTGCAGGGGCTGAACAGGTACAGTAGGTGCAGTACAGCGCGGTCGGGTCTAAAAGTTATTTACGGGTTTACTGTAATTGACTCCTGAGGAATTAAAGCAGTAAACACACACACACACACCGCCGAGCGGATATCGGAAAGGATCGCACCGATGACGAGCGCAGGGAGATTTTCTTGTTGTTGTTGTTTGCGCGCGTGTCGGTTCCAAGCGCGCGCTCTCTTTCTCTCCGGCCGGGGTTTTCCGGCGCTGCGCGCGCGCTGCCTGGATCCCCGGAGAACCCCTTCTTATAACCCAGGGGCGCCATGTGCAGCAGAAATGCACTTCCGTGTACTGGCGCGCTTGCTTCGTATCCCCGCCTTGTTATTGACAACGAATCAAAGTGTGTTTTCCGGTGTGTGTGTGTGTGTGTGTGACTCAAAGTGTATTTAAAGAGCGCGAGCGTTTTGGTGCCGGCTGCGCAAAACCAGCGGGCTGTCGGAGCATCACCGCCTGCAGGAGCGAGCAGGTGCGGCGCATGCGCAAAGGTAAGAGCATGGGATATTTTAAGGGATAAAATAAGATAAGATTAGATTAGATTAGATTAGATTAGACGTGGGGGTACACAGTGCAAAGGTGGAGGGGAGGAAGGGCTGGAGTCGAGGACCAGGAAGGGCTCGTTCATCACAACTGGAAACCTGGGGATGCATCAAGTGTGTATCCTTCTTCTCATAGAGTTTTATTCACTCATCGCCAGTGCTGCTTGATCCTGTACACAGAATCGCTGAGAGGGGGCTTATGAAAGCTAAAGTTGACATTTCCAGGTGAAAGGTACTCTACTGATCAATGACAAAGGTGCTAAAGGTGTGTCTGCTCAACACTATCTACTGTTAAGGACCCTTTGTTTTTGAGAATGTGCAATGGCATACAAATGCACATTACTGGAGTGTACAAGAGATGAATTCCGACTCAAGCAAGTACTGAAACAGTGTTTGATTCATGTGTGCTGTGTATTCAGTTAGACATTTAGGTAAACTCTATAGAAAGATAGGAATATAAGTTAATAAGATGTATAGGTCATGAATAGTACTATGTGTGTTATGACTCGATTTAATGCTCAGTTTAGGAGTCGATTCGGTACTGAAAAAGTCTAAATTGAAGTATAAGACTATGAAGTGTTCGCTATTCTATGAAATCTACATTATGAGTCATTTTAACAGCCTAATGCTGAAACAGTGTTTCATTCCGTGCAGTTTAGTGACTAATACTGTATATAAGGTTTAGAAGATTTATACAAAGATAATTTATTTATTTTACAACATAAGTCAATTTAACACTCAAAGAGCTGATTCAGAGCTGTAAATGTGTTTGATCCGCTTCAGTTGCTTTTATCTTTTGTGTAAAAGTTCTAAGTTTAATTACTTATAAGTTATGTTTTTCAAATGTATGTTTATAACCATGCAGAAAGTATTTAAACCCAGCATTATTTAAAACAAATTAAGAAATAGTTCAACAAGTTTCAATATAAATGACACTTCAGAATTGTGTCAAAACTTGTAAAAGCTGTTTATCACGTAATAGTTCGGCACTGTAAGGGTTAATTCAGTACTCTAAATGTGTTCAGGTAAACTTGTATGTTTTTAGTCGAAATTACTAATATGTGACATTTTAAAATTAAGATCACAAAGTTGGCATTGTACGCTTTTAAAAACTGGGTTGTCACCATCAGGTGCACACATTTCATATGATTATTGTGTACGTACAGTATTACCTAGAAAGGTGCATGTACTGTATGTTTTACCCTGAAAGATAACGCTATCATTTTAGTGGTGAGGAAAGTTAAAACATACAGTAGTACCCTTTTTCTGTTTTATGAGAGTGCCAGTTTAACACATTACATTGACAAAGTTCTGTAAAAGTGTTGAGTTAAGCCCAGACCTGTGCTGTGTATTAGTTTTAAGTTTGTCTAGTTTATACACTCTCATTTGTAGTAGTCTACTAAGCTCTACCTCTTTCCTCTTTGCTGGGTGTGGATCCCCTAATAGCGTGCACTCTTTGCACCATTAGTGGGTACTAGATCTACTTAGAAAGGTACGCTACATCCATGTTAAATAAATAACAGTTAAAAAAAACTATCAGTGCACCAGCTCAGTGATGAGGAAATGTGCAACTTAGAAGCATTTCTTTTTTAAAGATTTTACAATAATTTGGTTTAATACTGTATTAAATTTTTTTGGTTGTGTAAAGCATGTTGTGTATGACTATAATGATTATATGATACACGCTCAGTGGGTACGCAACTGCAATTTATTTTTTTTAACTTTGGCGTGGAAACCTATATATATATATATATATATATAAATGCAGTTACGTACATAATTGCACACTGAAACTAATATGTAGCACTTATACAGTACTTAAATACTTATTAAAGTGTTAGATTGACCACTGTGGTTTATTAAAGTGTACGCTTCCTCATGGTAACTTTATCATCTGTACCTTTAATATGTTTCTATCACCTGGGAATGAATATAAATATAGCTCACTAGATGGTACTTTCCCTCATTATATTTTGACGTTGAACTATTTATTCATTTATTTATTACTTTTTTGGTTATTTTTAAAAGAAATACATTTTTCACCTGGACCGGTTGATTTAGCTTATACTGTACCACTTCCTTTGAGAGGTAACCTTCAAAGGTACCCTTAATGCACATCTCTAAGCAAAGGATGCTTACAGGACTTTTGATTGTGCGACTAGGAATGGTGACAGCTTGGTGCCCTTCTATCTGGGAGCGTCCCGCAGTACTAGTTAGCTCATGGTACCTGTGCGTCGTGTGTGTTTGCAGGGATGAATGTAGATGGGGACTGCAGCATGTCAGTCAACTGCGGCAATGGCAAGCTCCGGCAGTGGCTCATCGAGCAGATCGACAGCGGCGAGTACCCGGGCCTGGTGTGGGAGAACGAGGAGAAAACCATCTTCAGGATCCCGTGGAAGCACGCAGGAAAGCAGGACTACAACCGAGACGAGGATGCGGCGCTGTTCAAGGTACACTGCTCTTCATCGTCATAGTCATCACCACCATCATCATCATCGTCATCATGATTGTGACTGTAATGAAGAAGAAGATGATGATGATGATGATGATGACATTATTAAGTTATTTGGTTTTATCTATAAACATGCCTGGGTTTGTCCAAAGAATTTTAAGAACACTTTGTTAACTTACAGTAGGTATGTTCTCACAATTTAAGGTTCCTTAAGGGTTCCGCATGGAATATTCTCAGATTCTAGGTTCTTCTTTTCATAAAGAACTCTGCATGTAATAATATGAATACATCTTTTGGATTATTTCTTTGTTCCATGTGGCACCAAAAATAATTCCTAAAGTTCCACTTGGTCTTAAGGGAACAAACAAACCAACAACAGCAAGAACAACAACAACATAATCTATTGAGTTCTGCTTTCAACCGTTAGCTATTTTCACAAATGAACTACTCAGTGTAGATCTAACCATGATTTATAGAAAGTGCAGCAACTTTTTAATACTAATTTGATATTTTATAGAAATGTAGACATTTTAAGTTGGATTTTTAAAAGATGCTCAATTTAGAACTTTTAGCTTCCTTAAGTTTTATGTAGAGTTCTTCATTTTCTAAATTTCCCATTTCCCATTCTACAATAAATGGACTTCCTTATGAAAAGATCCTTATGAGAAGAAGAACATTGACTGCATACCATCCTCCAGGGCTCAATCGTCAATCCTTCCACATAATGGTAACAGTTGGCTCGTTAGGGATGGAAACAAAAACGTATTAATCTATGGGACTTTTCTATTAATTTCTACACTGAACCTTTAACCATTTCCCAGATGGACAACTGAAGAAGTTGTCATTTCCAGAAGTCATTTCCAAAAAGGCCAGCAGGGTGTTTTAGGGTGTCTCTGTATCGGCAAGGGTTCATAGAAAAACCCAATTAAATTTAAAGCTAAGAAGAGTTCATCCTTGGAGGAACATCAAAATTTAAAACATGTTCAAACATTCTTTAATGAGATTCCATACAATAACAATTATCAGTTTCCTTATAAGAACCTTTTAAATTTGTTTACCATTTTTGTTGTCCCTAAGATCACGTCTAGAGGTCTAAATCAATTGGTTCTACCCGTTTCCCTGAGAAAGACAATAGGTTTCCTCTTTGTCAGAGAGTGTTCAATGAAGAAAATCTTTTGGGAAACCGAGAACCCACAACTTACCTAAAAGCCACTGAGAAAGAAATTGAGGAAGTGTAAATAAGTGTTCTTTAAAAGTTCTTATTTTCTTAAAATTTGTATAAATGATCTGGGTCTTTGTGGAATTCTCCATTAGAGATACAAGGTGAGATACTTCCTGGATGTTCGGGGCTTAAGCTCACTCACTTACACATTCAGTCAATACACTACAGGCAATTTGGAAATACCTGTCAACATACAGTGCATGTTTTTGGGCTGTGGGTGGAAACCTGAGGACCCAGATGAAACCCATGAAAAGCATGGGGACCTGAGGAGAGATCTGAACCCCCAACCCTGGAGGTGCAAAGTGGCAGTGCCAACAACCAAGCCATCACTGTAGCACCAACATTATTTATTAAAGACCCATGAACAATAAAGGGAACCAAAATGGCTCATCTATCTCGCCAGTCTGTTGGCGATGTCTATGTAGACATGAAGTGTTCCATATAGAGTAAAGTCACAAAGAACTTGTTCTTGGTGGTTCGGTGGTGTAGTGGTTGGCACTGTGGCCTCTCACCTCCAGGGTTGAGGGTTCGGTTCCTGCCTTTGGTCTGTGTGCTTGGAGTTTGCATATTCTCCCCATGCTCGGTAGGTTTCCTGTAGTGTAGGAGTGTGTGTGTGTGTGTGCAATTGTGTGGCCTGCAATGGGTTGACCCCCAATCCTGTGCCAAGATGCCTATGTAGCCAGTGTAGTATGTAATGACCAGGTGTGATGGTGTTTGTTCCCATCAGGCCTGGGCTCTGTTTAAGGGGAAGTACAGGGAGGGTGTGGACAAGCCAGACCCCCCAACCTGGAAGACGAGACTCCGCTGCGCCCTCAACAAGAGCAACGACTTTGATGAACTTGTGGACAGAAGCCAGCTGGACATATCGGACCCTTATAAAGTCTACAGGATCATCCCTGAGGGAGCGAAGAGAGGTAATCTGCGTGTCTATATGATTATGCGTCTATGTGTGTCTGCACGTACTTTTATGAAAGACTGATTTAGATTTAGATTCATGACCACCAACTTCCTCATCATCCTTATTCAGGTCAAAAGGAGGTTTTTACTCGTACAGACTGTGGCTGAGTTTGGTAGCACTGTCTATGAAATCCATGTTCATAAAGAGGTGTGTGCAATGTCTGGAGTCCTTCCTATTGCTGAGTGGCACTGGAGACTCCTTCCATAAGAAGGAGTACTTGTAGCATATCAACGGTTATACATTGTACATAGCAATAGATGTGTTCCCCATCACTCTACATTTACTTATAACTATGTGTTAGATGTTACTATGGAAATGATACGCTATTTTTGAATGAGCACATTAACATACACCTTCGATTAGAACACACATGTGAGTTGCTAAGCATGTTTTAAAAATAAATGCATGCGTGACTGGAAGCATTTTTTATTTTTGTCACGAATTACTAAGGAATTATTTACAGCATATTATTAGAGCATTATGAAAAGATGTAGATAGAGTTTCTGTAAGTTCAAAAATACTTACAACGAATCATAACCAGATACAAAGAAGCAGATTTTTTTTTTTTAGTGTTTTTTTTTCTTTAGATAAGTAACACAATGCAAACAAAAAGCAAACATGTGGTTTGATATATCGGGCTGACCTTAAATGACCAACAAGGCAAACTGTGGTTTCCTGCAAGGGTAAAAAAATAAACTCCAAACACATCATGCATGATCTTCTGCAGACATTTCAAAATGGTTTATCCCAACCCAGAAATCAATGTCTGCATGGAAGCTTTTTAAGATTTTAAATTCTTGTTTTTTTTTTTTTTTGCTTTTTCATCTTTTCCATGTTAGAAGAAAGTTGATCTTGTTTAGCAAAGTTTATGCACTGGGTCATATTTCTGCTCATGCACCAGTGAAAAAGAAAAAAACAATTATGATTAATGCATCTGCCATGCTTCAGCAAACTGCATACACTGAGCACAGATGAACATTTTTTTTTTTTTTTTTTTTAATGTGTGCAATCTGACTTGCTCTTTCACTCAGTAGGGCAGGAAGCTAAAAGGAAGCCACTACATGTGCTAAACACCCTCAGTGCTTTTTATAGAGGACTTCGGTTAGCAAGTGCACAGAACCAAACAGCATGATCGCCCCTCTGGCCCTCCACCTCACACGGGACTGTGAGAACATGTGCTCGAGAACTCGAGAGAGTGAAGAGCACGGAAAACTCTGGCATTGTCCTTGATTAAGGGCTTGTCTGGCATCTGAAGGTTATTCAGCGCCGGTTATATTTCAGTTCGTAGAGACATGCAAAGCAGCTACAGGGCTATTTTTAGGCACGATATTAACAGTGCTTTTCATTTTAGTACAAAAATTAAAGGTGTAAATGGTGTCAGTCAATAAAATATGTATAACTATGAAATAAACTAATCTAAATCTAAACATCGTCCAGGCTCCGCCCACTTCACAATCATGTCATACCGTATAATCCTCAGTAACTCGTATCATCATTTACAGTATTTTATGATGTTTATGATGTTAGTCATTTTACTTTGTAAATCATCTATCAGATTTTTTTTTTTTTTGGACAAAACGAGTTATAAACCACCTTGACTCAAATAGAAACACATGTAAGCACATTATACAGTTAAAACATTGACTCTCGAATAAGCAACAAACTTAAACATGCTACATTAAGGATCTTCTCATAATGTTCTTCTCATGTTGAAGAGGTCTTTGTCTCAATGTTCTTCCAGGTTGGTAATGACATTGCTATTCATTTGTGTTATTCAGGGTCCAAGTCCAACAGCATTGAGGACAACTCAACACACGTGACACCCCTCAGTTACCCCATACACTCTCCTTATCCTCCTCTTCAGTCTCAGGTACAGTAGGCAGTAGAGGATCTGGCTGTAAAATGATATCAGTGCATTTTTAGCTATTTTATTCTGTTTGAACTCTTTTTTTTTAATGAGCTAGAAATATGTTATTACAGTACCATGCCACTGAACATATGGGAGAAATTGTAAAAAAAAAATTTAAATGTTGCTCATGAGGTTTTTTTTTTTTACATCTAACATCTAATTTAAAATTGTCACAAAGTTCAACTCTAAGGTACTCTAAGATCTGAGAATCCTGGAAAGTATTTATAAAAATTCAGAGTTATGCTCTTTAAGGACATGAATCATAACATAATGATGTCATTAAGTGTGGTTACTGCTTCCACCTTAAAGATGATCATTTTCCAATAACAAAACATATTCAAGAGCGCACAACAGCAATTCGGAATCGATTACAACATTTTCTTTTATTAATGATTGACACATCATACTTTTGTATCCATTTATAGTTACGTTTAATTTAGTGGAACATTCTCGAAACACAATACTTCCTGTTTTAAACAGCTACAAACAATCATCCCTTCAACTACCTTGCTTCTTCTTTTTTTTTTTTTCCCTCTTTCTTCAAGTTAATAATAACAAAAGAAACCACGAAACCAATCAGAAGACAAATCTCTGATGCTGGAGACTCCTTCCAAATATACAAGTGCTTGAACACTGTTAGAAGATAGAAACATTTCCTCATTAACCAGAGTGAGAAAGAGAGAACTCGGCTATTTTTTCGACCAGGTGCTGCTGTACAGTATAAAGAAATCAATCAACATTTTCTGAGCACAAGTTTTCTTCCCATCTGTTTTTCTGCAGATGCCCGGCTACATGCTGCCGCAGGACAGGAGAGACTGGAGAGACTTCGGTCCCGAGCAGCCGCACCACCCCGCGCCGCACGCAGAGATACCGTACAGCCCGTATCCGTCCCGGCCGCTGCAGTGGCAACCCTGCGATAACGGTACACGCTCCGAGCCGCACACACAAACCCTGTCACACACACATTTCATTTCAGGGAACTGATAAGCGGAGGAAAGTGGTTTTCAGCCCAGTGGTGTTAATTTCAACATCATTAATCATTTAGCAAGTTAACTATCTCAGCAACACCTATAGTCGTTCTAGATGTTGCTGTGCACTTCTCACTTTGCAGAAGGAAAATACACCTTCACACAATACAGTACTGTGAAATATGTCAAAGCAAACAGCTATAACTCAGAGAACCTGAATAAGCAGTGGGTGTTTTATACTGCACGTTGTGTGAGTCCTGAGCAAACTCGTGGCTTTTCATTATAATTGATAACTGTTCCAATGAAGCTGTTCGGTTACCTGGAAGCAACAGCTAGGTTGAAGAATGTAGGCTTTGTTTGACACTGGAGACTCCTTCATTTATACTCTTTCATTCCTTTTATTTGCTGTGGTTTAAAATGATCTCACATCAGAACTACACTGGCTAACAGTAGACTTCATGTTATGTCATCGAGCGCCATGAAACCTGGTGTATCAGGGAAACCCAGATGGACTGTCACCATAACGTCTGAAAACGCAATAAAACGGTGAAAACAAACAAAAAAAAAACACGGTTTCTCTTTTTTTTTTTTGCCTTTTGCTTTTTTTTTGTTTTTGACTGCGTTACGCTTCAGTTGTGGCTTCAAGAGCATGACGTCAGGACCCCACAAATAGAAGTGGCACAGAAAAAGACACGGCCTGGATGCTTGTGTCCGAGTTCAGAAATACACACCATGCATACTCAACTTGGTCAGCCGTGGGCTGCAGTATGGGGCTGCTGCTGTTCGTGAACTTGAACGTGTCATAAACTGGGCTCAGGATTGAGTTTTTTGCATCTGTTTCGAAGAAGAATACACGCAAGATAAGAATGTCGCTTTAGCCGTGACGATCCGATGCTGTGAACAACGGTTGTCATGATAAACCCTGAGAAGAGCGCAGAAGTTAGCGAACAGGAACCCACTTGGGATTTGGCGTAACCGTGGGTAATAATAACAACGAAATAGAAAAAAAAAATCTTGGTTTATAAAGAAAAGATCATCGTGGAATTCTGTTTGTCTGAGATATTTAAGCTTCACTAAAGAATGAACTCTTGGGTTCCTCTAGGGTTCTTTAAGGGTTCAATGTAGAAGATTCTTCTTCTTCTTCTTCTGTTTAATCACCCACAGTACTATACAGTACCAAGACCTACTTTAATACAACATAATTAGGGAAGCAAAAGAGTTCAATGGTTCTTTGGAAGCGTACTAGTGCTTAATTTAGATAGACAGGCTCTACATTCCTGGATCCCAAGCCCCTAGTAGATCTGTCATGGACTGCTCTCATGATGGACCCAAATAAAAATATATTTTCTACATCTTCTTAAGGAAATAAATGGTTTTTAATGGTTGCATTGTTTCTGTGCTTCACATGAATAGTTTAAAATTTGCTTAAAGGACAGTTTTTTTTAATGCTTGGTTGCACACAAGGAAAACAAAAGGAAAATGACATAAAAATTCAGGTGCTGTTTATAGGAAACTTCACTTCTAATTTATCATCTGCTTCATCATGATGACCAAATCTAAAAACATTATTGCAATCTTTTTTTTAATTTTTTTTTTTATAAAGTTTTAACTAAAGAAGGCATTGTGGATTTTGGAGGTCCATTACTATTATCTCATTTATTATTATTATTATTATTATTATTATTATTATTATTATTCAAGTAAGTAATCAGAGCGAGTTCTTCTGCCCAGAAACTGCTGGTCTGTTGGAAGTGCTGATTTTGTTTAATAGTACTCTATATGACATTCTGCAGGGTACCAGATATCCGGATCATTCTACACGTACACTCATTCAGAGTCGCATTCTGTGCCGTTGGACCCGAGTATGAGATCCGCAGAGGCCATGGCTATCTCTGGTAAACACTCAGCAGCTTATGATTTTATTTTCCATTTTTGATTTTCACTTTTCTACCCAAATTTACTCAAACTTGGGCCTCTCTTCCCAGACTTCCGCTTGCACGTGTCACTGTACTACCGCGAGTCTCTGGTAAAAGAGGTCACCACGAGTAGCCCTGATGGTTGCCGGATCTCGTCCGCTTCCTCCCCGTCGTCTCCGTCCTCCCCATCGTCTCCGTGCTTAGAGGACAGGCATTTCGGCATGCCAGAACCCGTGCTCTTCCCGTTCCCGTTCCCCCAGTCGCACCGACGGGGTGCTGATAAGCTTTCCAACGTGCTGGAACGCGGCGTGCTGCTCTGGCTCACACCTGAGGGACTCTTTGCCAAGCGCCTGTGCCAGAGCAGGGTATACTGGGAAGGACCGCTAGCGCAGTACTCAGACAAACCTAATAAGCTGGAGAAGGAGCAGACCTGCAAGCTCTTGGACACACAGCACTTCCTGACAGGTAAGAGTTATATTATGACTTATATTTGTGCTGGGAGTTCAATTTCAGATGAGCGACTTGCATGAATGAATAACGATGACGGTTCAACTTTTAACGTTCCACGTGAATAAAACTACTTGATGTGGCTGTGGCAATAGTTATAACATTTAACAACAACATAAAACAAGAAGTTTATGGAGGTCTGTGAAATCCATTCCTTTCTGGATAAAAAAAAAAAACAAGCATAAAAGCATGTGATTGGCTGCAACGTTCTGCTTAAGAATATAATGTTGGCAAGACATTTCATTCTTGATTCTGATTGGTTGATTACATTTTAATCACAGTAGACACGTCCCATCATTTCAATACATTAACGATTATATACTTATGAACTTTGAGTTGCGGCTGATGGTCCAAAATACCCCAATAACCAGAATATAAACTAAAATTTAGCAAAAATGGAAGGAGTCTCCAGTATCAGTGCTTTTATGCCCCTGGCGAACACATGTAGGTCAGAAGGACATCATTTGAACCATCAGACTGCAGGAACTTTCCTGGATTGAAGGTTCATAAACATTACAGGCTTTTTATTGGCGCATAAGGACAGCTGAGAAGGTTTTAGAATATTGCAGGAATGTTTGCATATTTCTGGTCTAACCTTGAATAATTAATGTTGTAAAAACACTTATGGTACATGTGGTAGCTCTGACATTAGTTGAACTTTAAAAAACCATGCCAGGGTTTTAGAATTGGGGTTTTAAAATGTCAAGTGAAGTGAATGGTGGTTAAAAAAGGATGTAAACATACCGACGGTAAGGCTGATGAGGAGGATTATTAGTGCTTGTTGAGAAAATGAAAGAAAAGGGGCGGAGTTGAGTGATGATAAGAAAGAGCATGACCTTTAAGGAGCTTTGTCAATCAGCTGACATTGTCTTGTCATATGTTTTTGCTCACTTTCCATCCTAGAAAGGTTGAACTGGTTGAATTGTAGCTGTTAGTTGAGTCCGTAGTAAGATTGGAAACGCTCATTTAACCTGGCGTACATGTGTTTACCCCACCACCCCACTGCGGTTCAGCCCCATAGTCTCACTACGCTTAGTTCAGTGTCTCACATTAGTCACTTCAGTCACTCCCGAGGACTTTCCAAAACCTTTCAGGCACAGGTTTTTTTTGTTGTTGAGCCGTCTCGATCTCTGATAGACCTGCAGCACTGACTACACCTGTCACAGTCGCTAAATGTCGTCTCGTCTCCCCGAACAAGTCATCTGTGCCCTTTTTGTTCAATGAGAACCGGGTCATGTGGACACCGTATTACTCATCAGGTGCTTTTGTACCAGTGGAGCAGAAGAGAACAGAATGACTTGGAGCACATATTAATTTTTTTTTTTTCTACCAGAGTGACAAAGAGTCATTATTACACATTTCTCAATTTCTAGTGGGTTAACCACATGACATTTTTAAGCAACGCAAGTCAGGACCGTGACATTATCAAGCAATTTTGATAAAAATCAATGTTTTAGTGTTTCCAATACATTACTGAAATGCTTCTTAGACAGAATATGGTGATCATCTTTTACAACATATCTAATATAACAACATTTTTATTAAGTTGTGTATGAACTTGAAAACTCAAAAATCCTGACAGACTTTCAGGAATCCCTTTTTATGATTCGTAACAAAAATACATTTATAAATGTTCTCATATCTCAGACATAAGTTAGAAAGCACCTTAAGGTCATAGCTTTCAAAGGCAAATCTGTGCTTTTTTTTGTTCCAATTCAATGGCTAGTCTTACTTTTTGTAATTTATGCTTTTGTTTTGGATCGCTTTTTGAACACCAGATTTCTTATTTAACAAATCAAGAATTTGCAAACAAATTTGTCTATATCGAGTTTAAGAAAAAACACCATTTTATAAATTGTTTAGCATTGATTTAACGGAAATGTATTAAACCTGTGGGAAGAGCTTAAATTTGTAAATTACAAGATTTTTCAATCAGCCATTGTTTGTTATCTTTGGAATCAATCATCAGTTTCTACAGTAGGTACTGTACATTTAATGCTATGGAGTGTACATTAGCACTTACATTTTTTCCCCTGCTTTAAACAGATGTTCTCAAATTAGTTTCGTACATCATTAAACTTAAGATGACATCTTTATCTCTGGTGCTGTAACTGGAGACTCCTTCCACAATTGTAAAAAAAACCCCACACTCAACAGTTATCATTTTCTAATTCGTATATCTCAAGCGTCCTTTTTTCAGCTATCGAACTGGAAATGAAGCAGCACAACATACAGTCCTGTAACTATTCTTCAGCTCACATAAAATTCCTTCCATTTTGCCACAGAGTTGCAGGGTTACATACATAGCGGACGCCCGATGCCCAGGTACCAGGTGGTGCTCTGCTTCGGAGATGAGTATCCAGATCCTCAGCGACAGAGCAAGATGATCACAGCTCAGGTATGTTTAACATCAAAAGTTATCCAATGCTCAAAAAAAAAAAAGACTAAAAAAAATTATAGTAAATTATATATAGAAAAGCAATTTCAAGTGATATCATTAAATTATGATAGAAAATCCAAAATGTCATTGTGTTAGAATTACTTTTTAGCTAAAGCTTTGTAGCGATTCTTTGTTTCTTGTGTACATATTTATTTTCTTATTAAAACAATATATAAAAAAAAAACATTCTACCTAGAATTAAATCTATTTTATACTCTACAGAAAAGAGTGGCATCCAAAATAATTGGAACACTTTTTACCAGAAAGCATAACAGACATTAGATGTACTTTTTATTTTAAGTGAAAAAAATAAAAAATCATCACAGGAGTATTCCATTAAGGGACATAAAAGAATGTCCTGGCTAAACACAACCCTCAACGCCATTGTAAATGTAATCAGCTCAATTATAAAGATTAGAACGTCTGATTGTATTATACAACCCGCAAGATATCCTGAGGAAAATATTTTGCTTCTATGGATGCAGAAATCGTTACTGTGTTTGCACATCCAAGCCCTCGGGGAACGATGTGACACTGTGCGCCAGAAAAACCCAGCAGTGCTTATCTGCATGCTGCTATACGACTCGAACTAAAATCTCTCGTAAACAAGTCAAATGAAAATCCGAGCCCACATCTAACACGAGTGGGACTTTTTAAAAATGAAATGGCACAGATTTGTTAGGAAAATCCAAAGCCCGTGTCAGAGTTGATGAAATGTGGTGGATTTGACATAAAACTGTGCTCACTGGTGCGGAGAAGTCCAGACCGTCGGTACAAACATGTGGTCTGGTAACCACCAAACATTCGAAACGCTCCACATGCTGTGTCTTTTAGTGTACTTCAGAGTGTTGTTCCGGTATTAAGAATGAGATAACAGAAATTAAAATTTTTCTACAGAACAGCACGGTGTGTATTTGGTGGTGATCTGAGGACACATATGAAATTCGGCCTCAAACTGCTAACAAAGATAAACATTGATGCAATTGTTCAGCAGCAATCTAATTTTGTGAGAGAAATGGCTGTGTATGGTTAATGCATGCTTATATCTAGATATATATACAAGGTCTGCACTGAATGAAATGCAAAATGGGAGGTTGTTCAAATTGCACGTGTTGGCAGAGTAACTCATCCTCTCTCCAAAGGTACTGCTCAACATTAGAAGTGGCCATCGTTTAATCCAACTCTCAAATCCACTTTGAAAATCCCCTTTGTCGCAGCCGATGACCTCCCACTGCGTGGTTTGTCTTCAATGCTAGGTTCCCCTTCTTTAAAATTCTTCATTCATCTGTACACTTTGCTCTTGTCGATGGTGCAGTCTCTCCCTGAACTTTATGTAATGCAGTGGAAGACCATCAACCATGACAAAGGGGATTTTCAAAGAGGACTTCAAAGTGTTATACAATAGCCATGTGGTATAAAGTTTCATCTAAATCTTCAATACTGGAGCTGGAATACCGTCCAGAAGTAGTTCCTTTTACTATTCCAAACGTCTTTTGGTTGAACACACCATAATAATATTTGTAATGAAACTAGAACTAGAATGGTCTCTATCAGAAATAAAACAGGTTTCAGAAAGAACAAATGTACCAATGATTTTCAAGCAAATGAGTTTTACCTTTTATATTAGAAAAGAACAAATTTTCATAATAATTTGTGGAAAAGCAACTAGTCTATACTGTAGATATGCTTTTATGCTGAAGTTGGCATAATTTCTACAGTATTATCAAACCATTCAGCCCATCTTAAACTGCCATCGTGGACTTTATAGTAAAGTTAACCTGAACTTGTTGTTGTGGATGTAGTGAAGATTGACAAGGTTGAATCCAAGACCAAACTATACAAGACCAAGTCAATAAGAGTTTTAAAGGGGGCCCAGACTAAGCAAGATTGAGTCAAGCAGAGTTTTGAGGGGGTCTAGACTGAGCAAGATCAAGTCAATAAGAGTTTTAAAGGGGGTCCAGACTAAGCAAGATTAAGTCAAGCAGAGTTTTGAGGGGGTCTAGACTGAGCAAGATCAAGTCAATAAGAGTTTTAAAGGGGGTCCAGACTAAGCAAGATTAAGTCATGCAGAGTTTTGAGGGGGTCTAGACTGAGCAAGATCAAGTCAATAAGAGTTTTTGTAAGGACCGAGTCTGATCAATATTGAGGCCAGGAGACTGAGCAAGTTTGAGTCAAGGGAGTCGAGACTGGTCAAGATCAAGTCAAGTAAATTCTTGTGTGGGATCAAGGCTGAGCAAAATGAATTCAAGAAGAGCCTTTCATCTAGTCCAAGATGGATTTTTGGGGCTCAGGAGTGAGGAAGATTGAGTCAAGGAAGAGTCCTGGGGGGGTCAGGGTTAAACGAGATTGAGTCAAGAAGAGTCTTCTAGGAATTGAGGTGGAACAAGATAGAGCCAAAAGAGTCTTATGGGGATCGACACTGAGCTAGATGGAGTCAGGAAAAATATTGGGTGATTCAGCCTGAGCAAGAACAAGTGAAGACACGTTTTGAGCAGGGTCAAGATTGAACAAGATTTCATTCATTCATCTTCTATACCGCTTTATCCTGTATTCAGGGTTGCGGGGGGCCTGGAGCCTATCCCAGGAGACTTCGGGCATGAGGCGGGGTATACCCTGGACAGGGTGCCAATCCATCGCAGGGCACACACACATACACACATTCACACACCCATTCACACACTACGGGC
>JAQQZS010000001.1:5505585-5518989 GCA_030068045.1 Platyallabes tihoni
GAGCCTGGCCGGGAATCGAACCCAGACCCTGGAGGTGCAAGGCGACAGTGCTAACCACTACACCACCGTGCCGCCTGAACAAGATTTAAGACCATCAAATCTTTTACAAGGCCAAGACCTTGACTTCTTTTAGTCCGCTCAATTCCTGCACTGAGGCAGTAAATCAGCTTTATTTTAGAAGAAGGAATGACTGATTGCCTTTGTGTTTAGATAAAGAAAGCTCTAGGTTGAGATTAAGAACACCTTTAGTGAGGTCAACCACCAAGATTGAGACACGTACAAATGGTAGTAAGACCAATATAGAAAAACAGCTAAAGACAGAACTTGACTCAGGCCTACTGTTCTAGATGAATTTTGTGATGAATAACACAGGTCAAAGGAAATAATGTCAAGAAATGCAGCTTATCATTTTACAGAGAAGCAGGAAATAAGAGGAAATGCCTCTGTCCTGAAGAAGGTTTCACCCATGTCTCCTTTCAGAAACTTTAAAGTGTCCTAACATCACATTGTCTTTATTGAACAACAGCACAGTATCCCTTGTTCATGTTACAGTGGATACTATTGCACTATCCAAGCCGTGCAGGTTTACAGAAATAATGCCCAGTTTGTAACCAGTCAGGACTATAGAGCAGCCAAGATACAGAGATTTAATCAGGGTTTTATCAGATAATTTGTGAATACAGAGTACCAGGAGTGCTGACATCCAATTTCATGATTTTTCTTCTCAGGTGGAGCCGATGTTTGCCAGACAGCTGGTGTACTACGCCGGTCAGACCAATGGGCATTACCTGCGGGGTTATGAGCTGCCCACTCAGGGAACCTTGCCGGTGGAGGAGTACCCGAGAAGTCTGCAGCACATGCAGGAGTGACGTCACGACCCGAACTTCCTGAGCCGGACTTGTCCAAGGACGCTATTTTCCTCCACTTTCTGCTGTTTCTCATCTCTAAAAACCATTTCAGACCCAGCGGGCAGGAGGATACAGAGGGACAGAGAGGTAACTGCGCTGCAGACGCTCGTCTACCTTTGACAGACTCGTGAACAGTAAATGCAAAGCTGTGCACCATACAGTGCTATTACATTATTAGGAATATGTATCCCAAACTGTTAAATACTGTCCTTGGTAAGCTTTTTTTTTCTTTCTTTTTTTTCTTTTGTATTTTTGTATTTGTACTATTTTTATACTTTGTGCAGAATCGTGTTCGGTTTCTTCCCTCTCAAAAATCAGCTGCCTCATCTTTGCAATAGAAATCAAGCTACAGTAAATATGCTTCCTGTTTACAACTCAATCAGTCGCCTATTTATATTTGTACTGTATATTGTGTGTGATATGTGTATGCATGTGTGTGTATGTGTGCATGTGTGGTGTGAGTTCTGTAGGCGTCTAATCTTGAATGTATTTCTGTTTCCCTGAATGAAGTCTCTGTAGACGTTCCTAATACTAAGAAATTATGCTTTGAGACTTACTGTTATTTACAAGTTCGAACCTTTAATCAGAAACAGCCATCTTTTTCTGGTGCTCAGTGTGTATATGAGTGTGTGTGTGTGTGTGTGTGTGTGTGTGTGTATGTGTGTGTGTGTGTGTGTGTGTGTGTGTGTGGTAGACTGAGTGCTGATGGGAAACTGTCACATGCAGGTTACTGGCCACAATGCTGTGGTAAAATGGTGTGTAAAAAGGTCGAGAGAGAGAGGAGGGGAGGGGAAAGACATCAATGCATCTATTTTTCTATTTCTCTCTCTTTAAAAAAATAATAAAAACCAGGAACGTTTTGTAAAGCTGTATTTTTTTTTACTTTGATATTATTACTTTTCTATAATCATGCAATGAATGAAAAATAAAGATTTCTCTGTTTCATAATCTTTCTGAAATTATTTGCTTTCATATAAGCCCATGGAATGTCTGTGTATGTGTATATACTGTATATGTGTGTGTGAGTGTGTGTGTGTATGTCTGCCTACATTTGTATATCTCTATATCTGCATGACTATTCATGCATGTACAAAAGCTTCTCACCCTCAGTGTGCATGTGTTTGAGTGTGTGTGTGTGTGTGTGTCCCTTAGCCTGCTTAACATGCAGCTATGCTTGAGTTGACGGCATTCGGGGGGTGGGGATGCGGTTTAGGGGGTAATAGAGACACAGAGCGGGTGAGATAGAGATAGAGAAGGAGAGAAAGACAGGAAGTTCGATTTACAGGTGCACAGGAAGACCGGCCCACAAGAAAAACAAAAAGACGTAAGACGTGAGCATGGCGGGGGAGCAGGAGGGGGGGGGTGTAAGTAGGGTCTGGGGTACTGCCTTTATGGCCGTTGCGTGTTTTCACACTGTACAAAAGTGGGAGTCATGTACTGTCTCTGTGGTGTGTGTGTTAGCTATTCAGGATTCCTGAATTTAAGAAATGCATTAATTTTGACACATCAATTAAATGTAATAGAAGTAATGCATAGTGACCTGAGTGCAAATGTTTGCACACCTTTAGTAATGACAAATATATTAATTGTAACTAAGTGTCTCAGTGTGTTAGGATTAACAACACAACGATATACAGTGTGACTGTGAGAGTGCAGTATATCGCTGATGTCTTGCTCCATGGATAATCACACATTAATCAATAATTTACACATTAATCAATAATTAATTTTTATTACAATCAGGAACCTATAGAATATAGCTCTATTTGCTCCATAAGCACTCTCTCATGGCTTTGACCTCAACTTCCTGGTATATGTGATGATGAAGAGAATTTAATTGCACAGTGACTAATAATGACTTACATTCTTCAGAACTCAATTACGCCACGAGACACTAAATCGAGGTCATGACTTGAGAATGTGTGTGGGAGACGTGTAGAAGATTTTTATCTCCGGACAAATTTAAATGGCTTTTTGTTTGTCTCATCCATGATATAATGCCAGGGTTTAATGTGTTCTATTGTAAAGGGAAAAACAAGCATGACCAAGATGAACTTACAGATGAGTCTTGTATATTTATATAATGAATAATGAGCATACATTTTCATATTCTGTAGCTTATTTGATTTAAATGCAATCACAGCATTCGGTAAACATTTCGGCATGACTGAGACACGCCTCTGTTTTACCCAAACACCACCCCTGAGCATAAGTCCCAAACGAAGGTGAAGTCCAAAGTTATGTCTGAGGATAATCCAATCTCAACATACCCTTACTTTAAGCGTATACTTTACTCAAAATCAGACTTCTTTCGGGTCTTTTGGGGTAAAAATGAATTATACTGTATCATAAGGGTGTACAAACTTTTGCACTTGAGTCCAAAATGCATTCACTCAAAAGTTTTGGCGCTCTGCGCACTACATTTCCAAAAAATCAACCCCTTGAGCTGCTATTCTGTTTACAGTCTAAGTGGTGTGACGTCACTTTCTGGTAAATGACAACACAGCGCGGTTAAAGGACATGGTGGGCTCGCGCTTTTAGGGGATTCCTCCTCACAGTCACCGAAGCGTCTCTCTCTCTCACTCTCTCTCTCTCTCTCTCTCTCTTTGAAGCACCTGCCATAAAACGTGCTGCTATTTCCTTGATGTTGTCTTTCAATCAAAACGTCTGCCCTCTATAGGTTTTCTGCTGCCCACGCAAGACGTCCCACCCAGCGGCGCAATACACAAACACTCACACTCAAAGACAAGCCGTTTCAAAGAAAGCACTTGTTTTCTTTGAGGATGTCTCATTCCGATTTATCAGAACTCCTTACTTGATATGAAGCTCCTGAGTCACCAAAAACCATTCGAGGTTTAGAAACTCCCTGAGAAGGGGCAAAGAGAGCAGTCAGGCACAGCTTTAGGTCAGAGTTTCATGTCAAGTATTCTGTCCGAATGTATGACTTAGAGCCGGCACTATCACGAAATTAGCTCGCACGCTCATGTATCATGGGATGATTGCTTTTGGTCACACCTGATCCGGTTCCATATACCAGAATTCAGACTAATCCTGCCCACTCTTGTTGTTATTATGCAATAGTTTTCATTTATCTCCAATGGCCTCAGACACATTGAGTTAGTGCTGTTGATGAAAATATTTAAAAAACTAGTCATTCATGTAATGCACAATGACTCTGACCAGGCTAAAGTATTTTATCCGAACTGGTGTAAATGAAAACAGGAAATGAATCACGAGGATCCGTGTAAGCGCAAAACACTCTTTCGAATTAATGATTCTTCATCAGAGAAATGAAAGAAAAATACCAACTTCTGTGCCAGAGTAAAAAAAAAAGACAAAAATGAAAAATTTGTCTTAGATTTACATTTACAATTACATTTTGGAATTTGTCAATTCAATTCAATTCATTTCAATTTTTAGTTGTATAGCGCTTTTAACAATTGCCATTGCCTCAAAGCAGCTTTACACAATCAAAAGAATTATTTAAGTTTGTATGGAATGTGAATGTGTATGAATCAAAATGGTCAGTTTGTCCCTGGAATTTGCCAGATGCCCTTATCCAGAGCTACTTACAACAAAAGTGCTTTATAGTTTCCACCATCCAACCCTAGTTACCCTGGGTTACTAGGTTACTAACTAAGTATGATCAGTTAAACACTGTTGGGAAGTTTGTTTTTTGAGGTGGGAGGTGGGGTCTTGTTTGATTAGATCAAGTACTGAAGAAGTAGATACATCTACAAGTCACAAGTATGTGAGTCTTGTAAGGCAAGTCAAGTCAAGTAGGCATTTATTGTCATTGCAACCATATCCAGTTCAGTACACTGTGAATCGAAACAGCGCTCCTTCAGGACCAAGGTGCTACACATAACCTACATTAACTAGAAAAACTAGCAAAGAACTAGACAAAAAATTGAAGTGGAGAAATATAGACATTTACGACAGTGAAGCGAAAATATTCCAATGTTGAAGGCTAACTAATAAGTAAAATCGCACAAGCACCTCCGTTTCTGGGTTTTGGCTTACGTTACTGATAATAATGAATTCATACTAATGAAGAAGTTAGGCTAGTTAGTTAGTTATTTAGTTGATACCAGCTAGGAGTAATAAGAGTTACTGTTTAATATTTACATTTAAGCATTTGGCAGACGCTCTTATCCAGAGAGACTTACATTTTTATCTCATTATACATCTGAGCAATTGAGGGTTAAGGGCCTTGCTCAAGGGCCCAACAGTGGCAACTTGGTGGTTGTGGGGTTTGAACCTGGGATCTTCCGAACCGTAGTCCAATGCCTTAACCACTGAGCTACACCTGGCCCTAATATAATATAATATAATATAATATAATATAATTTCTTCTTCTTTTTTGACAAAAAGGCAGTTAAGTATAAAAGCACCTTAACCCACTAATAAGGTGGATCCCCAATTTAGTTGCCTCTCAAAACTCAACAGTATAACAGAAATGCATTTATTCATTTCACTCCTGAAAGTGATTGTCACACCAAGTGGTCCAAACATAGCACAAGTCGAGTAAGTGCAGAAGCTTGATTTAGTCATAATGCAACACAAGCACACTAAATAGAAAAACGTGTTGTTAAGTGACAAGTCACGCCAGGTGTCCAACAATATAATAATAATTACTGCTCAGTTTTTTCCCTAAATCTGACAGTTCAATCAATCAGATGCACAGGTTTATGACTTAAGTGCGAGTTTACACAATTTTATGTTATGAATCTCTGTTTTTTTGTGTGTGTGTTTTTTGTTTTTTGGTCTTGGGTTTGGTCTCACATTGTATAAAACGATCAGTTGACGGGGCGTGTCTACCTAAAAGTGTCCCCGTGAGAACGCTTTTGTCGTTGGTTAGAAATACAGTGACGCCAAATGGTAAACAAACCTTGTGACGGTCTTTTTGGATAGCATGTCAACACAGAGACAGCTAGTTAACTGATTAGCTTGTGTAAGCAGCCAGTAGTTATTCACATGGCTTTTCTGTAGAGCTACAGCTCTGTTCTTTGGCTCAGTTTAGCATGTTCTATCTACAAAACAAAAATGGTTGATTTATCTTGCAGGGATTCAATTAAAGGTCAAAGCCTTTCTCGAAGGTGATAGAGTCCACCTCGGGCTGGTTGTTTTGGATTTTCCCTCTTAGCGAGCCCTGAAAGTTTCCCAAACAATGTCAGATTACAGAACTTTTATGTCAGACATCCTTATCCAGCGTGACTTATCTCATTGCAATCTGAACGATGCTCAAGGACCCAACAGTGGCACTTTGGTGGTACTGGGATTAGATCCTGTGGCCTTATGATGTCTGACCTACTCCGACCCTGATGACACTGAATTCCTTGACATATAATCACTCACCATTCTGATTCTTCTGTTAAATTCCAGTAAAGACATATTTTGCTGACAGATGTTCTCTTCTGAAAGCGTCTCTGATCTTATCTCCAGCGCGATGAACTAGCAAAGGAAATGGTTATCAGAAAATAGCTTCCTCCTGGCATAGGGATGGTGGGCTTGTTCACTCACATTTCACGCAATACTTTCTGCAATAAAACAACCAAAACTGGTTTCATAACTGCTTCAAAATGAATGAATCCTATCAACACATCAAGAAACCACTGGGCTGAAGATAAAAAACAGATCAGTGGTACAGGTTATTGTGTCTTCTGATTAGGGGTTTTGGTTGGTCAGAAGGTGTTGATCAAAGGTGTTAAATGTACGTATTGAAAACTAAAGCTGGCCAAACAGTCAGAAGCTGCATTTAAAAGAAATAAAAATTAATTCATGATTGTAATTTTTTAAACAGCAATTATGATCTTAAAGCCCAAAGTTAAAAGTCAAAAAAATACAGTAATGTCAGTCTGTCTTTTGCACCAGAAGTGTCTGTGTTTATCACTGTCACTCGTCTGCCAATAGTGCAGTCGATAAGTTACGAATTCTCTCGAGTTATAAATGAGTTTTTCCTTTCCATTTGCACTCTCAAAACAATGCATTTAAACAAACAGCCGAATCATCGGCTGCAAAAACATTGCCAAGAAGTCAATGAGTTATGATTGATGGCTGATGATAAATAATACTCGAGCTCTGATCTGCCTGATGACGGCGTTTTTCCATTCTCAAAAATTGCTCTGAGCCAGAGTCGGGTCAGGGGATTTCAAAGATTTGGAGACGCATGCTAGTGGAAACAAACAAGTCTATGAACAAGAGCTCATGATTCCCTGAAAACACAACACAACACACACACACACACACACACACAGATACAGGATGGACTTTTTTTGTTGTTGTTTTTGGAAATGTATAATATTCCTATACGGGTAACATCATGCATTAGAAAGGAAGGTTTTTTTTCTGCATTTTTTTTTTTTTCAGATTTAGGATTTTAAAGCTTAGCCAAAGATAAAGTGTTTGAACAACAGGACAAATACTGAAGTTGTTTCACAAATAATGCAAATAAAAACAAATATTCTTTTGAATATTTTAAAATCTGAAAATAAAATTTGGAAAGAATGAACACATTAGTATCTTTAACAGCAAGTTTGTGACTTTATTTAAAAAAAAAAGGAAACTGCTGCGCGATATGAAAGTTAATGTTATAAGAAAAAAAGAATACTGATAATCCTGGTGTTTATGTTACAAATGTACAAATTTTAGTTTGAAAATAATGAATATTTAAGTGAATTATTATATTTTGGTCATATTTACATTAGAATTAAAATATAGTATTTGTGGTAAAAAAAAAAAAGTCTAAATGTAGCAAATAAAAAAAGTAGTTGTATTTACATTTTAAGAGGCTGGATCATCTCTTTGAAAAAAAGTTTAAATAAGTAAGTCAAATGAGTGTTTTACAAAAATGTTCTGTACATTTAGGATGAAGAGACAAACAACATTTCTCAAATTTGTTCATATTACTATTATTACTACAATATTAGAATTTAATACTAATATATTATTATTAATATTCATTTGATATTAATTATGACTGAGATTCTAAAGAGCTACACTTCATCCTGTACTGATTTGTAATGTTTTTTTTTTTTTTTTTTTTACCGTCCGTGTAACTAACAAACAGTAAAGAGACAACGGTGTGAATTCGCGCCCACGACCTTTGTGTGAAACTAAATGTCTGTATTTAAAATGCCGAACCTGCTGACCAGCCAGGTGTTTCACATCCACTTTCCCACAACCTCTTTCTGTGTCTCCATGGAAACCTTGGCTCATTCTATTGGACGACCTGTTCGCTGTGGTCGCACGTACCGGACGAGACCGTTTGAAAACTATGGCGAGAATGAAAACACAAGATACCGAACAGGGCGATTAGCTGCACACCAACACGCCAATTAACTCTGGATTAATTAAACGCAGTGTTTAGTTGTGACTGAAGTTCCAAGTAACTGTCCTAATATTTCCCGGGATTATTAGGGTTTTCAATTAATCTGATGTTCAAATTAGACCTTATAAAAAGTTGACGTATGAACCATTGGCTGCTGTCCTGTGTATACACTCAGACAGTTTTAGCGTTACTCAGAAATATTTAGGGAAGAGAAAGTTTCACTATTATGTTCAGGGATGTGTGAGGAAGCAAGAAAGGTGACAGCATTAATGTGCTATATTATACACACAATTTATTAAGTTGTGCATAATAGCAAATAAAATGCCAAGAGCATAATGTGCAGGAGCAAGTGCTATTCTGTAAGATGCTGAAGGATGACCGTGGACAACATGTTAGTCATTACAACTACAATAAACTTGCAATGTATATATATTGTATTTACCTGTATCTATTGGAACTGTGCGACTAAAGGGTCTGGGTTCGATTCACACCCCGAAGTCCATGTGCAGGGAGTTTGCATGTTCTCCCCGTGCTTGGAGAGTTTCCTCTGGGTTTTTCAGTTTCCTTCCACAGTCCAAACATACGCACATTAGGCTAATTAGCATTCTCAAATTGCCGGTAGTGTGTGAATGCATGTGCGAATCTTGACTGAAGTTGTAAAAATGAGAATTAAAATGTATTAACTATGTTAAAAACCCTACTACATGTTTATAAGATATTTCAAAGTCTGACATCTTATTCATATTAGTCTCATTTTTCATTTTTGCATTATTTGATATTATGTTACATTATTTTACACTTCATAGATATGAATTTAGATGAACATGAAAGTGTTCACATTATTATGAATAATAACGATTAATTAAACAAATAACAAGACCCTTATTAACTATTCCCTAAAACTAAAGCTTACCAACACTTCTTTAAAGTCGCACAAGCATCTGAGGATGAACGCAAATTCTGTATGATTTTGTCAGTGTGCAATAATATCAGTGATTAAACTGTAAACAATGTGTCAATATTACACAGTACTCTTCATATTATCTGTGGATTTTGCTTTCTATTTTTGCTTTCTGTTTTCTATAGAAACTCCAGTGGGTGATTTAAATAAATAACCCCGAATGAGCTATTCCTAAAACACGAGTTAGTTTTGATTTCTCGGACGAGTGACTATGATGATACTTTTCCATTCTCAAAATGTGATAATGCTGTGCTTCTGGCAAACTGCACCTTCACATATTTGAGTGTTATGCTTTCAATTAACTGAAAATACAACAGTGCAAAAGTTATTAAGAGTATTGTTGTATTTAGCCTATTTTTATTTGTATTTATATAGCATGGTATATAAATACCCCTATGTAACTTTACAATTCTATTTATGCAGTGAATCTCAACGTAAGTATAAGCCAACATATGAACCGAAGGAATTAATGAAAATATTAAGCTTATTTGTGGTGCAATTAACATTATATGACAATTAAAACTTTTATGTTGCACATACTGTACTGTTGGAATGACAACGACAGAACAATTTGGATCGAGGTATAATTTTAAAAGACAATGAGTTATATTGAGGCCACAATTATGAATCAATTATTATCAGTGAACAAAATATATATAGGAGTTAATTATTTTTGAAACATGCTCAGTGCAAAAACACAAAATGGCTAGCATGGTGATTAGAATTCTATCATTGGAAGCCTGAGGTTTATTCAATTTTTTACCGCAAATTTGTTATAATTTTTCACAAACTTATTCTTAAAATCAAAGCAAAAAAAATCCAAGAACAAAGTTTGGTTTTATGTCCGCTGACTTTCTTACAGCCAGCTAAGCTTCTGCAGGTTATTAAGAAGAATTTAGGGAAGGGAAAGCATTTCTGAGTTTCATTACTTTATACTGTATATGGTCGAAAGGCCTCGAAAGGTAAACCTTAGAGCAACGGTTCTCAGGCCCAGAACTGTAAACATGGTTTGAAATTTTCTCACAACTACATTGTTGTTATATCCTTGCAGGATCCTTATATAAGGACAATTAGGTGTAATGCTTTTGCCAAACTTCTTTTTTCATTTTTAAGACTTGAATTAAGTTTATAGAAATCAGGTCATAATAAAGAGAAAAACAGTGAATATAAAGTGTGATATACACAACAGTAGCATCTGAGTTTCTGGAGGTTATGGATTATTTCCTCCATAAAAACAACCAAAGAAAGGTTACAAATTCTTTCTTTCTTTCTTTCTTTCTTTCTTTCTTTCTTACTTTCTTTCTTTAATTTGTTAGATATAGAATATAACTTAATCTCACATGGGGCTTTCTCAGAAATAGGAAACGTTTTGTTGGATTTCTGATCATAAGGATAAGGAAGAGACATTTCTGCAAAGAATACATGGAGTATTCTTCAAGTAACAAAAAAGTTATGATTTTCTAAAGGGGTAAAGGTATAAGGAAGTAAACCATCTGTATATTGTAAGTTCGTTCTGCTTATCATTAATGATAATTTATATAAATGATCTTTAATTTTCTATATAATCCCCTATTACACTAATGCACTTATAGAAAGGGCTTCTTTGAAACGTTGGCACCATTCAAGATTTGTTTAATAATACGAACAATTTCCCACTGAAGCAAAGTGCCTTTTTTGTAAATCCTTGTTCGCATTGTTCTCTGACCAACACTTCCTTTATCCTCACCAAACCACTGTACTTTCACTATGGCCACACACACACACACACACACACACACACACACACACACACAGTGTGCAAGAAATATATACAGTCTATATGTCTTTCTTTTTTTTTTCTTTCTTTTTTTTGGTATAACATTTTCTTGGTATAAATTTGACTCATCACTAAGTGTAAGTGTGTGTGAAAGAACACAAGAAAAAGATAGTGCTTTTTGTGTTTCTGCTGGTGTGTGTGTGTGCCCATTATAGGGCTTTATGACATTTTAATATAGGGCTTTTAATGACATTTTAAAGTACGACAACAGTTGTAGCTCCCCCACCCACACGGCAGATAACCGGGTTAGCTGAACTCACCTGCTGACTAATACTTACACGTTTACTGTAAGACTGATCATCAGTAATGTCTACAGAACTGTAGAGAGATGGCATGGGCAAATTATCCCTAGACTCACCCATTTTGCAAGGTTGAACAATAAGGGAAAGCTCCACGCTGACATAATAGTTATGATATGTTCAGGAATTCTGGTGCTAATTTGTTTCAGGAGTTTCAGTATTCCTGTAAGACATTAGTAGAGAGTGTTGTTACTAGCAAAGATACAGTAGGAGAAATAGAAAAATAAATTCTAATCAATCTCAACACTGTCAGGAGGGGGTCCAGAAGCATTTTATAAAAAGTAACAGTTATATAGGAAAGTAAACGGCTAAATTTTCAGCATAAATCTTCTGGAGAACAAAAATTCTCACATTGAATATAAATGAATATTAATATCAAATGTGGGTGTATTTTATATTTAATATTTAACTAAAGTGGAAAGTTATAAATGTGTAGCATTTTCAAGAGGATATATTTATCCATAAACACATTTAGTCATCTACATTCACCACGATTAGCATAAGCAGCTATCTGTACCTAGCACACTTAGGAGAATACATATCCATATACATACAGCTAGTCATCTAGAGTTAACATTACTAGCATGGGTAGTTGGACATAGTTAGCATAATGAATTATAGCTAGTCATCTAAAGTTCACACAACCAGAATGAGTAGTTGTACATATTAGGCATAATTAGGACAATGTTTATGCAGAAATATAGCTAGCCATCTAGTATTAGCATAAAAAGCATACACAGTTGTATAGATGTAATATAATTAGAAAGATATTGCATTATTAATAAATTATTAATAAGCTAGTTGTGTAGGAGTTAAAACAATTATCATAAATGACTGTACATACTTAGCATACTAAATATGGTGAGTAGTCTAGAGTTAACATAACTGTCATGGGTAATTGTACATATTTAACATGCTTAGGACAATATTTATCCATGAATATAGCTAGTCATCTAGAATTAACATAACAAGTAACATAGTTTCACATATGTAGCATAATAAGAAGGATATTGTATTTTTAATGAATGCAATTAATCATCTGGAGTTAACATAACACACATTATGATTGGATAGACATACTTAGCATAATGAATAAGGCTAGTTGTTCAAAGTTAAAATAATTATTGCAGGTAGTTGTACCTACTGAGCATAATTGGGACAATATTTTCCCATGAACATAGCTAGTCATCGGAAATCAACATAAAAATCATTGACAGTAGATATATAACATAATTAGCAGAATATGTAAATATAGCTAGTAAATATATAGTTAACATCATTAGCATGTACATAGTTAGCATAATTAGTACAATGACTATCCATGAACATAATGTACAGTGAGGTCAATAAGTATTTGATCACCCTGTGATTTTGCAAGTTCTATTAATTAGAAATCATGGAGGGGTCTACAATTTTCAGCATAGGTGCATTTCCACTGTGAGAGACAGAATCTAAAAAGAAAAATCCGTAAATCACCTTATATGAGTTTTTAACAATTTATTTGTGAAGTACTGTGGTAGGTGTTTCGCCTGCCATGCGGAAGGCCCGGGTTCGATTCCCAGCCAGTGCCCAAACCCCCCCAGCCACTAGGTGCAGTGCTGGTCCCCAGCCAGGATAAAATGGGAGGGTTGCGTCAGGAAGGGCATCCGGCGTAAAACCTGTGCCAAGTTGTTGTGGCGGACTGGATATTCCGCTGTGGCGACCCCTTGCCGGGAGCAGCCGAAAGACTAACAACAACAACTGTGTCAAATAAGTATTTGATCACTTGAGTCAAAAAATTTTTAATATTTGGTACAGAAGCCTTTGTTAACAATTACTGAGGTCAAACGGTTCCTGTAGTTCTTCACCAGGTTTGCACACACTGCAGGAGGGATTTTGGCCCACTCCTCTATTGGATTTAGGTCTCCACTCCTCTATTGGATTTTTGGATTTTCTATTGGATTTAGGTCTGGAGACTTTCTAGGCCACTCCAGAACCTTGATATGCTTTTTACGGAGCCACTCCATGGTTTTACTGGCTGTGTGCTTTGGGTCATTGTCATGTTGGAAGACCCAGCCACGACCCATCTTTAATGCTCTGACTGAGGGAAG
>JAQQZS010000001.1:5561007-5572868 GCA_030068045.1 Platyallabes tihoni
AGATAGATACACAGATAGATAGACAGATACACACATAGATAGATAGATAGATAGATAGATAGATAGATAGATAGATACACAGATAGATAGACAGATACACACATAGATAGATAGATAGATAGATAGATAGATAGATAGATAGATAGATAGATAGAAAGAATACAAAATTATGTTTTTACATATAATTTAAAATATTCGATTTTTAAAATTATATTTCATTTATAAAATTAACAGACTAATGACTAAAACCCATAAAAAGTTCTAATGCAGACTGTTTATGGGTTTGGGGAAACCGATACAAAGGATTTTCAAGTCAAACCAGTAATTGGGATAAAATTTCTTCCATTGACATTTACAGAAGACTTTAAGTACAGTACGCTGATGAGACACTTGGTGAAAAGACTCTCCACAATACAACATTTAAATCGTGCAATATTTAAACAGAACAATATATCCATGTAGGACGCTAGCAAAACAGCAACCCTGATCCTTAGGGAACAGATACCTTGTCGCCAACTTGTGGAAGAGACACATCTGTCTGTAGGAACTGTACACACAATCATTCACTTGCGCATTACAGCAAATTTCGTTTGTAGATTTTGAACCAGAATACTTCTTAGGAATTTAAGGAGACTTAACTACTGTATACCTAGTGAAGAAGAGTGTACTTTCTCTATTCGAGAATCTGGTCACAGGGCAAGAGAAACACAGATGGGGACAAGCTAAATGTCTTGCCTAAAATATAGTACCTTAATAGTTTGTTATTTTTTTTCTCTAGAAAAAAAAATGCAGTAAAGTTTTAGACCTACAGCTTTATCAACGAGGGCTCCAAGCTCCAGAGACTTAAGAAAGAAACAACCCTTGAAAGTTTAAGTGATCTTCTTCAAGCTTGTTTAAAGCTTATACAAGTGTATGTATATAACACTCTTAACCATACAGCAATTTGAAGACTTTTACAAGTGTATCTTCGACTAATAAAATGACAAAGATACCGAATAAAAATGATAACAATGAAAAAATTATAATTATACATTAAAATGACTAATGCTGATTGGAAATTTATTAATCTTTAATTAAGACATGGTTAAAGTAAATGTAATTTTCCACAGATGACCATCTAATTACGTCGCCTATTTACAACAAATTTTCAAATCCACATTTTACAACAAATATAATGTAAATATTACTGTAAGCATAAAACACATTTTATGCAATAAATCCCATCATACTTCAATCCAAATAATAATAATAATTAAAAAAAATTACAGAAAAAATAAGCTGAAATAGTTGTTAGTGAAAAACTGAAGAAACGTAAAATACATATACAAAAAGCATTTTTCTCTCCTCCAACATTGTGCTTGTTTCTATATTTATACCATAAATCACACAATATACAATATTTTCTTATTAAAATACTCAGCTATGAATACAGTAAATATTACAGTGAATTTGGTCATGGTTGTTTAATCACAGGGACAGCAGGGGGCGCACTTGAACACAGAGATGGTGTTTGACCTGAGGCAGATAGAGTCTACCTGCACTTTCTTTTATACACATATTAGGAGGTAATTTACACACACACACACACACACACACACACACACACACACACACGCACACACTGCTTATTGGATATTAATATTACTAAATTATTTTTTGCTAGCCAGAAACAAATCACACACTACAGTGATGTAATCAGGGCTTTATACTGTTATACTATGTTTAATCTGTGCTTTATACTGTATATATTTGCAATATATCCATAGCATAAGCATTATGAGAAGTCATAATGGGTTATAGTTACAGTACGTTGAGCATTTATTCCTCCTATATACATTACTACAATGGGAAATCCTTCATCTATCCAAGCGTTGTTAGTTGGCTGAGGTCCCTGGGGCAGACAAGGGCCCAACAGTGGCATCTTGGTGGTGCTGGGGCTTGAACTGCTGACCTTCTGATCAGTAACTCAGAGCCTTAACACACTAAGCAAATAGTGAACCTGCCAAGTTTATTATTCGAAGGTTAAAACCTGAAATAAATCATAGTTAATAATTATTGGCACTGTAACCTTCCAGCCAGCAAACTTAAGTCCACCCCCCCCCTCCCTTAAACGATGCAAAGCTAAGGTTGTGGCCTAAAACTGACAACTGACTTTGATTACAGATTCAGACAAAATCTTAATCTGGACTAATTCTTAAACCAGTTTGTTTCTCAATGAATCCTTGATTCTGATTTTGATTCTTGTTCCTATTAACATCTAAGGGATTTCTTCCTGGACACCTTTGCCCTCGACTCATCAAGGACAATCTGATACTTATGACTCATACATATTTCCTCACACTTTTCAAACTCATTTCCATACTTTTTTTGACTCTGTAAAGTTTCTTTGCAACAATGACCTTTATTAAAATGCTATAATGAATGCAAGGATTCATTTTTAGGGCAGTGGTAGCTCAGAGGGCTAAGGCACTGAGTTACCGACCGGAAGATCAGCGGTTCAATCCCCAGCTCCACCAGGTTGTCACTGTTGGGCCCTTGAGCAAGGCCCTTAACCCTAACTGCTCCAGGGGCGCTGTATCATGGCTGACCATGCGCTCTGACCCCAGTTACGCTGGGATATGCGAAGAAGGAATTTCACTGTGCTGTAATGTATATGTGACAAATAAAGGCTTAACTTAACATATAAATTAAGCTGAAGCCCTACGTCTTCTAGTATAGGCCTTCCATTACTCTGTACACAAGATACAGTGGTGTAGACGATGAGTGAGAGAGTGAGAGTGAATTGAGTTGGGCTTAGTGGTTAGCACGGTCTCCTTGCACCTCTTGGTTCTGGATTTGATACCCACATTGGGGTCTGTGTGCATGGAGTTTGCATGGTCTCCCTGTGCTTGGTGGGTTTCCTCTGGGTACTCTGTTTCCTCCTACAGTCCAAAGCCATGCAGATTAGTCTAATTTGGCGGGGTACACTATGCAGGGTATACCCTGCTTTGTGCCCTAAGTCTCCTGGGGTAGGGCCCCCTTGCAACCCTGTACACAGGATAGAGTGGTATATATGATGAGTGAATGAGTGAGATTGAATTGAACTGATTGGTGTAGTGTTTATAAGAGCAGCTGTGACAGAAGCATACATTTAAACTCTATTATTACAGTCATTAAACACTTAACATGTTTCCGTAGTAACCGCTTATTCTCAAGGACTTGACTGATAGTGCAGATGCTACACTACTAATATAAAAGGTACAAATAAACATCCTGTAGTAGTGTAAATGATGTTTTTCTGTAAAGATTGATGAAAGGATTCTCTAGCGTCAGTGCTTTGTAACAGCTGTACGTGTTTGACATGTGTAACATGACAAGCTTGTTTTTTTTTTTTTTTTGCCTTAGTGAGAGAAGAGAGCGGTCGGTAAAGGGGAAGACTGTTTACAGATGTTATTACATAAGCGACAGCAGGTCTTGGGGATTCCACAACAATAAATGTAACTATAAATGGATAAAAAGCACATGCAATGGGTTAATAAATAAAAACAGAAAGAATAAAACATTTATTCAGTCATGATATTGTTAAATCAATATCCGGGTTCCCACTACTGTATGGCAACACAGAGGCATTGAGTAATTTTTTTCTATTTTGTACAAAGATATGTGTTATTTTGTTGTTATGGCTGAGTTGTCATGCACTTTATATCACATCGTATATTATATGATAGTGCTGCTATTATGCCCTGGGCACAGACAACAGTTTATCCTGTCTACCATGACAATTACACAACACTCCACTCTTCTCTTTCTGTCTCTCACACATACACACATACACACACACTCACTTGATGGTTATCTCTTCTTCCATAAATCTTGCCGTCCTGTGCGGCACCTGTGGGTGGGTATGTTTTGAACCTGCCTCTGTGTCTATCCAAACAGTCTGATATGGGAGTTGTCTGAGTTGTATTCATGCCTCAAATGCCTGATTCCAGATCAGATCCTCTCCGTCTCACAAGCACACATGAAGCTCTCTGATGAAACTCTGACTCTGACTCACGGTCGGGGTTTTGTAAACGAAGTCTGTCTGGAATGAGGAAGGTGTTTAGAAATGTGGCAGCCTGTGGGAGGCTCATTGCCTCGAGGCTGTGTCTCAATGTGACCGAAAGGCTCCTTACAGTCTTGGCCTTGATCCCAACCTGTCTCACGCTTTGTCTCGCTATTAGTATTACTTTTTTTTCACTTTCCCAGAAGGTATCTGTAGGCTCCGAGAGAATCTTTGACTTTTAAAGAAATTGTGTATAGTGATGATGCTTTTAAAGACATCTACATATTAGACCTTTATTAAGTAATCATCATTGCATAACATCCCTCAGGTATGCTGTTGTATAATGATATTACACTGTTTATTATTGATAGTCTTTGCAATTAATGTTGGGGCTGTTGGAGATTTTGAAGTTGTTATTCTCTTTGTGAATTACACTGTACAGACAAAAGTATTTGCCCAAACCTGTTAATTATTGAATTCAGGTGTTTCAATCAGGTCCCTTATCTCAAATGAATCTTAGTGCTTCAGCATACCAAGACATCTTGGACAACGCTACAATTTGTGGAAGGCCCTTTTTCTATTCCAACATGCCTGTACCCCAGTGCACAGGACTATAAAGACATGGTGTGTCAATTGATGAGTTCAGTGTGGAAAAAAACTTGACTGGCCCTAACACAGAGCCCTGACCTCAACCCCATCGAGCACCTTTAGGATGAACTGGAACGGAGATTGCGAGCCTTCTCATCCAACATCAGTGCCTGACCTCATAAACACTCTACAGAATGAATGGGCACAAATTCCCGCAGAAACCCTCCAAAATCTTGTAGACAGCTTTTTTCCTCTTTTTATACATTATAAATACAAAATGCATGTTAAAGCAGTGAATCTCCACACAGTAGCCCAAACTCAGACATGAACTACAGACACTGGAACTGTCAGGAACATTAATGAGGTATATAAATGAGTATTGAAGATTAAACCAGTCCAGTCGATTTTCTGGTGTGGCAGTCTGGGAAACTCTGTTTTAAAAACTTCATCTAAATTTAGTAATTTTCATGATTTTTGTGATCATGTTCCACCTGTCTTGTTAGGGCAACTCCCAATCAATGACAGTTACCAATCAGGAAAGGTACAAGGTGAACATATACTTCTTCCAATGTACACGAGGCCATCTTTTCAAACTGTACTTGGCGGAAATCAGTATCTTCCTTCTTCCACTTACTGACTAGTTTCTCTAGTGATTAATGTGGGAGTGCCAATTTTCTATCCCTCTCTCAACCTCCTCTCTCTAGGATTCATAGCTACGGATGGCTGTAAAATCACATATATCCTACTTTAATTCTTTATGTCATAAAAACACTCCTAGAAGACTTAAGGCAACCACTAAGTCACTGTTCCACCATGTCAGATTCAATTAAGATTACTTACTATAAAACAAAATCAGCCTGAGTTGAATGTTGATTCGGTTGAATTCGAGGAAACAGTCAAAAATGACAAAACTATCATATTTTTCGGGAAAGAAAATAAAAAAATACAGTAAATATCAGGCTTTGATAAAGTAATGCTAAGTTACAGTGAGACAAACGTGTTGCAAAAATTCCATGTTGCTCATGCGCTCTAACAGAATGAAATCTTTAAGTAGGATTTTCTACCTTTTCACGTTTACAGGTTTGGAAAAACGTTGATAGTTACTTTATTTTGAGAACTTTACTTATAACTAAGATGAGTGCAATATAGAAGCATGTTTCATTTCAGGAAATCGTGTCATTTTGAGAACTCTATACAGCGAGCATAAACATTAAGGCGTATACCTGTGACATCACTTATTTGAAATTATTCTTGACATTTCGAATGATCGTAAAGCTCTAATCATTTTTCGGAAAAATTTATCTGCATAGATGGAAACACCCTCCATTAAATTCCTTTCATTCATACTAAATGCCTGGTGTGGATCATCCCAGGGTATCTAAATAGCCGTGAAACACCTCTGACGCCAGCCAGAATAACTGTCACTGCTATTTACTCTCCTTTCGAATATATAAACACACTGGTAATATTTTGGCATTCAGAAGGGTGCCGCAATTACTGCATCACATCAGACCACCCTGTTGAAGGACGAGATGTGGCTGAACATGAACATAAAGGGACATGATTTGCCAGAATGCACCTTGGTTTTTGGACATGCTTCTGATAAAGTGTGACTCAGTTCACTGGAATACAGTGAAAAGCTAGCCATGATATACGCCTCTCTCCTTCCTCATACGCCGCCTGGCACATTATTGAACTCTTATCATGTTTGCAAGTAAATTCGCAAGTGAACTCTTGTGTGGTCTTAAAATTGGAGGTAATCTGATCTGGATTCGAAGACAATATCCAAAATATTATCAAAACATATTACTTTAATTCCCTCATCTGACTCCTTTACTGTAACTCTGGACTGGTATCAGGTACCTTAACAAAAGGAGGCGGATACAAATGACAGCGCTGTGTTGTAAATCAAACCGCATGATAACTATTGTAAAATAATCCTTAACAGTAACAATCTCGCCCTGCTGTGAAATTGAAAGCATCTGACAAATTGCATAAATGTTGCAAAATGTATTTACCTCATTATGTACCCAGTCTTACTGCTGCCTTTTCTATTGTTTCATCTTAATGCTTATTACTAGAGCTTTTTCACACCCAAGAGTTTGTCCACGGTAATTTGAGGCGTTTTGTGACTCGAGCTTGTATGTGCATGTTCCCTGCACTTATAAACAAGGTGTCAACATTTCAGGTTGGTGCTAAAGCCCTTATTTTGGTTGTGTCTGGGTCACTATTACATAATCATTTTGGAGCTTGAGTATTACCTGTTTAGTGGCAGAAAGAAAACAGTTATAGTGTACAGTGTTGCAGGAAACAAGCTAATTCCTTACAAAGTATCCTAAAAACTACAGTATTTCAATACTCTGGTGAAAACCAATTTATTATTCTTAGCTCAACTTTTAAATTTACTTAAAAAGTCGTCAGACTTTAACCGAAGCTAACTCATCAACAACCACAAAGAATCCTCAGCTAATCACTGAAATGGTAACTAGCATGCTATACAAGCTGCAGTAGCTACAGTACATTGCAAAACAAACTTTAGCTAAAAGAGGAGGTTGTGACATTCTTGTGACCTCCTAGTTTTGGAAACATATGTTACAGGATAAAATTTAGATGTAATTAATACAGCGGTTTCTGCCATTAGCACCATTTTACTATATCTATCAGGCTAGTCTGTAGTGGTTTTGCTAGCTATTATATCATGCAGGCTACAGTAGTTTGTAGAACTAGGTTTAAAGGGAAAATTATTCTAATATTTTAGAAAATAAAGTGGCCAAGGCTTTAAGAAAAAGTACAGCCCATTCAAATCTGTAATAAAATTACATTAACAAGTAGAGCTGTAAAGTGGTTACACTTAAAATTGTTAAAAAATAATTTTGAAATAATAATTGGAAAGTATGAACACACTTTTCCATTACAAATTGAGACAATTTGAAGTTTTAACCATTTTGATAGTTGATTATACCACGACACGATTTTGATTCTTACAGCAAAAATTAGTTACTTGATGAAACTAGTGGATCTGCTGTGATTCGTTGGATACGAATTTATACAATTTACAAGACAGAAATTTAACTTTTGATTTGTATATAAAATGATATAGGTTGGGATGGATATGTTCAGGCACGGGTCCAATATGCAAGTGATGAAGTAGGGAAGAAACTTTTCATTATGAGAGTTAGAAGCAAATCTCCTTCTTAGCTAGGTAAATTATTTATACATCATTTCATACATATGGGTTAATCAATGATTTCTCCTTTTACCACAACAATAGCTTCAACATGATTATCTAGTAAATTCTAATTTTGCTTAATTATTGAATTTATTACAAGAAGTTTCATTATAAATTGAATGAATGAAAAATAAATTATTTTAAAAGTTTCCTACCATATGATTTGTTTTCTTTTTGCTTTAATGCAGTGTATACTCAAGCTGGCATGGATTCATCACATTTATGGAAACCCTTATGATCTATTTTAGAGTGTTGTCTGAGCACATGCTTTAACAGAAGAGAATAGACATGAGGACAATCTGATCTTGCATTTAAATTAGGAACATATAATGTGTGCAGAATCCTAAATATTAAACATTCAACACAGTAAACATTTACTTCCTAAACAGATTTTCAGTGTGGTCTCAGGCTTTTGGCCTTCATTGTATATAATACAGATTGCTAAAACAGTACAGTATATGAAAATATAATCATATTAATTACATACTAAATATACAGTATATACACATATACAAAACAACAACATTGTCTACTAAAACATTGCCTTAACGTTCACTAAATTATAATGGAATTGTATCTTAATGACATGATTAAACTTGCTCGCTTTTGTCTTTGATGCTGAATAAATATGTTTTTGATTAGAAGAATATTTAATATTGTATAACTGCTGAGTTTCTTTTTAAATATGAAAAAAAAAAAGACAGCCAAAGCTCTGGGGACTTGTTCAGGTTGTGGAGTCAGAGGAAAGCGACTGTACTGTATGCTTGGGCCATTTTCCTAACTTTGTTTGGCTGGTGGTGAGAGCATGGTGGGGACAGACTGTGTGGTCCTGTGACTAAGAACTTGTTTAGAGAAGTTAACACGGTGCACATACCTCTCCTTTTCTCTCTCGCTCTCCATATTTCAAGACACAAAGTGGAACTGAGCAAGACACGAAGCAGAAGATACATGGCTCACCCTGAGGAACAGGAGCATCTGGCGGAATTGTGCATGGAGGACCTTCCAACAACAACGAAAAAAATATGAAATATGAACATAAAGTTTTATATTTGCTATTAACAACAGTTGGAGTTGGTGGAACTGAGCACAACAGCATCATTAAAGGTTCTGTTAGGGAAAAAAGTGACAAGTGATATTTTTAGTCACAGGCATAATGACCAAGAAAGAGGTAAATTATTTTCCAATTATTTGAGATCGGTTCACTTGGACTAGAGGATGTTCTTCTTGTGCCCATGTTTGGATAGCGGTGTTTGTGTGTGCCTGTGTGTGTGCGTGTGCCCCTTCATGACCCTGTGTAGGATAAACGGCATTGTAAATGGATGGATGGATGGATGGAGGGAAAATGTAAAGTACCAAACCTGAACCCTGATGGTTACATGCTTTCCAATTTTCAATTTCTTAAAATTTGTAACTGAACTAATGCAATATCAATAATCTGTATCATGATAACTTGACCCATCCTGATAACTAGACCCTGTATCAGATTGGAAGCTACATTATTTCTGTCAGGGGATAAATAGGGGACTGGCCTATAAAAGTGTTTCTGAGCCAGCCAGGAGTCAAACAGAGAATCTTCTGATTTGTAGTCAGACGCATTATCCATTGCACCACTGGCACGTGTATAGGAAACGTGTGCTGGATTAGCTGAGAATAATCAAAGGTTGCAGGCATAATAATAAAATAAAATACAATAAACCTGTCTTACTCATGTTTCAGTTAATGATTTTTTTTAAAATTTGTTTTAGGCAAGATTTGCAGTAATTTACAATATTTTATAATAAAAGGCATCATTTTCCATGTAATAATTTTGGAACGTTGAACTTTAACTTGGGTAAGACTGAAGAGTACAATCCAGTTTTTTATTTACTGTGTTGGGAAACGCTCGCTTAGCACAATCATTACTGCATGTTTAACTCCTCTGGCACATACACGGATTGTTTCATAACAAACATCTCGTCTTTGTTGAAACAGCTGGGTGATAATCTTAGCTAGTTTTTCTGATAATGGGCGTAGCACATGATTAATTCTTCAATTATGTGTTTATGTCCTTGTGTACGTGTGCGTTAATTGACTGACATCATTGTTGCTTAATAAAGTGTTTATCTTTATTCACAATAGCTGTCAGTGTGTATAATGCTTTATAAATGTCTCAGTGTCTCCTCCTCCTTTCTTCGCAGGTACATCAGGCTGGCAGTCGGCCCAGGGCATGTCGTTGTCTCCGGTTGATTGTGGAAGACCTTGTGCACTTTATTTCAACTCCTGCCCTGAGTTTAGCTGTCACAGTGGAGTTCAGTGGCTGATTAAACGTAGGTCGTCGACGTTTCACAGCGAATCGAGTAGTGTGAAAGAACAGGCAGTACCGGGAGCCAGGTACCAGCATGGGCCAAGGCGAAGGGTCACAAGGTCACGGAGGAGGCGACTTACCCGTAGGTGGTTGTGGTTGGCAGAGGCTGCCAGAAAGGTGGAGCCACCACTGCACGCAATGCATGCTCAGACACTCTCTGGCTGTTTACCGCCACCCCGGGGTGTTAGAAGAAACACACACACTCTTACACACTCCTAACACCTACACGCTCACACACACACATTAACACTCCCTCTTGCTTCATCTCTATGGTTGACACACACAAACATCCCCTGTCATTAAAGCTCAGGATTTTTTTTTCTCTCTCCGATATTTAGGTCCTTGAGTGCATTTTCATTCCCGCACGCTGGTTACCGGTTGATACGGAGTGATTGTGTCAAAACAAACTCCATACCAACCATAGAAAAACCCCTAGAGGCAACTTATAAAATAGTTTTCACACAAAAAAAAAAACAACAAGGAAAAGAAAAAGACTCCGCCATGTCATTAAGTTGCTCTGAACCTCTGCCCTAGTTTCAACTGTGACCGCGTTAATTAAAATCGCAATGAATCAGATGCAACCCTGCTGCGAGACATTAAACCGGCTGTTGAGAAAAACCGATCCGTAATCATTAACCCGATTTCATGGGAATGTACAAATAATCTATCTCGCCCTTTGTGTCAGCTCTCACTCATTCCCTCTTTAATTTCACCAGGGGCTTGTCGCATATCAAAATTATCACTCCATCAAGGCAATTAGTCACCTTAACCTTTTTTTTTTCCTGCTAAGTGGAATGTATTGACCTGTGCTATTGTCAGGCCCGGTTAAGATAAACTTCTTATGTAAAGCAATGAAACAGCAATAAGCTTCTCGTAACAGCAAACGTGTTGCAGTGAGGACATGCCTTACTTACCGCAGCAGTGTTGTGTCAATCAGTCTGGTGATAATTAAGCCAGAAGCTAAAAGCATGCAAGCTACAGTAAATCTATATAATCTTCATAAGCTATATTGCTAATCAATAAGCTTGTAGCTAGAACCTGTTCTAAGCTCTTTTGTTAGTCATGGTGCTCATGTGATGCAGCCTTGAATCTTGCATGTACAGTTGTAGACGCACAGCATAGTGGCAAAACTTTTTTGACGCCCCTATTGTTTTTATAGTTACTTTAAAGTTTCTTCATTGAACAGATATTTGTTGATGGTTTCTGTTAGAAGTTCAAAACTTTTATGAAAGGAGTCTCCAGTGTCAGAACTATGTCAAGACAGAGGAGTATACTTTTGCCATTTCTTTGTAGAAAAGAAAAGACGATGAGATATGTTTTAGTAGTTTAACCTTAAGACACTTGTTTTTAGCTACGCATGATGGTCCTCAGAAATTAACGCAACCCACCCACAATGTGCATATGAACAGCAAGGCCAGTGTGGTCAGCAGGGACATCCAAAATGATCAAAAGTTTCAAAGAGAAGTTCAAAGGTCTTCAGTTCATGCGCCCATGCCACCTGTACTGGTGTGTGCCTGATGTGTCTTTACCGCTGCTCAGTGAGAAATATTCATGTCAAAACAGATGCAGGGAGATAAGTACTATCTTAAATGCTGACATGGAAACGTCTCGGGTTACTTTGCTGTAACCCTGTTCCCTGAAAAGGCGGGAACGAGATGCTGCGTGAAAACGCTATG
>JAQQZS010000001.1:5607882-5619515 GCA_030068045.1 Platyallabes tihoni
AATCACAGATTTTTCCAGCTTCCTGTTTCAAGAAGAAAGAGAAGGTTTAAAGATGTCAATATTGATTTAGCAGCTCAATCTGCTAAATCTCTATCTTGTTTTCCTGCAGGACTGCATTTGTTGTTGCATTACTGCGGATAATTATTCTTATATCATGGAAGGCAGCCAAGTTTTCTCTTTTGTAATGCTGCAAAAAAAAAGCAAAAGAAGCATGCATCTCCATTAGCCAGTATGATGTGGGCACAGGCCGTCACTGCAGAAAAGGAGGGAGGGAGTAGGGCAAGCCAGAGGGCTCTAGATCTCGTGCAAACCTCATGCGTGAGTAGCTTGTTTAGCTCTTCTTTCAAGTTTAGACAGAAAAAAAAACAAGAGGGAGAAAGGGAGGGAGAGAGGGAAGGAGAGGTGTAGTGTGGATCCTGCCACGCGAGCTGGGCTGCAGCGGTGGGCCAGATTAAGGGCATGATTTTGGTCGCATGACAGGGAAGAAAAGCAAGCAGATCTCGCTCAAGTTGAATGGGGGCGGCATTGCGTCAGCTGCAGCGATAAGTGACGGTTTTAAAGCATAGAATGGGGATCAATCATTCCCATCTCTCTTCTCAAACCCTCTTCTCCTAGTGGCACGGAATGGTCAGGAGGAGTGTTAGTGTGTAAAGGTCTAGCAGTAAGTTGGCAATGGCTGTTAATGCAAAATCAGAGTATTACTACAAGCCAGTTGGATGACGAGATTTGGTTCAGACCAGAGCTCTGCATCAGACAGAGAAGTTTTGTTTATGAAGATTTAAAAGCAATAAAATGCATTAACAGAACACCAGAAGGTTCTAATATTATGACAAACAAACCCATTCTCTGGGCAAGTTCAGTTAAATTGCTAGAGACTGCAAGATAGCACTCAGTGCTTGGCCTGGACTCAATTAAAACCAACTCACTGATTCAGCATTCATTTTGCACAGTCTCTGCAGACAACAGAGTCTCTTCTACAGCAAAAAATAAATAAAAAAGGGCCACTAATGTATTACAACTGTAATAATACTATGCGACTGTTGAAACAGATCAATGATATTGGTATATCATTTTTGTAAGAGCAAAAATAAATGTTTATTAGTTTCAGTAGAATGTAATTTTTTTGGGCACAAATTTTAACTAATAAAATGTACAACCTAAAATAACCTAAATAACTGTATTGTTTCAGAAGTTTATTCATCACTTGCACTATCACCTACCCCACCCTCTTTATGTGACAGTAACCGAACAATAAAGATAAGCAAATTGGTATATACACGCTAGTTCTAAGAATGTTTAAACAAACTTCCCAAGGCATTTGAGGTTAACTCAATATGTATGTCCGTTTACTTGTTATTACGTCATTCCTTGGATACACCAGACACTACAGGATATTAGTATTATAAGGATCTGTTTCCCATTCATTCTACCTTGAACCTCATTCTACTTTTTACCTTTACAGACCTGGCTGTTTTTATTCAGAAATTCCTAAGAGATATTAGGATCATGCCTGTGTTCCAACTATAGTATAAATCTTTAATTTTAGCTGGGAAAACTGCTGTCTAGTGTTACATACACAGCCAGGTCCCATTTATAAGCTGGAACATTTGTGCTAATAATACTTTGGAAATGGCATGTCATAGCCAGCCATGAATTAGTGAAATGACTGTATTGGAGACAGACATGTGAATTACTTTCGTCTGAAAATCTTTCAAGGCATCTGCTGTGACACTGTGACCTTTGTATGAACTATGGAGGACTTACAATGTATAAAAGGCAGCTAAAATACAGCCCTTAGGATGATAGGGTGAGTCATGGAAGCGTGTTTTAGTCCTTGTTTTCCAAAAACAGTATGGTTTTCCCTCACTTGCCAGACACAGGAACTTGGTACACATGCTTCTGCTCTGTTCCATATGTAGCCCTTATCTCAAGGCCTTACTCATCCTATTCTGTTATCAAGATCCATATGGTACTCATCAGCTTAAGCTAAAATACATGTAATACGAAACCAATTCATAATTTTGGCTCATGATACACGAAATGTGATAGACAGCTAGTTTAACAGATACCGCTTAGAATCCATAAACAAACTAAAGTCAAATTAAAATGAATAGTTTGGTAAAGATGTCTTGAAAGTGAATAAACATTTCAAGATACATCATCAATTTGATGACTACAGGCTTCCAGAGAATTCATTCTTGTGCAAAATGTCCAGGCATTCAAGTATAAAACAACAAATTAACTGGGTTACACAGTAAGTAAGTAAGTAATAAGGCATAAGGTATTGCTTTAAACACTCAGGTTTTCATTAAATTGCTTTGTCTACTGCATTGCTAGTATTTACAAACCCCATATACCAATTTTGGTGTATCTGTTAAGTGCAAAGGACATATATCTGCAGCTACATTTGGATTGGAATTTAAACCTGATGGCCAAAAAAATTTATACCCTGACAAATATGGAAAAAAAACTGTTCCTAAACCTCAGGTACAGCAATGAAGTTCATAACAGGTATCAACTAGAGATATGCATGAGACTTTCATTCATTCATTCATTCATTTGTTTGTTTTCAAATTCATCTCACTCAGTTCATATTGTTGTTTTACTGATTTACACTTGAGATTTGAGATTTGGATTCAGTTTGGCAGGACTGATTCAAACACAGAACCATCCAATTAGTAGGACAAACATTTAACAATTGAGTTACTACCTTCCTCAAACCTGGTATTCCACAAGGCTCTATGTTAAGGCCGCCTTTTATACATAAAGGAAAGTAGTAGCTCAGTAGTTATTTTTTTTTTTCAGTGCTGCTAATATTTAAAAGTAGGCCATACATATGTGAATAAAGATCCCAGCTGAGGTGGCTAGGAGCCCACTGTAATTATTCCCCTGAACAGTCAGTGAGTGGAATGCCTGATCCTTGAAAATTGATGGATAACTTGTCACTGTCTCTGGAAACTGTACACTCAATCATTCACCAACGACACTTGCACATTACATTAACTCAGCTGGGAGTTATTGCCACTTGTACAGTTCCGATCTTACTTTTACATACAGTATGTGAAGAGCTCCAAAGAGACAGACTTTCTTGTATTTTTAATGTAATCTTGAGGATTAGGTCCGCAGGCTTTCTGAAGGAAAGCTTTTATTTTTACTCTCATTTTCAGTGCAGTCTCTGTACCTGAGCAGTTTGAGAGGCATGTTTTTTTGTGTGTGTGTTTGCTCAGCCACACAGTGACCTATGAATCATTCAAGCATTAAAACTATACATCTCAAGGTATGAACCAGTGATAAACAGGTGCAGATGATGACGGATGATCAGGCCGGGGATTAGTATACTGCAGATGCTGAACGCTGAGTGGTTGAAACAGACGAGAGGGGAAATGAAGTTGTTGCTCATGTTATGTAAACAACCCATTTTAAAATTTAGTCACTTTGCAGCCTGCAGGAAACATTTGTGCCCATTTCTATAATTGAATCCCTTTATTATGCCAAAGATAAAAAATATATATAAATATATATATATAGTATAGTATATATAGTTTTTTATATAGTATACTGTATACATGAATACAAAATATATGTATAATAAATCATGTTCATGTCATGTCAGTTGGCTTAGAATGTTATCAAAAGCATTTGTAGCTTTTAAATACGAGCTGTCAGTTGAGTATTATTTACAAATTCCTAATTGTTCCATTCATTGTGAGGCACGCCATCAGGTGTGTCGAAGTGATTTTTATGAACGCCGTCAAATAGTTTCAGCCTCAAAAGTCAAGCTGTATGTTGTCTGTCTGGATTTAATCTGATAATGTTTGTCATGAACACAATGTCTACATGAAAAGCCACACCCTCCTCTAACAAAGACACAATCAGCAGTATTTAGAACACAGTGCTATGGACTCCTTGGCATTCATTACTTCTAAAGAAGCTTTTCTCCTGAAGTGCATTCAATTCACCAGATTAAGGCATTCCTCTCCCATTTCCAAAGGTGAGAAGACATCAGCACCAAAATAGAAACAGCTCTACTTTCATACAGTTGACAAACTTTCAAATGTCAATGCTTTCACAAAAGATTTGCAGTCAAATAAACGTTTGCAGTACGGAAAAAAAGAGTTGCGTAAAGAGATTATTCAGGGAAACTTGGCAGCTCCAGAGTGCTAAGGTCTGTTTGAGAAATCATGTCCCGCTTAGTTTAACATTTTCCTGGCTTTTGTACATAATTCAACTCAGCAAATTATTTTATTAAGCCTTTCATATGTTGTATTAGTTGAGGTGGTGCTGAAAAACACAACCGTCTGGAGCCATGACGTACTGACACTGTGCGCAAATCCAAATCCGGACTTGCACATTATTATTGTAGGATTGTTAAAGTTCCACAGTGTTTAGCACAAAAGGTGTGTAGCTTGCTAATTCGACTAAAGCATTTGACTCATGATAGTCATTTCATTGTGTTAATATAAAAATTTTTTTAGCACGTTAGGTAAGAAACTTCATGCACAATTAATTTATTGTTATGAAATATGGATTAAGAGCAAATTTCTTAATTCTTGTTCAACTTGCTATTTAAGTAATAATAATAATAATAATAATAATAATAATAATAATAAATGAATGGCCATGATTTAAACATTGCTAATATATTTATTTTAACATATACTACTTTAATGTAATGACATAATTTATGGTTGGTGAATTTAACAACAAGTATCATTAGCTGTAATGCATTAGCTACCTATATAAGTTTAAGGTGGGAAAAAATTTGAACTAACTCATTTTTACGAAAAATATTTTTACTGCACTTCTCCCAATGCACTACAGTAACTCAATGAGTATGTTTGAACGAATTCAAAGCATGTTTGACTTACTGTAAGGGTTAGCACTGTCGCCTTGCACCTCCAGGTCCATGGAGTTTGCATATTCCCCCCATGGTGAGTTTCCACTGGGTTCACTTGTTTCCTCCCACAATTCAAAGACATGCAGATTAATCTAATTGCCATTCCCAAAGTGATCATAGTGTGTGAATGCGCATGTGAATGTTGACCAGAGGTCCTACCACAGTCATACAAATGGAAATATATGCACTGGTCACCATTGGTCCCTAGTTGGACTACAGCGGTTCCTAGATGGAGGCATCTAATTATTATATAATCACATATGAAAACTTGTAAAGGTGAATTTCTGCATGTTATTCCCTGAAATTTCACATGAAAACTTGGTGAAATCATGTTGTGTATAATGTGAAATAAAAATCAGTATATGTTTAAAAAAAAAAAAAAAAAAGTGAAGCATTCTCATTCACTCATTCATCGTCTATATTGCTTTATCCTGTATTGATGGTGGAGGGCCTGGTGCCTATCCCAGGAGACTTGGGGCATGAAGCGGGGTACACCCTGGAATGGGTGCCAATCCATCTCAGGGCACACACACACATACACACAGTAAAAAGTGAAACATTTGTATTTAAAAAGACACAAGTAAATTTCACATATTTCAATACAGTAAGGGAAGAGCACAACCTTCCAAACATGGCCATGATTTTCTTAATTTGGGGCTCGATTTGCAAAATTTGAGTATGATTCTGTAATGGTAGGCCTTGGTGGCCATGTGTGTAGACCGCTCTGTTGAATGTGAGTTGGGTGGTTTGATCCTGATTCTGGTCTTGACAGAATGGCATGCTGTTTTTCAATTGTGTTTATATTTATATCTCATTCAATTGTCTATGAGACAAGTTAGTTCCTGCTACTGCTTACATAAAAACAGTTGTTCCCTCACCAGCCTGTCTTTTATCTCTTAAAAAGTGAAACTGCAAAGTGTTGACTGCGCTGTCCTCAAGAATTTAAAACACTCACATTGGAGACAAATTCTATAAACATTGCCTAAACATATAAAATGTACAAAAAATGAAGAAATTAATTAAAGAAATCACAACAAGACATAAGTTTTTGTTAAATTAATGTTTGCATGTATGGTTATACAAATGAATCCACCCAATGTGACCAATAATATTCATGAATCCAAGAAGGTACTTGCTAGTTAGGAAATACAAAGCAAGACTATATTGGACAAAGGATGAAATGTTTTACCTTAATTAGTATTCTACACACCTTTTTTTGCTCAACACCTGTGGAACGTTAACGAGCCTAAAATAATACTCTACAAAGTCTCGATATGGAAATACTTTGGGCCTTTTATTTTTTCTTGAAGTCGACATTTAAGGTGGCAAAACAACCCTCTGGGCTTTTTCCACTGTAAAAGGCATCATTATGTCAAGTTTATAATACAGTAGCTCTGGAAAATTGTTTAAAAAAAAGAGATTAGAAATCCTAATGCTTATACTTATTTGCGTGTTGAAATATACTGACAGAAATGTATTACTGAGTGAAGTGGTTAAAAAAAAAATAAAAGTCAAAATAATAAATAGGTATGACTGGAATTTGTTCAGGATTCCACGCATGCTCTTGTTCGAGACTTCAAGTCATGTCGCTGCTCTGGTGTCAGTGTAAGAGGTTGCTTATCTTAACGCTCGGCTCAAAAAGATGCAATCTCCAATGAAAACATCTTAAACATCAAAAATCTTTATCAGCCGCCTCGCACGCACAGCCTTGGTGTGTTTGTTAAGTCTGACAGAGATTAAGCCGACTGGCTGAGAAGTAAGTGTGTGTGTGTGTCTGTGTGTGTGTGTGTGTGTGTGTGTGTGTTGCAGGTGAAAGCCTCAGGTAGCTGAAGCTATTGTGAGACAGTTGAAGGTAATTATCTATGACAGTTTACATTATTCGAGATTCCTCAGCAGGCAGTGTGTCTGAACGGCAGATTTTTTTTTGTCTGCGATTTTCCAAGCTGTCAAATGAAAAACACTTTATTTTTCAAGTTGTACATGTGTTTGTCTTCTTTAGTCACTTCGTGTATATATTAATGCATGGCATTTTTTTTACGGAAGAAAAATAAAATAAAAAACATGCCAAACATTTTAGGACAAGGATTGTCTTTTTAAATAGTGCCATTTTAAAAGGTACAAAGCCTCACCCTGAAGTAAAAGATGAAAATCAAATAAACACACACACACACACACCCAAACACACACACACACACACACACACACACACACACACACACACCCTTTGACACATGTAGGCGGACTACGTCAGCAAGCTATGAATATCTTGGTAAACTGTTGTTAATAAACTGTTTAATTTATGATCCTGTCAATGTTTTGGCAAAATTACAACAGAAACAAATAAAGTATAGCAATAAATAATGACTTTAATAGGTCATAATTTAACAGATTCCTTCCCTTATTATTGTCCAACATACAAAGTGTGTTTGGTAACACTGGAAGATATGGTTCTTTAATTAAAGTTTGGGTAGTTATTAATTAAGCAGTAACTAATGACGTGTTACGATAGTAGTTGTACAATAGTTACTAATACCTGCAGCAAGCAACTATGTTGACGAAAGCTCATGATAAAGCTTAAATAGCTTATATATTAGCAATCGCTTGATAAATAGCCACAAATTATTATAAAAAAAAATGTTATCCAAGTCTTTGAATCTCAACAAAGTGAAGGTTATATTGACTAAAACACATTTCCTGTTATACAATTGCAATTTTGAGGGATTGATTTATGCATATACTCTCTGGTATCACCCATATAATAATTGTATCGTTTTGAATCTGGTTGCTTTCAAGGTTTCTGCCTTACGTCTTTTTAGAAAGTCTTTTCTTGCTTGGTGATATTATTATTATTATTATTATTATTAGAATGGTTATCCTTGTAAAGCTTCTCCATTACAATGTCCACTGTTGAAAGCAATGTACAAATCAACTATTATTAAATTAACATAAAAAAAAAAAGTAACAAAGAGCAGGGGTAGCTCAGTAGTGATAGTGTTGGACTACTGATTGGCCAGCCCTAGGTTCAAATCCCAGCACCATCAAGTTGCCACTGTTGGGCCCTTGAGCAAGGCTCTTAACTGCTCAGATGTATAATGTGATAAACTCTACCAAATGTTTTAAATGCAATGGAAAGTATTTTGCTTCAAACACTTCTTCAAACACTACTTTTAAGCCTGTTGTTATTATTGTTACAATCATCTAGGGTAATGTTTAAGTGTTTAGTGATTATGGTGTTGTTGGTCAGTTTCAGTTTTGAATTTTTGATTGGTTCATGATAGTGGTGTCTCCCTTTTGTTTTCAACGCACTCCTGGAACTTTGAAGGTGGCAGACTGTACACCGCTGTTTGATCACCGTGCATGAGCTTAAGGACTGCACGAACTACCCCAGTACATTCAGTTCCACCTACCTACCACTAGTCTTAGTAACCAACCCGCCGAAAACCAAAATGCCGCTGAATCAATGTTAAGGGACCCTTCCCCAGCCAGGATCTCCACTGTGGTTATCGGAGGAGCAACAGTCAATGTTAAATCCTGTATACAACCCAAGAAGGACTTAGCGGGGCCAGCTGGCCACGACTGCAAGCATGGACCCTGCAGGAGCCGCTGCCTACACGAGTCCACTTCGCTATTCTGCCACCACAAACGCTTGCCAGTTAAGTGCGTGTATGCCAGCTGGCACTGCCTCTGGATGTGCACGTGCACATTCTCTCTTCTCTTCTCCCCCTTCTTTTCTTTCTCCCTCCTTAAAATCCCTTTCTTTCCCCATTTCTCTGATTAAAACTACCCTTTTCCCATAAATCCTCTGTGGGTCTGGTGCGCCCGGAGTTAAGGATCTTACAATGTTATATGGTATATATGACACATTATATCTACGCAACATTATCACAATGTTAAAATGCCATCTAAACACTGAAAACATTATAAAGAAGAAGGTGGCATTATAATGCTTGTTTCAATTCCACATTATAGTCAAAGATGAATAAAATATCAGATAAACTTGTCCAATATTGCTTTATAGGAGTACTTTGTGTGTTTAAAAAGTAATGAGTAGCAGCTCCCACCCACAACCTGACATATTTAAACCATGAGAACATTTTTACATAATCGGTCCATGCCAGCACGGTGCAACATTTCCACCTGACCACTCCAGAGTCCACGCTGAGCTAAGACGTTACTTTTATACATTTTCATGTTAGTTTCCTCCAAGTTCTCTGGTTTTCTTCCTAATATCAGAATGTGACATGACTATGAGTTGTGAATAAATGTACATTTCTCTGGAATTAACTGCCATTTCTTGCATGCTGTATTCCCACTTGACACCCAGCATTCCCGTACAGAGTTTTGATAGTATTATATATGATATAAGTTTGAATGTCAATGTGAAAACCTTTTTTACCAATCATGGTAAATGTAATTATGTAAAAATGTTCTCATGGTTTAAATATGTCAGGTTGTGGGTGGGAGCTGCTACTCATTACTTTTTAAACACCATGTCTATAATGTTTACACACTGTTCTGTGCAACAGAAAAGAAGGAAATCTTGCCATCATATGAAAGTGAGCAAAACCAAAGTACTCCTATAAAGCAATATTGGCCCACATGTCAAGTCATTCCCACTGACTGATCTCACGTCAACTATGGATTCTACGATATTGTAAACGTCAGCTGTTTACCCAAGTGCAGCTCCATCAAAGGCTGTTTGATTATACATGGGGCCTCCCATGGAGCGTGTTTGAGTTTGGTGTTTTACTGGACTGTTTGGTTTCACCATTGACTTCATGAAGCTCCATTGAACACTCTGTGGCATAGATCTGAAAGAACAGGAACAAAAGCTCTGTCTAGCCCTGCCATCATACGTCCTGTTGAAAGTGTGACCATGAAAGGTTAGGTTTTCTTTAAACTAACAGATCATATGCAGCTCTGATGGTTCCATGCGGTACCAAGTTTGAACCTTTTAAATGGTTAGTTTGTACAGGATGTGCAGTCATTATAAGGGTCAGATGCAAATATTTTGGTTGACCTTTAACAAAGTAACCCATCAATGGTTTCGACTTTTTTAGGATTTGTTATGAGCAAAGCTGGGAGGTTCTTAGAACAATTGAAGTTTGTGTGGTTGAATAGATATCTTATTCAGAGCAACAAGAAAAAAAAACAAGAGGAAAAGGTATCAATTCTAACCTTATTCATTAAGTATTTTTATATAAATTAAATAGTGTAGATCATTTTCACTTTGTGAGATGATGAGAGGTTATTACAGTATTATTCCACTGAGCGATTTGTATGCATCTTTAATGATCATGCTTTATAGCATCGAGTCTCATCATAGAAATATTAAAATATAAAAAAAAAACATGCATTTTTAATGTTAATTCTGATAGATAGACAGCAAAACGTGTTCAATCTCCTACTAACGTACAGGCTAGAAACAAATGAGCCACAATAAATAAATGAATGAATGAATAAATACAAAGATATAATATTCAAGATATAAAATTCTTATCCCTGCTACCCATTTATAAAAGCCAGCCTGTATGAACAACATAGAATAACATTGCGACTATTTTTTAGTCAATTAGAAAAACAGAACAACAATAATGAAAAGTAAATAATACTTGAGTACTGTTAATTCTCATGCATAATGCCATCTGAGGTGAAAGTAATGAATAATAATAATCAAAATAAAAACTGACATATTTAAAAGCTTAGTCACGCAAAACCCCCTAAACTAAACTATTATGTCTTCTGTCAAATATTGAAACGATCGGACTCTTTGCAGGAGATTGGCAGCAGAGACAGTAGATGAAAGTCATAAATCTTTTCTCTCTGGGTTTGTGTACAGTGCAGGCTCTTCAGCGAAGAACTCAGAGAAGCCCATCATCACCCCTATGCTCACGGTTGTTTATGTTCGGGCCTGCTGGTTGCGCGCTCCAAATTACTGGAAGCAATTTTATCCTGGAAAGCCACGCGTAAACACATTGGGGGGAAATTAGAGGGTGCACATGTCTGTAAGCTCTGATTTACAGCAGAACCCAGCCTGCACAACGGCCCGCTACAGACCACACTAAGCGCACTGTTTATTTGGACATGGCGACTGAGAGCGAGTGGTGCTTCAGGCCAGCATTTCGTGGAGGAATACCCACCGTGGCGTTCTTTGCCAAGTGAAAATTACCCTCTTCCTCCAGAGTTGGGCCACAGTAGGTCAGTGTCAGGATAATTAGGGATCTATGAAGTGGAGTCGGAACTTTCCCTTAAATAACCAAAACCCAGTTTCGACTGGTGCATAAGTATAGTCTTCCTCAAATGTAAACCAAATTATTAATATATTAAACATTGATATAAAGATATTGAAAATGAGAGCAAAGATCAGGCATTTAACCAATAACCTACATGAAACCTAGATGTGACCTTTGTTTTTTACTTCACTTCATTACATACTGTACGTTTTCACATGACATGCTTTATTGCTTTTTGATTTAAATATTTAATTTCACTTTTTAATTTTTTTATTTTGTGTGTGTTTGTAAGTTTAACTAATCTTTATACTGTATATTGATGTGGCGTTTAACACACTATTATTTTTGTATTGTATTGTATTTTTTTTATTTCACATGCCATGCCAAAAAAATAAGCATGTTGTTTTTCAGTTTTCTTTATGAAAATATGCAATTTGCTTTACACAAACTGATTTTTATACCATCATTTTAAAATCATGTAATTTTCCTTACAAATATTTTTT
>JAQQZS010000001.1:5626898-5640452 GCA_030068045.1 Platyallabes tihoni
ACGGGAATCGAGCCTGGCCGGGGAATCGAACCCAGACCCTGGAGGTGCAAGGCGACAGTGCTAACCAATACACCACCATGCCGCCCTTAAGTGAACAATTCTTTGTAAATCTTTGTCAATTCAAAGTCTTTGGAAGTCTTTGAAAGCCTATCTCTTAAATCAACAAGTCTTTTTAAATCATTATTCCAATCAACAAGACTTTAAGTCTTCATAAGTCTTTGCCTTCAATTAACAAATCTTTGCAAGTCTTTGGCTTCAAGCAGCCAGTCTTCAAATGTCTTCTAACGTCTTCATAAATTTTGTCTTCAATCAACAAGTCCTTTTACGTCTTTGTAAGACTTTGTAAGTCATCGTAAGTCTTCATAAGTCTTGGTAAGTCTTGATAAGTCTTACCTAGTCTTCCTGTCATTATGAGACTTGAAGACAAAGAATTGAAGACAAAGACTTTCAAAGACTTGTTGATTAAAGACCAATACTTAGAAGATGTATGAAGACTTGTTGACTGAAGCCAAACACTAACAAAGACTTCTAGGTTGAAAATTAATACTTACATAGACTTGTTGTTTGAACCACCCCTCCAGCCCCCTCCCCCCTCAACCAAAAAAAATACTTTTGAAAAGAATTCTTTCAACAGTCCTTATCTTCCTAATGGAATGAGTGCACTTGTACCTCTTCTCCTGACAAAGAAAGAGTCAATTAGTCTATATGGAAGCCTTAAAGGTTATATGTAACTGCTAATTATACCAGAAGAGCAAATATATTGAACACAAAGCAATACTAACATTTTTTTAGGATTTAAAAGTTTTAGCTAAATAATCTTATGTTCTAAGGAAAGATTATTTGTAAAGCTAAGTGTTTCTGCACTGAAGGCCAACTATAAAATGAGGATTCTAGACATCACTTTGAGTGTTTATACCTCCCTACACTTTTCCTTATACACTCTCCTCTTACACAATTCTGCTTTAAAATTATATCTAAACACTTTGTTATGCTCTCTTCCTTTACAGTAGGCCTATACACCATTCCCTACATAATTTCTCTGCCCACTTTATTATACATTTCCCCCTTTTTCCCTATATACACTTTACAATAGGCTTATAAACTCTTCCCAATTCACCTTTTTCTTAAACTCTTTCCTTTACACTGCACCTAATATACTCTTCCCTCATACATTTTTCCCATACACTGTTCCATGTCCATTTTTCCACTATACACTATCTGTATACATTAGTGGTTTTCAACTCTGGTACAGGCTGGTGCACTTGTGCTGCAAATTTGTTATCACTTTTCCTGCTCTATCAAACCCAGTTCAATTTAGAAAGCCTATTAATTAGCTGATTAATAAAACCAGTTGTGCTGAGGGCAATAAATGTGCAGAGCAGGAGTCCTCTAGGACTGGAGTTGAATACCATTGGAATACCCTTTTGGTTATACATTATTATCTATACATTCTTCCTTATATACTCTTCCATACACACTATTCCTATACGTTCTTCCCTATACAATGTTTCCTATACACTCTTCCCTATATGGTATACTTTCTTGTAGGGTATACCATTCTATACCCACACTTTCATATACAATCCTTCCTATACACTTTCTCTCTGCCACTGTTCTGTATACACTTTCCTAGACATTTAATGTTTACAAATCTTTTATGATGATAAAAAGAAACCCTCATGGTGCTTCAAGTGTATGTACCTTCCTAAAAGGGCTCTATGTGGAATCTTCTGTAATAAGGGAAAAACATTTATTCAATACCTGTTGCTCACAGTGAAGGACAACCAAAGGCATGTTCAGAATTTTATGTCAAATAAGAATAGCTTGTCCAAGACTCCTTGGATAGGCGATGGTCAGGTGCTTCATTTTTAAATCCATGTTTGGCATAAGATTCTACATTCATGGCAGGAGAAAAGTAATTAATAATTGTTTAAATGGTAGATGAATTAAACTAAATAAACCAAAAAAAATAATAATTAAACCCATTGGTCGCAATCTATAAGAACCTTGTGCACAAATCCCTATGCAGATAATTAAAACTATTGAAGATATTTGAAAAGGTAATAAATCTGGAATTCAAATTTGAAATTTAAAGTTTGCATGTTTGTTTTAGAAGGTTTAGCATTTTTTAAAATTCTGGTTAAATTCCTCTATCAAATAATTAATCTGATTTCATAAGTAATATTATCACAAATTTGATGAACGACCTCAACACATTGGCGCATCCTGGGTAAAGAAAGCAAAGCTAATTGATTGGGACAAGTTCTTCTCCAACCTGTCGTGTCCATCCGTTATTGACACAAGATCTGCCTCCTTTTCAAACGTTGTTACTTAAGCTGAACACACAAACACACGCCCGCGTAACCTGCGTGGTGACCTCTGTTTTTCCCACACCTTTTCTGTACGTTATTCTAATCAGCAACCATGAACTATTTTCATATTAAAACGATATTTTAATAAAGGTATTTATACACGTATAAACCGGTCCAAAATCGTCTGCTTACAAGTGAACCAGATAAGCCTTCTCTCTCGCCCCCATTCTTAAAAATATGTCTGGTAAGCGCACGCCACCTGCTTGTGTGCCATGAAATTCCTGCTCCGCACAGGTGAGTGCTCAGGTGAGGCAGGTGATCTAAATAAGAGGAATGAATACATGCAACATCGAACACCAGTTTATTTCTGATCAATGCTGCGAATGTAAAGACAGTATTTTATATAGTTGTTTATCGTTTATTTTTTCTTCCTTTTTTTAAGTGTTCGTTTCTTCTGGTAAGTCAGGTTGAATAAAGCTCGAGGCTCCTCCTCCGTAGGCAGATCTGGAGGTGTCGGAGCTCTATATTAGACAGCTCTCTTTCACATAGGATGTGTTCCTTCACTTGCGCAGGTAGAGTTCCAGCTGATCTTCCAAACTCCGAGACGCTTGATCGCTAGCCTGGTTGGTCTGAGTTACAGTGAGCACCAGGGATTTTACTTGTCTTCTTTTTTTTCTTAAACTTTTCTTCTGACCATGAAGCTGGAGGTTTTCTGCGGCGCGCATCACCACGCGAAAGCGCAGGAGGCATGCAGCGACGCCGAGACCAGCGTGCCATCCCCGCTCTGCGGAGAAGACGAACTGGGCTCAGATGGTGACTGCGCAGCGCACAGCCCGTGCGCACCTGTCGCGTCTTCCCCCGCCATGTCCTCCGCGGCGGCGCGCATAGAGGCCAAGGACAAGGGCAAGCCGTACACGCGCAGACCAAAGCCGCCGTACTCGTACATCGCCCTGATCGCCATGGCCATCCGTGACTCCAGCTCGGGCCGCCTGACGCTCGCTGAGATAAACGACTACCTCATGCGCAAATTCCCGTTCTTCCGCGGCACGTACACGGGCTGGCGCAACTCGGTGCGGCACAACCTGTCGCTCAACGACTGCTTCCTGAAGGTGCTGCGCGACCCCTCACGCCCTTGGGGCAAAGACAACTACTGGATGCTGAACCCGCACAGCGAGTACACGTTTGCTGACGGCGTATTCCGGCGACGCAGGAAGCGCATCGGTAAGAAGACGGGCCGGGAGCAGGACGAGAGCCCAAACCAAGCATCCTCGGACTCTATAAGCGCTCCCTCAGCGACAAAGTTCACGAGCCCGTTCGCCATCGATAGCATCCTGAGCCGACCTTTCCGCAAAAGGGAGCAGCCGGATGACCAGTGCGTGCCAGAGGACGTCGCTGCTGGCACTTGGCCAGGGCGCGCTCCCGCACCGACGCCTTACATGCCGCGCGGAGCACCGCTTCACTCGCTTGATCCGAGCTCCGCGGTGCACTGCACCCTCCGCTCCTACGGTCTGATGGGCGTCGCGTTTGAGGACTTGTCCTCCGGAGTCCGGAATGACAGAGACTTTCTCAGCGTACCTCTAAGTTCAGAGCGTCTTCCGGTCCCGAGGGTCACACCGTCCACCAAAGTCGCAGCCTTCCACCCGTTTCAAATAGACTACTTATTATCCTAATGCTGCGCAGGACATTTTTTTTATCTGGCACTTTAAACGCACTGTACTTGCTTATAGACTTTAAACAGAATACATTTCACCAAGAAGTTGCCACCGGTGCACTTGGGAACTTTAGTAAACGTAAAATGGAGTACAAGCACAAATATAGGAGATATTTTTGTCCTGTCAGTAAATAATGTTATATAATAATGTTGTTTCATGTATTTATGATGTGCTGTTGGTCATTTCCCCCTGTTTGTGTGTGTTGCATGTTCGGAATGATGCTGCAAAAGGGATTTATTTTTGCCTCTACTGAAATATCACTTTGCTTGCTCTGTCGACTTTAAAAAGCAATGACACTGATAGCAATGTTGTTGTTGTTTCTGTTTTAATAATTAAAAAAGGTCAGTTAAAAGGTACAATGACAATCTCAGCTCTGCCTGTAAACTGCACAGGACTGCTAATGTCTACTGAAAAGAATGCATGCGAAATGTTTTAATGAGAAAATAAATGTTTATTTCTATAGCAAAGTAAAAAAAAATATACGTGGCAAGTGATTTTCTTCTTTATGAGACGTGTTGTGAAATACAATGTTAACATTCAAGAAACGAAAGATGACGTAATTTTATAGCTTACACTAAAACATAAAGCAACAAATGAGCTGGAAAAAGAAGTAAAAGGTTATGTGTGTGTTATTATGTTTGTTTGTATTTAGAATGAATAACTGGCATTTTTGCTGAGAATGTGTTTTTTTAATTCATTTATAATATGTCAGTTAAATATATTCCTAACAAAAAGTAAAAACAAAAAACCTTTATTTGTACTAATATAAGATCGAAAGATTAAAGCAAAATAACGGAGAACAAAACAAAATATAATACAATATAATAAGACATAATACAAGGTAGTAATAATATTAAAAGGATAATATAACTGATATATACTATATTCTAGTGAATAATATTATAATTCATTTAAATGCAGTCATGTCCTAAGAAATTAAATAAGACTTTTACAAATATATTTGCTTATGTTTAGTTTATCAAATATGTAAATATATGATTACAAATTCTAACTAAATCTAGGCCTCAGTGAGACCCTAAATGGTATGTATTTCACGATAATATGATTTTTTTTTTTAAAGATGGAGGTTGAGGGTTCAAGCTGCTGTCCACGGTCCTGAACCTCAATCAGGGTCACAGCCACGGACACCTTATTCTTAAGATGTTAAATTTAATGAGGTCACACTAGACAGTTTAAAGATGCGTTCTCCACAATGCCATAAAATAATAAAACGAAGACAAACTCACTTAACTGAAGCATATGTTAAAATCCTCAGACACGCCCACTTTAACAACCTTCAATTAAAGTATGGGTTTAACCCGGATTGACTGTGAAGTCACGTGATCACCAAGGCACTCCCCTAACAATGAACATTTTGGCTAACTGCAAAATACGGATTTGTATCAACAATATAATCATAACAAAATCTTATACATCATACATATCTCTTAGACACTCACGTGCTATAATGAATCTGTCTAGCCACATAATCTCTTACTAATTCATATATAATTTATTAGAATAAAGCCCTATTCGGACGGAAATAGTTTTCCAATCGACGTTTGAGTTAGAATGTTTTTCAGACGACGTCTGTCAATTAATGTATGCATTCGGACGGGACTAACATCTCCGTGTTTATTACGGAGGTAGGAGTGTCTGTGTTTTACATGTGGGCGTTGCACAAGACCACATGTCCAGGATGCGTGGATTGCGTTGGTGCGCAAACTTGAATACAGGCGCGCTATAGATAGTATGGTAGTTCACGTTGACCAAAACACAAAAGAAAAAGCGTTATGGAAAAAACATTTTCGGCAATCACAGACATTCGCATTCGGACGGGATTAGATTTCTCACAGGACCGTCGAGTTTGCTGAAAAACAGTAGGTAATTTGCTCTGGAAGTGGTCGTGTGAGAGAAAGACAGACATGACAGATTCGGACTGGATTAAAATCACAAAGTACGTCTGTGAAACAGGAATTTCTCTAACGACCCACTGTAAAACTAGTCCCGTCCGAATAGGGCTTTAGTCTAATAATAACTTGCCCTTACACCTGCCTGAGATATGACAAAAGGTAAAATACATTTAACAACATGTTGCACATAAAATAAAACAAACAAAATGTCTGCCTTAAAATGCAAATACTAAATACTAAAAGACATAAATATGTAGGACAAGAAAACTAAATAAACAAAAATGCAAATGTTCCTACAATAAAAATATTATGCATACAAAGGCTGTTTCACATAAGTAATTGAATACTGTAGATATTAAATATTTAATATTCAGCTAAAATGATAGATAGATAGATAGATAGATAGATAGATAGATAGATAGATAGATAGAATAAATTAATGTAAAGTAAGGAAAATGAAAATATTTAAGCAGTAAAATAAATAAAGAAAATTACAAGTAAATAAAAAAATATATAGAACAATTAACATTTTGTGATGTGAAAATGAAGATTATCTTTGGCCACCTTTAGCTTCATTGGTTCTAATTCATATGTAAAAATGAGTCCTCAGGCAGCTGGAGCTAATATTTGGTGAAGTTTCTTCTTTAACTATTAAAATCCAAGACATAAGAAAATGAGAGGAACTTAAATAAAAAAATTAAATAATGAAGGATGACCAACAGACTATGGTGACCAGAAGCAAATAATAGAGTCTAGGCAAATTTAAAACAAAATAAAAAGGAGAAACAAAAGGCACTAAAAAGGTTCGTTGCACCTGCTAAAAGTTTTAATTTTGCAAAAAGAGGATAACCTGAAGTGAAAGGGTCATCATCATCCATGACAGCTCTAAGAACCATAGAGTTGAGGAATAAGATCATAGCATGAGGGAAGAAAAAATCCACAGATGTAATATCCTGGTCATTCAGTACGTTCAGTTTGTCAGCTGACTTAATTTTATTGCCGTATAACATTGCTGGATCTAGACCTGACCAACTTAAGGAACCCTAGATCATAACACTGCCTCCAGACACTTGTACAATGGACATTTTGCATGATGGCCACTATGTTCTGAAATTGTATCAGTCTGAACTCATCAGACCACATCATCTTCATCCATTGCTCCACACTCCATTCTTTATGCTCCCTAGCAAACTGAAAGCTTTTTTTTCTCTGGTTAGTCTTAGAAACAGGTTTTCTTATGAACACACAGCTGTTTAGTTCCATTTCTCATCACATTGTGTGTTAAAATTCTCCTACTTTCAGTATGAAATATAGCTATGTTCAATCATGTCCATTTTTTTCACAATGCAAATTTACCAAGCATTTAATTAATTGCTAATATTTTTTATTAGTTTATTTTATTCTGGATTTCTTCCTGAGTTCTTCAGCGAATTGTTAATACTATAATTTTTTTATATAGCTGTATCTCCTTTGTTGTTTTTGTTGCTTGATGCAGGGCAATAATTTGACCTTTCTAAAATGGTGACTTTATTTTGGCCAGATGGTGTATTTACAGAGGTTGTAAGGCAGAGAGGGGTGATAGGGGTTCTTGCGTGAGGAGAAAGATAGGCAAACAAAAAGAAAGATTTTTTTTTATATGGCCAAATATATATATATATATATATATATATATATATATAAGAAAATAAGATATAGAGAATATAAATAGATAGACAGACAGACAGACAGACAGATAGATAGATAGATAGATAGATAGATAGATAGATATATTCATTAAATGTTATCATAATAAGGATCCCACAACAGACCTCACTGTTTATTACTTTTTGTTTTTTTGAATTTATCCAAAACATTAACTTTGTTTATATAAATGTGCGCAATAAAGTTTAATTCCTGTTGAGTTAACACTCCTACAACTGCATATATTAGCACTTCTACACCTGGGTACTCCTGATTACAAGAGCACAGTTGAAGAATGTTTCACATGGCAGATGTTCTTTTCATTGTTAATTTACTGCATGCAGTAGCCATTTTTTTATATAGCTGAAAACTGCAGGGTATGCGTTTACAAAACCAGGTGTAGGCAATGGAACTGCACCACGTGACTGGGATGGTACAGGTGACCATGAGGCTGTAACAGAGAGTCAATGCTGCAGCCTACAGGTAGTAATGAACAGCACAATTTAACGACGCAGGAGCAAATAAAACCACTTGTTTATCCTTATTTACTGTTATTTATTAAAAAAATAATTACCATGATTGTTCATACATCACAGGCATTTCCTTTCCGCCTTAAAACAATTAGTAGAAAAATCTTTACCTATAGGTGTAGAGAGATGAATATAGTGTGCTTTTAAAGCTCATATCATAGATACATACATATCGACGGGATGATAAAATATTCTATTTTGTTTAAGCTTTCTTGCCTTTATATAAAACGAACAACAAACAAAAAATATGATTCTCTTCAAAACTATCATCATCTCTATGTAATTAGAAATAGTTATTTGTGAAAATATTATATAAAAGCTAAATATATGGTCAGAGCTTGAACGATGTTTATTATTATTATTATGTGTTATTTTTATAGGAGTACATTTTAGGGCAAATGACGCATAGGTCGGTTTCCTATGCGTCTGGGTGACTCACATCCTGTTTGATGCTGACCACACCCACCTATGTGACGTCATATTGAAATAATTATATTCTATCTATCTATCTATCTATCTATCTATCTATCTATCTATCTATCTATCTATCATAGTGAAACACATAAGCATCTTTAATAGGCAGCTAATAAGCAGTCTAATAAGGAGTCTTCATTCAGTCAACAGAATGTAATTCATGTTTATGCGCCGGAAACGGCTCATTCCACTGAGTGAGGAAATATGGGGGAGCTGTATTCATCGTTCTAAACAATAGGAAATGGCCCTAAGGCAACATATTCATTTAATCTTATCTCATTAGGCTACTTACTAAAAATGTTTGGTAACTATATTCAAATAAATTCTATGGCTTTATTCATGCTTGACGGAACACATAAGCTTCATTTTCTTTCGTAGTTAACTTTTTTAATGGAACGACTTAATTGCACTCAGTTTATTGGAAGCAAAAGGACAAACGTAATCCAAAAGTTTTAAACAAATTGGTTTATTATTTTTTTGTTTATTTTCTATTATAAACAATGTGAGAGGGGAAAAGTGGAGGGAAAAGTCCTTCAGAGGCGCCTCTCTCAATACAGTGTTGACTTTTTTTTTTTTTTTCCCTGAGAGCGGACACAGACGGATTTGGGAATTCAGTATTTATGTTTTCTGTCTAGGACTACAAATATCCGCTTTGAGAAAAAAAACGAGCAGAGTTCACTATTCTACAACCCGTTTTCCGAGTTAAACAGAACCAAAGGCTGTGAGGCTAATTTTAGATAAATAGGTCACCAAAAATAAAATCATAATAATAAAAAAAGAATTCAGGCAAAGCTCCTTGTATCACAACAATGTGTTCCCAGCGTCGTGCTCTATAGGCTAGAGTTAACCTTTTAAAAGTCTTTCAAGTATGTTTTTAAAAGTTGTGATGTTTCTTCTTTCTTTGCGCCGAGCAAAGCTTCCTTTAAGGCGGTCGCGCATCCTGAACGCAGCAGGGATATTAGGTTTGATGTTGCCGGAAATTCGGTGGATATTATTATTCTTTACCGTTATTGTTAGGGTGAGAGTGGATTTTTATCTTCAAGTCCCCTGTTTCGGCTTCTTTGATGAAAGCAAATGGCTTTGAATGTAGCACCGCAGGGGGTGTTTCTGCGCATTTCCAACCACCTAGAAACCACGAAACAATTTTATTATTCTCTTTTAGAAACAGATTAATTTAGCAATTAAAGTGACGTTTTTATGTACCTTATGAAACAATAGCTAGACCTGAGTAGGGCAAAAAAAAAATTGATATTTCATTCATTGTTAACGTGTCTTATTTAGACCTATCAGCATGTCAGTTTTTGTTTATTTATTTGTTTGTTTTGTTTGTTTTGGGTCATACAATAGCAAAAGTTTTAAATTTGTGTAACACACAAAACACAAATTGTAGACTTGGTGTAACAAACACAGACTTGTCAGGAAACAAACAAACAAACAAAAAAACAAACAAAAAAACAAACAAATAAATAAATAAATAAATAAATAAGCCTTTTAAGACAATAACAAAAATGCTAAACTGTTGTAAAAATATTTTGAATCTTCTAGATTTACTTACATTTTAATTGTATTTCATTATATTACTGTATATTGATTTATATCACATACTTCTCTAATACTAATACATTTTCTATCTATTCCTCTATCATCTTGCAAAACAGTAGCACGATAGAGCAAGTCTTGATAACGATTATGCGAACAAAAGTTTATTAGAGGTTGTTTTGGTTCAGATCTTTTTGTTGTTGTTATTATTATTATTATTATTATTATTATTATTTTATTTCCAGATTCATTCTAGATTGGTAGGTCATCTATAGGTAATTAAACTCACTTTCTACAATTAATTAGCTCGGCTCTCCAGGGAGCCCAGACTCGCGCTGGTAAACTGAAACCGCACTGTGTGTGGCATACAGCCTCGGAGCGGTCTGATGGAAAAAGCCTGCTTCCACTCAAATGTCCAAGTCATTTATACAGAACAGCCCTTTACATGCACGCACACACATGCACACACACCCTCCCCCATTTCTGAAACGGATGTTCCAATCAAACCGCGTTATCTCCTCTCCTTTTATCTTATTTTCAATCAGAGTTCATCTTCACCAGCATTAGATAACGGTAGAGGGTTACCAATAAGATTGTGGAGAGCAACATTATTTGTGTGTTGGATCAGATCTGATCACAGCATATTGTTATTTATAGCCTATAACTCTTAGCCCAATATTTAAAAAAGAGAGTAAATAAGTTATGTGTAACAAACACCTTTTAAATATTCAGCTCCAGTCATTTAAGACTGTCCTAAATGCTCTGACCAATCAGTAACTCCAAAAAAAAAATATTATTGATGTTGCATTTTTAAGCATTTTTAAGCACTGATGGTCATATCATATTAAGACTTCACATGCCTAGCTATATATTATTCTCACATAGTAGCAAATGAACTAAAATTTAATTTTATGTGCATATATGTGCAACCATAAAAGGAACAAATGTTTGCAGCTTTCTGCCATAAATAGACATTATTGCATTTTGCGACGTATAATACGTATAATCTAATAAATAATATGAGACAAAATGCAACGCATCCTGGTGTTTCTCCAAAACAGGCTATTCCATGAGAATCACTTCTTCTTGAGTCCAGCTTCACTTCATCTTTAACGCTTATACCTTAAGTGGGAAAAGCGGCGGTGATTAATTACCGAGGTCTGGCGTGTGGCGCTGATGACTGAAACGTCGAAGAGGTCGATGATGAACGGCGTGATCGCGTGTATCGGGCTCATGTGCTATGACTCTGCACAAACTCCTGTTGCTCTGATCGATGGACGAGGGCCAGACAGGGAGGAAGAGTGGGGTGGGTCTCTGTAGTGGAGGGAGAGAGAGAGAGAGAGAGATTTACGAATTGATAGGTGGTCTCGTTTTGTTTGGCCGCACTGCTCAGATGCGTGAGACGCTTTCTTCTCTTTAAGGATTCAGTCATCGCGATGGCCACCGGAAGACCGAGCATGAGTCGCTGCCTCGGCGACACGTAGTGCTGCTGGTGGAGTGGAAAAATAAATCCCAGCTCGAGAGACAGATTTATCTAGACCACTTACAGATGCATTAAACCCTTTGGCTCTCAGCGCGGGACTGATTTCAAATCCAAATCAGTTCGGATTTTCCTAAATTATTAAAATTATTATTATTAGTATATTATATAATTTTTTTTAGACCAGAGCGCAGGGATGACGACTGAAACCGCGCAACAGCAGCTAGACCCGCCGCAGTCTATGCGCTCGAGTCCCGTGCACTCTGCGCTCCAGAGTTCGCGCACGGTTCTAGAGAGCACCAGCAGCGCAAACGCGTCAAAAACTAAGAAGTCCAATTCAGGCATGAGGCGTCCTGAGAAGCCACCTTACTCCTACATCGCCCTGATCGTCATGGCTATCCAGAGCTCTCCGACTAAACGGCTGACTCTAAGCGAGATCTACCAGTTCCTCCAGGCCCGGTTCCCGTTTTTCCGTGGCTCCTATCAAGGCTGGAAAAATTCCGTAAGGCACAATCTCTCTCTCAACGAGTGTTTTATCAAGCTGCCCAAGGGTCTTGGGCGGCCTGGTAAGGGTCACTACTGGACCATTGACCCGGGTAGCGAGTTCATGTTTGAAGAAGGTTCTTTTCGGAGGCGCCCGCGCGGTTTCCGGAGAAAATGCCAAACTCTCAAACCCATGTACCGTATGATGAACGGACTCGGCTTTGGCGCCTCGGTACTGCCGCAGAACTTCGACTTCCAGCCGCCGCCGGCGCCTCTCGCGTGTCATGCTGGCGGTTACAACCTTGACGCAATGACAGGCGGTGCGTATGACGGGCTCGGAGCCGCCGCTCACCACGTACCGAGTCCGAGCTCAGCGTACATGTCCCCGGCGTGCCAGGTGACCTCGAGCAGCGGCGGCGAGTACACGCACGAGAACAACGGCAACAGCACCGGAAGCGGCAGCAGTCCGCTTCATTCACCGCCGTCCATGAGTGGACCACTGGAGTGTCCTTCGCCGTACACCGCCGCCGCCACGGCGCACTGGCCTTCATCCGCCGTGTCGCCCTACATCAAGCAGTCTTCACTGGCTGCAGGCAGTTCGACATCCTCCTCATCCTCCGGTCTGCACTCAGGGGTGGCTCCATACGCCCTTGAACAGAGCTACCTCCACCATGGAGCAAGAGACGCAGCAGAGATCTCAGGTATTTTTTTTTTTACTGAATGAGAAATACTTCATTATGCTCTGACACAGCTCTGAAACTACTTGATACATGCAGTATTACAACCAATATAAAAAAACAAATAAATAATCGTTATTTTTTAAATAAAAAAGAATATATTCACCAACTCGTAAATTACATCAGCACATCTTGACTACACAATGTTTTGATTAGTTTTTGAGCGACTTTCCATTGCGTGTCACTGGGAATGTTAAAAATAGAATAATTAGGAATGCTAGATATTTAAAAATAAATAAATAAATAAATAAACGTGAACACTATTATTTAGCGGTTTATGAAAAACTGTTTATCTATTTAATTTTCAAAAACGAAGTGTCGAGTTACACTCAAAGCCAAACTTGCAAACTTACTTTGAGCTATTTCTAAGAATAATTTTCGTGTGTGTGTGTGTGTGTGTGTGTGTGTTGCTAATAAAAACAAGGCATTTGGTCTCAAAGGGCTTGTGGCCACATGATAGCTCCTGAGCAGAAAATGTAACCCACATATATCCTACAAGATCATAGACTGATGCATTAACGTGAGGATGACTGGGGGAAAACATACATACATACATATATATATATATATATATATATATATATATACTTTCACTACCTTAACCCAGGAAATAACATAAAAAATGCACATACCTTGTTAATACTGTATTTATACCCCGTTTTTTGTTTACTGGTTTTTATTGCTCATTATAATG
>JAQQZS010000001.1:5667434-5680253 GCA_030068045.1 Platyallabes tihoni
CTCCTAATGTCCCCTTTATTTTTTTTCTCCATAAACAGAGATTTTTTTGATACTTATTACCCTCTCCTCGCCATGGACTGAACACACAAACACATGGTGTTGGTTTATTATGGACAGTGTTACTGCAAATAACACGTAAGTCTCCCTTTTCGCATTTGTGAGCTATATGCTTTGCTTTAAATATACGCCAGCTTTTCACGGACTTGTTATTACGTGTAAATTGCATATAGTAATTTATTTCTGAAATGTAACCGGAATATTATGGACCAAACACCCAAACCGTTTTTGTTTCTAAAAACGAGTTGCCTTTAATTGTGCAGAAATGTTCCATTATAACTCGGGAACGGAAACGTGTATATCGCAATATTCATTCAAATTATCTCATTTTGTTGGGGAAAAAAGTATTTTGAAGGAACTGCATTTTTTGTTTAATAAATGACCATTTTATTTGAGTTTAAAAACGTAGACTTCGCCTGATTTCTTAAAGCCGTTAAACATTACTATTATGCTGTGGTCTTGAAAATGAGCATTAAACTGAATCTGATATGTTAAAAAACAAATGAAACATTAACGGCACACTTTTTAAACTTTTAACCAAAAACAAATAAACAAATGAATAAAAAGGCTATATCACATGTTTCAAAAACAAAGAAGGAAAGAAACAAAAAGCAAACAGAAAATTGCAATACATTGTTGGTATTAGCGTGATCAAAATTAATAGTCTTGTGATTAATGGGATTTTAGATAAAACTTAGGCACAAATAATAATAATAATAATAATAATAATAATAATAATAATAGCAATTTTTTTCTGAACAGATTTACTTTACTAATTTACATTTTCCCAGACATCATGGCAAAATATTAAGATATAATTACCTGCAGAATCCTTAAACACACACACACACACACACACACACACACACACACACACACACACACACTGTGTTTAAAAATGGGTTTTGCTCAGATTTAGATTTAGATTTTTTTATTCAAAGAAAAAACAGAGTTAATAAAGCATTTAATTTGTTTAATTTACTTTGTTTTAGTAAACACATTGATTTCTGCTTACTAACAGATGCATTTACTATTTGTAATTGGTTGTTACTTATAGGTCTGCTTGTTAATTTGGCACTAAAAGATACACGTGGAAGTTTATGTGTAGTTATTTACTTTTGTTGTTATTGTTATTGTTGTTTTGTTGTACTTTTGTCTTGTTTACATTTCTCATAGATTCACTAGGCATTTCAGGTTGTAAGTCCCTGAGCCATGTGTCATCAGCCTCCTGATGACGTGATGATTCTTCTGCCATAGGGCTGTCTCAATCGCGTCTAGGCCTCTGCTGATTCTCTCTCTCTCTCTCTCTCTCTCTCTCTCTCTCTCTCGGTTTGCAGAGTAGTACCATAGAAGCCACGCCAAAGGTAGACTTCAATGTACATGTAAATACATGCACAACAGCAGCGAGACTATATAACTGCTTATCCTGCTAACCCTTAACTAAAATGGAGTCTTTTGGAGACAGTACATGTACAGATTTCAATTTTAAAATTTAAAAGTAAAAAGGAATAAGAGAAAGAAAAACAAAAGTTAAGCAAATTACAATAATAAAAAAAAACTCATACAATGAAGGCGTCAAAACTGAAAACTGAATATTTTGTTTCATATTACTAGTAAGGATAAGAGTCAGAATTTGTGTAAGTGATAGGGGCATCTTAGTTCCGGCCACATTGTCGTTCACGTGAAATATTTTGTTTCACGTTTGGATTGTAATGCCATTGTAACAGGGTTTAAGCAGATCTAAAGGATGCAGTGTTGTCTTTATGTTATGCACAATATTTGCAGAATCAATAATTTTAATGAATATTACCTTTTGTCTCTCAATGAAAATGTCGGACTGAGTGTTGAGGTGTAGATGCGCAGACATCCTCGAAAAATTCTAAACTGTTTAGATGCGATTATTATTATTATTATTATTATTATTATTATTATTATTATTATTATTATCTCCTATAAACCATTATCTAAACTATATAAAACTAAAATTTTTACACATATTTTGGAGGGATTTATCTTAATGGCGCAATCAATTCCCACTCTCTCTCTCTCTCTTTCTCTCTCTCGCTCTCTCTCTCCTCTCGCAGTTGTAATCATGCTCATAAAAGTCATTAGAGCTTTTCCCGAGCAATAAACAAAACGTCGTGTTAGGGCTGAGATTGATGGCGCCCTGGTCGAGCGGGCCAGGTCAGGAAGGAATAAAATTCAATCAGCGCGCTCCAGTCGTTTTTCACGAGACGGGAAAGAAACGAGGCGGTGTGTGTGTGTTTGTGTGTATGACGGTAAAGATGTCTGACCGCCACCGGCGCGCAAAACTTAAAACAATTTCGAGCTTTCCCTCCAGTGCTGATAAAAAAAAAGCAGGAGACGGGGCTCTCTTGGATTAAATCGGTGCCTATGTCTTTTGATGGTTTCCATGGCAACCGTGTGCTATTTTGAGCATTCGAGTATGCTGCAGTCAAATGTGGGATGCAACAGTTTTTCCTCTCGTTTTGATTCCCTAAAGGTCTGATGCTGGTGTTGCTTTCCATGCACGATGTCTTCATCCATCATTTCACTGAAAAGATCGTTTATTTAACCTTATAAAATCATTTCTATAATTGTAAAGTTGCGCTCGACTAATGAACGGTTTGGTGCACTCCTTTGGTGCAGCATCTGCGTCATTTCTGCGTCACATTTGTTCAAGATCCGCAAGTCAGCTAAAATCTTCATTGTAATATTAGACTTTTCTAACATAACGTGATTATTGTAAACTGTAGAGAGTCGAAAACAATCAGCTACAATTGTCTCAATGTAACTTAATGTCAGAGGAAAACAAAGATAACAAAAATAAAACATATTAATGAAAAAAATAATCCTGTTGTATTTGGTTTAGCATTATATTATATTATATTATATTATATTATATTATATTATATTATATTATATTATATTATATTATATTAACAAAATAACTAAATATTTCACCTCTTTCAGTTACAAGTGCAATGCTTTTACCAAACACACACACACACACACACACACACTCGACACGACGGTGCATTCAGCATTTTGCGCAGGCAAATATCCGTTTGCCTCTGGATATTTTCTGCTCTTGTAAATCGTCATTTTAATAATAATAATAATAATAATAATAATAATAAATAGTAATTCATTGCACTCCGCCACCGGGCAAGAAGCAATACTATTAAGTACACACATCATAATAAAATCATCATGTAAACGCTATTCGAGGTCAAAATCATTTTAGAGGATACAAAAACTATTGTGAACACGTGAGTGAATATAACAGAAATTGTGTTTGTTTGTGTGAGGACACGTTTTGCTTTCTAAATCCCTTTCTAGTTCCTTAGTTTGGATGAACAGGAAAACGTTCAGCAAACGCTCATCCTTCGATTATCTTTTCAGTAAGGTTTTCTGAACACAAAGGCTTGTGAGATGAAATCACGTGGAGAGACCTTTTAGGAACAAAAATGAAACCACTCACGTGACCTTTCCAAAATTCTATTATTAAAATTATAAAAATCTGATCCCCTTTTGTTTGATTAAAGCATATCGAATATCGAGCAATTCCTCACTACCAACCAGGGAATGCACGTTCTCAATTTCCTAAAAAGGTGAGAGAGAGAGAGAGAGAGAGAGAGAGATTATTTCAACCCCGCCACTCTTGAAATAGACAGAAATCAAATTGAATTAAAATAAAATGTCCGGGAAAAATTCAATCCGCAAAAAAGCAGACACCTAATAAACAGCCCATAATTATACACGCATACAGAAGGCATCACGTGTCACAGTTTATTTTTTTGGTAATCGATCTTGTCATGCTGTTCCCCCAAACTGACCTTTACAGTGAGGCCCCCTGATCATATATCGAGGAGAAAACTAAATTTTCTCGAATATCCGCTAATAGACAACGAGTTTGTACTTTATGATAAATTCATGAATCAAGGGCTATCTATTGAGGAATGAATGAGCGGACGAGTAGAAGTTTCAGCAGGGGTGATATTTTGACTTTTAGCGATCAAGTGAAAAAAAAAAACAGGACTTGTATATATAAGAAGAATTTACAGTATTTGCTCTATTATCCAGCCATAATTCCAGCGATTATGCGCAGAAGAAAAATCGGTGGCAAGAGAAAGAGATAAATATAATTTAAGCACGTTTACCCCCCCCAACCCACCCCCCCGCCCCAGCCAAATTTACTTTGTTGTGAAATGTAAACTTCAGATTATTTTAGTAAGAAAAAGCAAATCCACGTACAGCTGTTTTAGGAGACACCGAACTGAAATAGAAATAAATAAATAAACAAACAAACAAACAAATAAATAAATTGTCGTATGAACCCCGCAGTTCAGAGGAATTGTGAATTATTAATATATTTGCAAAGTCTAGGGATTTATTTAACTTTTATTTTACTTTTTTATACTGAGTATTTTAACAGCCCGGGACTTGATGCTTCAGGAGTTATTACGAATTGGCTTGCATTATATATGAACACACAATCTGAAATATTTTTCACTGGGTTGGATCTGGAAAAAAGGCCAAGTAAGATTGCCCATTTAGTAAAAATACTTCATTTGTTAGTTTATTTGGTTTTTGCTTGTTTGTTTGCTTGATAATTAAAATGATTTCCTACGCAGAGATGAAGCCTGACCCCGCGTTTCTCTCTCTCTCTCGCTCGCTTTCGCTTCCACACACACACACACACACACGCACACACACACACAAGTAACATTTAATTTAAATTTAATGTTAATTAAATTAAGTAATTTAAAGTAAAATAAATAAATAAACGGAGCTGGGGATGCAGAGAGAGAGAGAGAGAGAGAGAGAGAGAGAGAGAGGGAGAGACCCAGTGCACCTGTAGACGAGTGGAAAAGTGCGGGCTTGTTTCAGCTCCCAGTTGGTGAACTCTCAGACCTGAACCCTCAAAGCTCCATCTGTTTCCAGTTAAAAGTACACACACACACACACACACACACAAACAGTCTCACTTTGTAACACTCAAACTGCCAATCTAAAGGCTCGGAGAAAAAGCAGATAGAATAAAAATAAAAATACACCCGAGTAAATCTCTCTCTCTCTCAGAAGGTGGTTTTCTGTTTAAGCTGAATTAATGTTTCCCCGAGGAGAAGGAGGAAGCTTTACAGGGAACCAGTTGCTCTGCAGAGTGATCTCCCATACCGAGCTCACAGAAACGTATTTGACTGTGACGTCAGACCAGCAGCCGGCTGTGATACACATAGGTGCATCTAATTGAATTTTAACATGAATGCAATTTAAAACTAGAGAGTGGTAGGAGTATGAACGCGCAAAGATGACATAAAAAAACATTTGAAACTGGAGAATCGGTAATTCTTTTTAAACAAAATTGAAACAAAACCTACCTCACAAACAAGTACTTCGCAATAATGCAACACGTGACCCCAGAATCACCCCCATTTGTTTGTACTTATTGAAAAAAAGAAAAAATAAATAAATGACCTCCTCATAGGGTCGTGTATTGCTACCAATTTTGGACATCTCTCTCTCTCTCTCTCTCTCTCTCTCACACACACACTCACACACACACTCACACACACACAAACTGAGGTTTGATGCAAAAGCATCATTATAAATTCTTGGCTGCAATAAATGCAATCCTAATCTTAACATCAGGAAACAAAAGGAAACAATCAGGATCTTTGATTTGTTGCAACAACGAGTTGCAGATTTTAGTTGCAGGATACAAAAGCAGTTTTCCTCACTAAGTACAGGACAAAACTGTCAGATATTCCTATCAATGTGAAGAAATGTAGTCTTCACCAATATACAAAGACACCACCCCCTTTCTTTTCTCACTCATTGCGCACATGCATAAACTCGTTTACAATCCACTTTTTGCGTGAAATAAAGACACCAATGTGATTTCAGAACGGGAGAAATGTCGACCTTTTGTATAACCCGCTCACCCTGGCGCGCGCGCACACACACACACACACACACACACACACACGAAGAAGGATTAATTATAGCGCTGCCCGTCCAGTGTCCCTCAATGTCTCCATTATGTTCCGCTTTGACACAGAAGATTTTATTGTCTTAATGTTTCTCAATTCACGACGTAAAAAGCACGGATTTTCCCTTCTCCCAAGGCTGCGCGGTAAATTTGCTGGGCGGGCGATCTGTTTGGATTTTGTAGATTATGATTCCAGACAAAGAATTGATTCGTACAAAGTATAATTATTTATTTCGAGATTAAAACCGTGATTTCGAAGAAAAAAAATTAGAACTGGGAGAGGAAAATAAATGTGTGTATGTGTGTTTGGGATGGCGGCGGTGGGCCGGGGGGGGGGGGGGGGGGGGCGGTTTGGCGGAACAAGTAAGCAAAATGTACAAATCTAAAATGAATGCCGAAACGATATGTAATACTCTGCAAGTATCTACATTATGGCTTTGCACAAAGTTGAATAAATCTGATAATAATCTAAAGACAAAAAAAGAAATGTGTAAAACGCTAATGAGTTTTTTGTTGTAAAATCATAATATGTATGTAAATTATTTCCTTTTCAAACATTTAAAATTACTGAATCATTCAGTGCTGCAGCAGAACTGCAATTTCTTTCTAGGTTAATAAATATTTATCTTATCTTGTTTTGAAAAATAACAAAAAAATTACTCTGCATTTACTCAGTAATTAATTTGCCACAAAGTGACAAAATTGCTTTAACACTTAAAATTTTGGCTAACGTTGAAACTAATTTGTGGTCTTTACTTTATGAAGAAAACTACAGACAGACAGACAAATAGATAGATAGATAGATAGATAGATAGATAGATAGATAGATAGATAGACTATGTTTTTATTATATTTCATTTATAATTTAATTGATAAATTTTTTTTATAATTTTCTGCAGTTTTCATTAAAATAGTTTTACATTTCTTATAAATTACAAATGTTTTTATGCTTATTTAATATGAATAATAATAACAATAACATTATTATTATTATAAGCAGGACATTTTTACATTTGTGTGTGTTTGTTAAAATATTATTCATGTCCGCGCGCGCGCGCACACACACACACACACGCACACACACGCACACACACCTAAGTAGAAATCAATCACTGTACATACTGTATGATGATATGAAAATTGATTCCTAATCCAACCTAAATCTGCTTGATCTTACAGCAAAATAGTCAGTAAACTCATGTATTAAAATATCCTATAGTTTAGTTCCCATTAAACTGATGTTAATAAAAAATAATGATTAACAAAATTGGAAATAAAATCAGACAAAATACAATCTTAGTATGAAAGTACATATCATGTACTTTACAAGTTACAAAACAGCATAGTGTTTGCTTAGCCATGAAATCCTCTTCATCTTGAAATTTCTGATCTTTCCTCAGTAGCATCTGTGTCCTTTTTCTTCTAATTTCTGTATCATTTAGAGAAAATAGTTTTTGAATAACCACAGTTTAATCCCACACTAGGGTTAAAACATCTAAAGAGTGACAACCTGCCCTTTACCATTCTTATATGTTTTTAAATAATTGATGATTTATTTGTTTATTATTTTACCTCACCCAACATTATTAATTTATGTCCAGTTTACTCTCCTTAGGGCATGCTGTAATCTAATATATCATCATTGATTCAGTCATTAAGCCTGTGTGTATATGTGTTTCCAAATCTCTTTCCAATGTTTTAACATCACTGCATAATTAAGGTTTTGATGTAGATCTGAAAGTAGTGTGCAAACTATTTCCCAATAGTGTGTGCATATTTGCTAATTTATGTTTTTATTACAATGATTGTTATAAGTAATTATTAATGCGTTGTATGTAATACATTTTCTAGCCCTTTTCTTTTGTTGCTGTTGTTTCTTTATAGCATTTCAGGAAGAGACCTGAAGTGAGGAAATGTTACTAAATTCACATACTGTGGTGCATGTAATTCCATACGTAGCCTTTAAAAAGAGTATGCTATAGACTTAAAAATCCTCAAAGGCAGAATGAAGGGTTCCTCTGAGCTGCAAGGGATAATTTTGCATGCACATTTTGCTCTAGAAGTACATGTAGATATATATGAAGAGGTGTATGTGAACATGGCCATGGACATGCATGTGGTCCTTGGTTTAGATGTGGATGTGCATGTAAATATAGACGTAGACAGGGATGTGGACATGGTTGTGCATGTATGTGTGGATGTCAGTGTGGTCTTGGATTTGAATGCTTACAAGTGGCAAAAAAGAAAGAAAGAAGGAAGGAAGGAAGGGAAAAAAGAAAAGTAAAATGTTTTAGAGAGACTTTTGAGAAGTAAGTAAAAAAAGTATTCACTTCCTAAAATGTTTTATTAAAAAAAACAAATATTTAATTTGCTTTCTAGACAGGACCTTAAAGAGTTCTTCAGAGGGCTGACTGAGGTGTATGCTTTTTCAGTACACGCTGAGTCTATTTTCTTTCATTCCATGTATGAGTAAAGTAAAAAGAAAAAAATGCATCCCACTTCCACTTTATATATGCAGAATATTATTACAGTAAAGCTACTCATCACAGGCGGGACCATAAGCTAGATCACATCTCTCTCTCTCTCTCTCTCTCTCTCTCACACACACACACACACACACACGCACACACACACACGCACACAAACGCACACACACACACGCACACACACACACACACACACACACACACACACACACGCTAAAAGGAAAGTTGTGTAGAAGCCCAGTTGGGACTCTGACCTGAGGTTAGCTATAAACAGAGTGGTGATTCAAGACTATGTCATCTTATAGATGATCACTACAGTGCAAGGAGCTTCCTCTCTCTCTCTCTCTCTCTCTCTCTCTCTCTGTCTTTCTGTCACACTCCCTTTACAGTATAAGGTTGCAAATGTATTAATTTATTTATTTACTATTTACTTATATATTTTAACTCTAACCCCCCATTAAAGTGATAACATGGTATGGTCATATCACTGTTTGACTTGTTGAAGCACATTCTCTTACATAAACCGATGACACCTCTCATATGAAGACAAAGAATTGATTCATACAAACTTCCACTTTCAATCTTCAGTTGTGACCTGAGCAGAGAGAGAAAGAGAGAGAAAATGTTTTTAACATGGGCTTATTCATCATATGGATCTGATTTGTGGCAGGCTCGCAACGTAACCTCAGACTCACCTAATAGTGTGCTTTATCGAGGTAATCTGCACAACCTCAGTGGGAACGCTAACAAGAGAAATTGAGAAAATGAGGAAATTGGTGGTGGATGGATAAAGAGAATCTAATGCTTTGGCAGAGTGGAAGCATACGTTACTTTTATTAATGCGTATAGAGTGAGAGCAGCTTGAACCTGAGGGGTTACATTACGGATGAGATCCAACAATATAAAGCTTTATGCAGAATGGAGACTAGTGCCAACAAAGGCTCACAAAAAAAAAACTCTTAACGGGACACATGATAGTCCCACAATGGCTTGCTCATACTGGGAATTCTTTTTCTTGCTTCTTTTAATTCAAATAGTGTGTTTACATACACAGATATCTATTCTCTGGTTGCTTTTATGTACATTACATTGGCGGAAGATGTTTTGAACACAAACATGGTGGGTAGATCTTTAATGCTGATGCTGGCAATTGCCAATAATGGATAGTAAGAAATGTGTTTAAACAGCTCCTGAACACCATTTTGTTGTATGTGTGTCACTGGATGAAGCAGTCCTATGAGGGGATATTTTTTCAAGTCTTTAATCATAGGACTGCTTCATCCAGTGACATACATACAAACTGACGTAATATGCAGGATGATGAGTTCATTCATCAAATATCATTGATATCAATACCAGATACAGTATCGTGATAAATTTAGGCATGTGTCAAGGAACCAGGCAGTATTAAACATGGAATATCCTATAATCACAAATATAAACACAGGTACACAGGTAAAAACCAGGAAGTGAACCTGAAACTCGACAAAACAATAAGCTAGGATACACAGGAACAAAGAAATATGGTTCAGGAAAAGTTGGCAAGACGAACAAGACTTTCCAGTGAAGTATAGAAAAATTAAGCTTGAATCAGGAAGTTAATGTTTGCAGAGGTGTTCTATATTTTTTTCCTACCAATTTGTTTCTATAATTGTTTATCATTAGCAAAATGTTATGGTTATATCAATCTTTGCTACTTTATCATTTTCTGATGTTACAAAAAATATAATACTGATTAGAGGTAGCATTTTTTGACCAATTGGTAGCACTTTGTGACAAGTTTATAACGTTATAAATATATACTTTTTATAGTTTTAACTTTTGTAGGTCTTTGGTCTTTCTGACATGTTGGTTTAAGATTATCTGTTAATCTGTTAACACACAAATTGCATGTAAATTAAATATGCAAATCAAATCAAATAAAACATTAAAAATGTAAAGGAATAAAAATCCTAATATATATATATTAATATATACATATCATTTTGGACAAATTGCAAATGGTGAAGTGAAGACTGACAGACTCTCAGAGAATACAGAGAATTGCAGAAGGTGAGATGTAATAAGAGCATGTATAGCTATCTCCAAATCTTAAAATGAGATTGGTTTCAGGTCAGCAATGTGTCTGAGTTGTTAAAAGCTACTCTTTATAACAGAGTTTATTTGTATATCAAGTCTAAGAGTAGAATCAAAGATAACCTCAAGATTTTTTGCACAGATACAGAGATTAGAAAAAAGAAGGCTCAAGTTGTAACCAATACTTTGAGTACTCTCAAGAGTGCTCTCATAAGTGGCTAAAAGGACCACCAGCAACTTACTTTTGTTTAGCTGAAAGTTATTAGCAAGAAAGTTCTTATCCTCACTTATGAATTCAAAAAAGGTATTTATGGAATGGATATCTTCAGGTTTCATAGGTTGGGGAATCACCTGCATACAACACTTCATAGTTTTGAACTATAGTTTAGAACTATAGTTTAGAACAAGAACAAAAAACAAAACAAGAACAAGAACAACCAAAAAAAAAATCAATGTATGCAAAAATAAAGAATACAACATTGGGCCCAAAATTGAACCGTGAGGTATTCCATAGGCTACAGGAGCTAAAGAATATGCATGTGTGCCCATTTGTACAGCAAATGTGTAATCTAGGAAACCAGTATAACCTAACCAATCTAAAACCTTAACTTGTCTCCCCGCCTCAATGGTAAGATGATTTAAAAAACAATTGTGGTTAATTGTATTACAGGTAGAGGTAAGATCTAGCAAAACTAAGATCGCACAATAACCAGAGTCAAATGAGAGTAATAAATCATTATTTAATTTCAAAAGAGCAGACTTTACTTGGACAGGTCCTAAAGCCTGACTGGAACTTATCCAAGATGTCATTTTCACTTACGATGAGAAAACAGCTAGGAGTAGACAACTTTCTCTAAAAGTTTTGACAAAAGAACACATTTTCAAGATCGGTCAGAACGTTCAAAGCATAGTAAGGGACTTAATGTTTATGGCTGCTATGAAATAGGTATTAGCATGAAATGGGACATTTTTTATGAAACTGAGAAATGTGGTTTTGAATTTGAGCACAAGTGTACACCTGCAATGATGGAGAGGTGTGTTTGTAGCTCATCCTCAAGACAGGAGTTTGATAAATGACATGCTTGCATGAAAAAGAGTTTGCTGAAGGACTGGAAAGAAGGATGATGTATCATATAGAGAGCAGGAAATGAAGAAACAAAGATAGCAAGATGATTGGAATCATGAATAATGTGTTATAGCCAAAGGTGACAGAAAGGTACAGATGAGTCTTAGATAGTGCACTTCTTGAGAATGCAGCACATGAGCACATGTCTGAGCTCGGACTGGTCACAATCTAATCAATAGTTATTTTCTGAAACTGCTATGACAAATTAGACATATCAGGACCTCACCTGTATAAACGCAATAACTGATAGTCACATGACTGAAAATAATAATAAAAGTACAGAAATAGGGAAATCCCGAAAAATTGTATCCTCTACATCTCAAAAATCTTGGCCTTCTTTTGCCTTTTTCCCCCACCATGAGTGCTTGCTTCAGCTTTATCCTCCAAGACAGAGCCAAAATTCACACACACACACACAAAAAAGCCTTTTGAAATTCTTCTCTCTCACATTTATCTGACATAACAAAGCAATGTTTTAGTCCACAATGAGGCCCATAACTCATGTACATGTACATGTTTTTGTTTTTATTTCTTTTTACACTTACACGAATGAGTGAAGAAAATGTTCTCCAGAAATTCATTCAAATCTCTGTTTTCTCAACATCAAGTATTTCTACAGTAATAATACAATAATAAACACAGTTTATTTAGTAGTGCAATATAAAAGCATTCACCAGCCATGAATCGTTAAGGCATTATCAGAATTTGAGCCTGTGATTATTTGATGATATTACAGTTGCGCATGAGAGCAAACTTGTCCATGCCTTTGGGTGTAGAAGGAACATACTGTCTTTCCTCTGTCAATCACAAAAACACTAGTCTGTTTGTTTGGAATGTTTGTGAGCTCATCTATGCAATAAGGGTAGATAGTGTGGTCCTCCTGTATGTTATGCTGCCTTGTGATGCAGCATGAGCAACAATTTGGCTGGCTTTGGACATGTTTAAAAGGAAGCATGTCTCAAAGGAAGCAGATTACCCTGTATTTCCTGATTAGTAGTTGATATGTGTCAGGACTAACCTCGGATGACCAGAAGACGTAGCTTAGCGGTTAGCCCTTTGTTGCGTGAATGGTAAACCCA
>JAQQZS010000001.1:5687510-5698949 GCA_030068045.1 Platyallabes tihoni
TTCTTGTGTAGGGAGCTGGTGTTGAGGGACCAGCTGAGGTCCTTCTCCAGGTGGACGCCCAGGAATTTGGTGCTTTCCAGGTGGACGCCCAGGAATTTGGTGGTGGTCAGTTACATAATGATATAAAATAATATATAGGTTGACAAAGGCTACGTATACAATGCAGGTCTCGATGCCCAATTCTGATTTGTTGCCCATACATGATTTTTACACGTTATTTCAACTATGACTCATATCCGATACACGTGTTTACACTTGTTATACCATCTGAAACATCGTGCATAGTTAAAGGGAGGTTCTTGCGCTACACACTAGCCAAGATAGACGAAGGTGAAATATGTTTAATGCTAGCTCTGCGATATATATGCAAAGTTCACGAAACGTCACCATGATTTTAAAACGGAGGAGGAGGGAAAAACAAACTGCAGCCTGTGCATATGCTTCATTCACCAAAAACTGATTTCTTAATGTTATTTAGCCCAAATAAGCATTAACACAAGGCGGTGTGTGTGGAGGGGCATTTTTCCTCTTCCATGCCACCTGCGATGTTATAATTCCACACGCACTTCCACCGGAGAATACCATTATGTCATTAAACCGCGAAGAAGTCGCAATTTTAATGACGTCCAGAACACAACGACTCAGGAAATCCGATCTGTTTGTTTACACGACAATCACATTAGCACATATCTGATTTATATCTGATTTATTTCCACATATGAAGGAGGCCTGAAACCGATCTCGAAATATCGGAATGCATGCGTTTTTTTCCTGTTTACACGGACATAGAACATATCCGATATGTGTCACGTATGAGCAAAAAATCGGAATTGGGTCACATTTACCTGACAGTGTAAACGTAGCCAAATACTGCAACTAATTTTCTTCCAAAATGCCTTACTATTTGGCATAAATATGTATGGTACAACATTAACAGCACATGGTATAGTGTTGCCACAGTTATGAAATCCTGATTTATGACCTGGGTGTGAGTAATTTTTTGTGCAATTAGTTTCAAATGGGTTTCCTCTAGGTTGTCCTCTCACCTCCCAGAAAGATGTCAGGATATGGACTGGAAGTAAATAGCTTCTAGGTGTGAATGAGCATGTGAATGATTATATGTGTGTGTGTGTGTGTGTGTGTGTGTGGTGCCCTGGAATGGGCCGGCATCCCATCCAGGGTGTATTCCTACCTCGCGCCCAGGTTTCTGACCCTGGCCAGGATAAAGCTTTTACGAAAACCGTGTGAGTTGTTGGCACTGTTTCAAACCATTATATAGAAAGGAGGAAACTATTTAAGATTTAGCTGTACCTTCGTGTTTGTGTCTGAGTGAGCAAGTGAGTAAGTGCAGTCTTTCTGCATGGCACTGTTCACCGACATTTTTTTTTTGAAAAGCGGAAATTACTTCAAACATAATGAAACCAAAAGTTTGAAAATATTAGAATGATTATGTCACATATGGAGGCGAGACAGAAGTCAAGTGTAGGTGGTAGTGGAATGCATGAACGTGAAAACTAGGACTAAGGATTGGAACTACGTTTAGGAGCTAATGCTGAAGCCAATGGCAACTGTGACCAAACAATAAGATGACAAGAACAAAGAATCAAGCAGGGAATTGAACAGAAACATAAATAGAACAGCAAGTCAAACAGATGTAAGACAAAGGAACCAAGTCATACAAGCACTATTTATAGACAACCTAATCAACTTAACAAGGTTCAGGTGCATGTTGTTACAATCATGTGACTATTGTAGTGTGTGCTAGGAAATAGAGTCAGGAATATGCTTCAATATGAATGTCTCAAAAAAACACAACAAAAGAGGGGACAAAGACAGGACGACCATGACAGATTACAATCCTGAACGCTAAACAGTACAAATTTTGGAAGAATTTCTAAGGAAGGATGGGTCAGGCTTCTTGGAATATCTACACAAGTCTGACCCAGCCTTGATGATTACGGTTATCAGGAGTATGATAAAAACACACGAAGTCATAAAAATGTTAATAATCACTTTTATGCTAAAACATCTTAAAGCTAACACTATACATTAAAGCTATGTATATATGTAGCATGAAAAGTATACAGTGTGTGCGGTGGCTGAGATTGCCAGGCCACTGTGTTTCCCCTTCGCCTATTGTTCTGCAGAGTTGGCAGGGTGAAGGGGGTAAGTGGGTGGAGCCTAGCATGATGATGGACCTGCTGCCTGATCGGCCTCGGTTTCCTGTGCAGACTCTGGGCAGCTCAAACTGTTTTACTTCTAATGCTCTTATTGTTCTTGATACCCAGACACACACACACACACACACACACACACACACACACTTGGAATTATGGGTTTCTAAGGAAGTTTGGCACTGAATGATTGGAGGAAGCGAAGGGTGCACAAACATAGTGAGAAAGGGATCCTACATACATTCCTGTAGACACACACTCTCTTCTTCATGTTATCTTATTGTTTTTTTTTCTCCTTTTGCTTGGTTGCTCATCAGGGATCAAAACCCTAGTTATTTTTTTATAATATATTTACAGTTCTTTCTAGTTTTATGCATATTTGTTATTTAGTATCTTCATAAACATAAACAAATAAAAATAAAAGTGAGAAAGAAGGTGAAGACACTTCTTCTTCGAGAGGATTAATTGCTCAATCAAGATAACTAGCTGGAGTACAAGGTGGAGGGGCATGAGGAGGAAAATCCATTTGCTGGGTCAAAGTATAATTAACCCTGCTAACCTTCCTCTCCTCTGGTCCATACACAGTCTCTCTCTCTCTCTCTCTCTCTCTCTCTCTCTTTCACACACACCCTCACTCACACACAGGATAGTATATCACATGATCGTATACACACCTCCCACACATGCACCCAACAAAGCTAAATTCACTTACATTCTATTAAAATTAGGGCACGTTACTGAACATATATTACAATAAAAGTTAAAAAAAAAATCTGTGAACATGAGCCATACAATGAAGTTGTTTTATGGTTGCGTCTGAACATTACATGTAACTGTAAAGGGATAAAAAAAAATGTCCACAGCATTATTAAAATAGCAATTGTAGCATTGCTGAGGTATATTGCTTTTGTATAAGAGGAATAAAGCACATCTGGAAAAGTAACTTAGCTTCATTTCAGGGTTGCATCACATCACGCCATTGTTGATTATCTTCATCTTACAGCAAAGAGTTCTATTCCTACATACAGTGGGTCTTCTCAAGAGGAAAGTCTCAGTCTGGACCTTTACTGGTTTAACTGCACTCACACACTCTTGTCCCAGTCACATCAGTTCGATTGGGCATTCCAACGTCGGCTTCCATTACACGACAGGAAATCTAAGTCCAATCATCCAATACAAAGTGAGGGTCAAGATACCATGTGAAAACAAACAGGCCAGGTTTGTTGATTTAATGCATTTGCACATTCGATTGCTGAGAGAAGCAGTGCGTCTGCCAAGAAAACAAATCGCACGTTTCATGCTTTACTCCCTCACCTATCTGTGCGTAAGAACGATTAGATTGAAGTCGAGTTACAAAATAAACATGCACAACCTGAAACAGCAGGCTATTTTCGGTAGGTTGCTTCGGAGATATTTTTTTAAAAGAATTTGAGAAGCACCGCTGGTCGCAGAGTCAGCTTCTTAAAGCCAGAGCCACAGAAAATCCTTCAACACAGTTTAAAAATGGCATTCAAGCAAAAGTTAAAAAATAGAGCCTTTTTTAGTTTTTGGTGGTGTCTGGATGATCAGACCTGGGTAATGGATGGTTTGAGAGGATCTCAAAGTGGGGTCTGATGAACTCCAGGGGTCCATGAAGGTTAGCTACAGGGGTTATTACTGAAGTGATATTTGTTATTGAGATCTTTATTGAGAAACGAAGGCAAACTATAAATAATGTGAGGAATTACAATGATGAGTTCAATGTCAAAGTTGAACATTATTATTATTATTATTATTACTATTATTATTATTAGTAGTAGTAGTAGTAGTAGTAGCAGCAGTAGTAGTAGTAGTAGTAGTTACAAGTCTAACTTACTGTATTATGAAACTTAGTGTACCATGAACCATGAGATATTTACCTGCATCATTCAATTAAAGACTTTTGTTCATGGTAAACTCTAAATAAATGAATTCCTAGGTCTCGATGGACAAATCTGGTGGAATTTTCATACTGTCAAAGATTTGGCCATTTTTAACCAGATCAACTTTCTGTTTTTTCTTTTAAGAAAGAATGATATCCGTCGGTGGCGGCACAGTGGCTTAGTGTTTAACACTGTTGCCTCGCACCTCCAGGGTCCAAGTTTGATTCCTGCCTTGGGTCTGTGATCTGTGTTCATAGAATTTGCATTTAATTGGCAGTCCCTAATTGTCTGTAGTGTGTCAATGACTGTGTGTATGTATGCTCTGCGATGGATTGGGACCCCCAATGGGGTGTACCCTGCCTTGTTTCCCAAGTTTCCAGGGATAGGCTCCAGGCCCCCCTCCACCCTGTATACAGGATACAGCGGTATAGATGATTCAGTTCATTCAGGTCACAGTCTTTCCTGAAGATGTGGGTTTGTATCCCACTTCTGACATCAGCTCCACATTTTTGGCAGGGGTAGCTCAGTGGCTAAGTTGTTGGACTACCCAGGTTCAAAGCCCACCACCAGGTTTCTGCTGTTGGGTCCTTCAGCAAGGCCCTTAACCCTCAACTGGTCACATGGATAATGAGATAAAATGTAATTTGTTTTGGATAAGGGTGATGAATGAAAAAAAATTCTTATAAATCTTGCTTTTTTTTTTGCAACTCTTATAAAAAGTTCCCTCTCACTAAAACATGTTTGGGATTTAGACATAAGTTGGCTTCTCATAGGAGTAATGACTGATATATAATGATGATGATATCTCCCTCTCTATTCTGTGTGTGTTAGCTATTAGCTGGTATTGGATTTACTAACAATATGGGGAAGTCCAGTTCATTACTTATTTGGTGAGATTAGTAAAGAGAGAGGGAGAGAGAGAGAGAGAGAGAGAGAGACTGACTGACTACCATTTCACACCAGCCACTGAACATGGAAAAAAATCATAACATCCTGACAGGAAGATCTTGTGGAAAATAATCAGATAGGCTTTGATGAGAGACTGCGCTCCCATTTCGGACCGACTCCAAGCCTCCATACGCCGTGTGCTCCCTGACCCCATTGTCCATCACCTCACTCATTTTTACATCATATTTTTCCTCTGACTCTGCACTTGTTCGGACGTAGCGTGTGGCCGTCGATAAGGACAGGAAGATGAGCTTAAATCAGAGATAAAAAGCAAGGGTTGTACATTAAAAAGAGATTTTCATTTGGTTAAAATAATGACCTGTCTACATTGACTAAAGAACCGGGATCTCATTTGAAACATTATTATTATTATTATTATTATTATTATGCAACATTGAAGTTACAGCAACCCTTCAATTATGCATTAAACACACAAAACTCAAGTATCACGAAGGATGTTGCAAACAATATACTGTAGCTAAGATTTATTGATTTATTGATTGATTGATTGATTGATTGATTGATTCCAATTAGATTTAAAAGGTTACTTTCTATTTATATTTTGTGTTACAACATTGTTCTTTTAGAGAGCACACCAATATAGTTGATATCAAGAATTCTTTTCTAGAAATTTGGAGGAACATTACATGGTCCTTGGAAAAATTTCGACATATTTCACAGTGATGAAATAATGTGGTCATGTAATAGGGGTAAGTGAATGTTGTGGGCTTAAAATTGAGATTTTCTCAGAAACCATAATAGACAACTTGTGGAAATACTTTTGATGAAATTTTGGTGGATGGAAGCGTAAAACTGATTTCCCTTCACAGAAGACTTTAAGCACAGTACGGTGATGAGACACTTTTTAGAAGAGTTTTAACATTTTAAAGAAGGCATGACAATCCTGGCCAAGGTGAATCACAATCCCAGCCGAGGTGGCTCAGAGCCCGCTGCAGTTATTTCTGTGAACATTCAATGTGTGGATCGTGAAAAATGATGAATAACGTCATATGGGAGAGACACATCTGTCTGTGGGAACTGTACAGACAATCATTCACCAACACTGATTGCACATTACAGGAACTTGGCTGAGAGTTATTGCCACATACCCTGTACAGTCCTGTCCTCGCTCCAAGGCATTTCCACATGGTTTGGGCCGTGAAAGGAGTTCCTGGGAGGCCGGCGTTTCAGACAGTCTGATCAAATAACTTTCTAACTTGGCGGTAACCAAGAAGTAGTGAAACTCTGGGATAAGTGCATGTCTGTGTTAACATAAAGTGGGACAAAATTGAGTTCAATCATCAAAAATACGCAAGACAAAAGACATTGTCATTTATTTCTACTCTGAGAGTGTTCTGGAGTTGCCAACTGTTTTGTCCTTCCTGCATATAAACACATTACATCCAAATCTCACCCTTAAAAATGAAATATTGTTGCTCCATCACTTCTTTCCTGCTTTGCTGCGTGTTCACTAGTTCACTCTGTGACATGTCAGGTCCTGATGAATGACCCATGGGGCTGCTTATCGTCTGAGCTGTCAAACTTGACTAATATAACATGACAAAGGAGATGTTTTTCCTCCTAAAAGCATTTGGTTTGGGTTTTCCTGCTGCACCGAGGCTGCCCTGATTCCACAGCCTGAGCTCACTGCCCTTTCTGTCTGAGAGGCATTGTCTTATCTCAGGAGGGCACCGAGCTCGGGCAAGCTTCCGATTTTCACACCCTGAAAGCACTTAGTCTCTGCCGAGCGTGACGGAGAAGGCCGCACGGGGTGAAATCAAAGCGGAAATTCACTTTCTCAGCCTCGCTCACCTAAGAGAGAGAGAAAAGCAGCAGCCTGGGGCCTGTCAATCATTCTATTGTTCTTGTTTCTATTGTTTCCCTGTTGGAACATTTCATGAAATGGAACATTCATAAAAAATAAAGAATATTAAATAAAATGAAATAGAAATAACAATTTTGAAAAGATGAGACAAAAGATTTCCCCTCAGTGAAATACCAAACAACAGGAAAGCTGTAACACTTTTCATTAAAACACAACGATTAAGCATGACATTTACGCTTCTGTCATCTGTTCTACCATTTGTCTTATTTGTACCTTGATTCAACCATGTCTTTTGATTATCTACTTTTAGCGTTTCCTCAAAAAAAAATTTAGCAAATAATCTACAGTTTGGGCCAGAAAGAAATCAGCCACATCATCATGTCTGCCTTCCTTATAAGATTTTTTTTTTTTTCTATTCAACAACCGATAGTGGTGCTGTTGTACTTACTATCACCATGATCCAAAACAATCCACCTTCAGTTATTTTTAAAGAGCAAATAGATGCCAAAAAATGAAAATTGATATGTCGACACATTTGAAATATCTGCAACGTTTGCCCGTCTGCCCCGCTAATAACTTTGTATATACAGTATTAGAGGAGAAAATTTATCATGATGTTAACAATCAGAGATTGCAGATAAACCATTAATCATGACATGTACCTGCAGTCAGCATCATCAGTAAATGCTTCAGGTGTATAGGCAGGATCCGACAGGGGTAACTGAATCATGGGTTTTCCTCGAGCGATGCTGATTGTTTCCCAAAAGCCACAAATTGTCAGCATGTCAAACTGCGCTTGGCACGCTGTCCAGTGTTTACACTGACAAGATCCTACAAGTTCCTTCAAGGCGATTAGCCAAAAAAATGTTTTACTGGCGTATTATATTTCAGTCAATACAGCGGAATTTACGAGACTGACATTTACAGTCAAGGGCGAAATGAGGTAAGGGCTCATCAGCGTTCCCTGGGAGATGGTGCACTCTGCACTGGTTGACTTAACAAAGATAAAACCGTTGACACAAATTAGCTCTGCAAGTGCTCTTCTTGCATCCATGCTGTGTAATTAATATGTCGACACATCCACTGCTAGACATTTAACCAAGCACAATTAGTGAAGAGATACACCATATAAAATGCATGTTGTATTCCCTATATCCAACTAGACATTGTAATTTTTTATTTTAGCCATTAGACAAGACATATGCACCTCATTCTTTTATTTTTTTTTAGTCTTGCAATAATACTACGAAGAGACATATGCAGGTGCTTAAACTTGCATAGTGCAACAACAAATTGATGTGATGTCTAAGAATGATTGAGAGAAGAATGTTTTAATCAGCTAAGGGAGCATAATCAGTCATGCTGTCTGGGTGGAAGAAAATTTATTACTCTCTCCTGTCAATCACATAACTGACGCAATTTGCGAGCTGTTGTACTGTATGTGGAAGAGGGCAGATAGTGCATTCTTGTAAAAGTATTATACTGGCATTCTGACAAAACAAAAACATCTAATCATTGATATGGAAAAGGCTATGCTAATTTGTTTAGCATTTACAGTATAGAAGGTGTTAGTATTACTGCTTTGTAGTAGCCAGAAGTAAAACATTTTGGTAAGTTGTATTTTTTCTGCTTTATTAAATTGAAGGAATGAGTGTTTAACGGAACATGTGTCATAGCAGGAACTAACTTGTGTCATAAATGTTCAGAAATCTTAATATCTGACTATGATCAGATAAAACGTACGCCTAACTCTTTATCATGTTTATCATGTTTTACTATACAGAGCATTTTATTGAACTTAAGCTCCATATTTTCCAACATATCCAATTTCAGTTTTATTCATAAAAGTAGTACATTTTGTTTTATTTGGATTTTCCACATTTTTTTTCCAACTTAAAAAAAAAAAAAAAAAAAAACCTTAAAGGCAGCACAGCACTGGTCAATGATAGATGTAAAAATAGATAAATAAATAAATAAAACAAAAACAAAATGGAAGTTCTGCCAATGTGTATAAACGGTGGAAACTTCAGACATCAAACTGTGCATTTGGGTTTCAGATATACCATATGTCAGGTTTAACCAAAGTTATCATTATACCACTAACAGAATATGGGAATGGCATTGATGTAGAAAAATTTAGAAAATGCCTCAAAATGTGCATATTATTATTTTGATCATAAAAACAACAAAAAAACAACCAGAAAAACATGTGATCGTGTGTATCTGTGCTACTTCTTTGCCTAAGTGACCAAGTTTTTTATTTTCTTATTGGTCATGTTTGTATAGTTGGTTAAAATGAAATAAGATTTAGTTCAGGTTGCCAAGTTACTGCTGGTAAAAAAGATATGTCCCTCTATATTGCAGCGTTATAGAGTTTATATATATATATATATACATATATAATATAATATATATATATATATATATATCATAGTAATGCAAAAAAAGGTACAAATTCTCTAGATTGAAAGGGCTACACAAAACTATCCAATGTCTTAGTGGAGTGACAAACATAATGGATATAAATTTAAACTCATTGTAACAATTTGCTTGCAGTTGGGAAAATACCATTTTGGCTGTCTGCGGTAAGAGCAACTGGGCGACGGGAGGAAACCACCCAAATTAGCAACACACCATTGATGTGCTCTCGCTCCGGGACATAAATAGAAAGTGTGCTATAACGTCACACTATCATCAGGAACATCTAGTATGAAGTAACCAAAGTGTGTGGGAAGAAGACATCGGATTAAGACCTCACACTGACTCTTTCCTCCTTTCTCTTTTCTGTCTCACTTTCTGTCCATCAGCCAGACTGTGGTGAAGCCAGACACACTGATGACCTACGAAACAGATTTATGGCAACCTCTGAGTGTTAAATTAAAGTGATGTAAATCAACATGTTGTTTGAGTTCCACCAAAGACAAAAATACCCACTTTATTGACTGAAATGTGTTACTCATAGTAATTCACCATAAGGGAACAAGCAGGTATGGAAATTGTGAAGGATGAAATCATTTAGGATCTATGATAATAATCATATGAGAGGCTATGCTTAGCCAATGCTGACCTGACATTGACTTCATCTCAATAAATGTCTCAACCCATAGTTGAACAGGAAGTAGAAGAACCTGAAGTCAAACTATGTTCCGTATATGGCAGCTACAGATTAATCTCTCATCATCTCTCTCTGTAGTGTCACAGTCATTAGCCTGAACAGGTAAAACTGGTGTTAGAGAAGTCCCTACCCCCTCCACCCACCACTGACACCCAGAGGACTTGCTATGTACTGTATTATATGCAGTCATCCTGTTTTTAAAGATTTCACTGGAACTGATGCTACATCTGGAACATGAACACTATAGCAGCTCTGCGATAAAGAAATGAATGGTGAGCTGTGTGTGGGTTTTTGCTAGATAAGTGGCAATAAAACACTTCTCCAGCCCCTATACTGTCTCCTGTCCACATTCATAACAGGTCTAGACACAAAGGGTTCAGATAGAGTTTGGGGTTGCATGATTCCCTTATACGTTTTTAGACGTGATAGACATATTTCGTTGCACAAGAGGCCAAACTACAATCAAAGAGTCTGGAGTACAGATGAGCTCGTGGGAATGTTTAAACCAAAGGCTAATTAATCATTCCGTGGGGCTAGTCAGAAAAAGATAACAAGACATTTACACTGTGATTAAGGCACGCCGAAATGGAGGCTCACGCCAACGCTCTACAGGAGGCTGGCCGTGCACTAGCCAGCGACCCAGTGCTAATGGCAGCAGCAGGGGATTGTGGTCCAGAATCCAGCTCAGGACAGACTTCATGCTAAGCAGCAGTGGCAGGGTCCCAAACCTCGCCCGCCGTTTTGGGCAGCACACCATACGAGCTTCCAGTAAAGCACACATGTCAGCCTGAGGTCAAATGCCTCGCTGCTTCAGACTTGCGTCAGCACTGCTGGCAAAGGCGAGGCTTCGCCACACATTCCTGGGCATGCTTGTGTTTTTCTGGCCCGGCACACCCGCTGACTTTTGCAGTCTGTCTAAAGTTGGACAATAGGAAAAAAGGAAGAAATGTTCTATCTACAAGAACACAGTGGCATGGCTAGGGTCTTTTGAGAATTGTCAAATCAAGTAGTTGTAACTGATTAATGAAATGCTTAACCATGTGGGAAAAAGCAACAGCACTTTTGAATTTTAAAATCTGATTGGTCAGATGGGGATGATGTAATAAAAATAAAAATAAAAAAAACATTTGGCAATGTCCTGGTTTTGGAAAGAAAAAAAAAAGTAGCTTCCAGAAAGTAACTGTAGATTGTTCTAACTGTTTATTATTTTCCTATATCAGCAGTTGTATTCCTTTCAAAGATAGTTTCCACAACTATTGGTATGAATACTAATGGGCATATATTTACATTCATTCATTCATTCATTCAGGGTCGCGGGGGACCTGGAGCCTATCCCAGGAGACTTCGGGCACTAGGCAGGGTACACCTTATACAAAATTTACAAAAATGTAGCCCTGTCATAATGTGCGTATGTGTGTGTGCCCTGCGATGGATTGGCACCCTGTCCAGGGTGTACCCCGCCTTGTGCCCGAAAGC
>JAQQZS010000001.1:5713286-5730894 GCA_030068045.1 Platyallabes tihoni
ATCTAAACCCACCCCCATGTCTACACTATCAACCACACACACACACACACACACACACACACACACACAATATCATTCATGTAGAATGACCATGTTAATTAATGAGTACTGTCTCAATCTAGTAGGAGATACTAAAACACAAGTGATTAATGTTGTGCCAAGATAAGCATGTAAATGATCACCATTCCAGAGAACATTAAAAGCCAGGAAGAATAAAACAAAAGTGTTCTACAGCCCTGTAATGCTTTGGCTAATTATCTAATTAATTATTGATGAGATCACATCAACCTGGATCTAAAAAGTCAAAGATCTGATGTACAAAATAAGAAAACGAAAATCACCTGTATATCAAAAATACTATAAATTAAATCTCCATGTGTCCAAAACAAACAAACAAAAAAAGCCTCAGAAATTTCAAAATGAATAATATCCATTTATATATGCAATGACTAAAATGGGTCAATCTCAAGTCCAACAAATCTCTAATATTTCTACATCTGGAACATGTCTCAGATGACAAAGTGATGGATAATTATGCAATAAATTACAGAAACAGTGCATACTACATCTCAAAAGACAAAATGACAGTAATGACAAAATCACTTAATGGAAATTAGAATGATTTTGTACGTGATAAATTACAAATGTCTATCTATATCTGAAATAAACAAAACTACATATGTTAGAAATGACGAGCATCAATGTAAAAAATTATCAAGTCTAAAAATGTCGCAAAATCATAAAAAATGTAAAACAAATGTTTATGTCTGGAATGACAAAGAACTCTTTATTAGGGCCCTGGAACCTATTCCTGGAGAGTTAGGGCATGAGGCAGGGTGCACCCTGGACAGGGTGCCAATCCATTGAAGAGCACACACATATACACATTCACACTCTACATTCTCATTTTTGTTTTGACTATTATGTGAAAAAGAAAAAAATCAACTCCAAAATGTAACTCACATTTACTTATGTCTAAAATGACAGGATAATAATTTCTGTATCCAATTCAACAAAATTTTGTATCCAATTTGACAAAATGACTTTTATTTAGAAAATTACAAAAGTACATCAATTTATGTTTTAAATGACATAGTAACTCTCTCTTTATCCCAACCACATCTATCCATTTCCAAAATGACAATTATATTCATGTATTGAAAATGACAAACTCACATCTTTTAGTATACAGGTACATAACAATGTACCTATATCAAAAATTACATAATTACAGGAGTCTAAAATGATGAAGTCACATCTATTTCTATACAAAGAAAATCCATGTGTCTGTATACAAAATCACATATACAGTATAAGTATCCACAATGAAAAAATACTATCACCTATAAAAATAAAAAGACAATTATATATTTTTGTTTTCAAAATAACAATATCATATCATAAAGTATGCAGAATGACAAATACATCTTTCTGTATCCAAAATGACAAGATTAAATATTAAATCTATTTCTATCCGGAATAATAAAAAAAAAATGTTTGAAAGGTCTCGGTTGCAAGTCCCAGTTTTAGGCAAATACATCCTCAAATGAACATGAAAACTTTTTTCACCATGTCAAAAAAAAAGGCAAAAAAAAAATACACAATACTAAGTACTAATGATTCAATAGCTTGACCCACTTCTTGCAGCAACAACTTAAAGGAATCATTTCCTGTACACCTTTATCAGTCTCTTACATTGCTGTGGAGGACTTTTTGTCCATTCTTCTTTACAACATTGCTTCAGGTTGTTGAGGGTTTTGATCAAGCATTCATCCACTTTGACTAGGCCATTGTAAAACCTTAATTTTTGTTTCCAGGTCTTCTGATGTAAATTTCCTCGTGTTCTTTGCGTCATTGTCTTGTTATATGACATATCACCCAAACTCCGGCTGTCAGACAGATGGATTCACATTTGTCTCTAGAATACTGTAGTATACAGAGGAGTTGATGGTTGAACGAAGGACTGCAAGGTGCCTATAACTGCAAGACAAGCCCAAATCATCACCCCTCCTGGTGGTCCATGCTTTATAGTGGGGATGGAGTGTTTCTGCTGAAATGCTGTTTAGCAATTGACATTAAAGTAAAAAATATATATAGTAATAAATAAATAACCATTGTTCCAGAAGTCTTGTTCAGATGCAGTTTTGCAAACTTCAGTCATGCTTCTGTGTTTTAGACATAAGAGTTTTTTCCCTGGCAACCCTTCCAAACAAACTGTATTTGTTCAGTCTTTTTCTAATTGTGCTATCATCGACTTTAATATTTAACATGCTCAAAGAGACTGAGACTGAGACTGTGATGCTTCTCTTAAAACATTGCCTAAGTCTTTCTCTCTTGGCATTGTTTTAACACGCACCTGGATGCTCCAGACCATCAACCTGCCAAAACGTCTGCTTCTATAGGAGGTCTGCACACCTGCTGGTGATAAATTATCCAAGAACTGATGATTAGCAGCAGAACTGGCTGCACCGTACCTCCTTAAATCCTATAGAAGAAGGAAAGGGGTACATAGTATTATTATTATTATTATTATTTTTATTATTATTATTATTAATAATAATAATAATAATAATAATATTTACAGTTTTGTTAAATAAATACTGACTAGCAGAAAGGTTATTTGTTGTTTGCCTGAGGTTGTATTTGCCTTATACTAAGACATGTTATTATCAGATGATTTTTGGTATGTTTTTACACACACACACACATACACACCCAAACACCCACACACACACACACACACACACACACACACACACACAAAATCCAAATTGACAAAACATCTCTGTTACAAACAAAAAATCTGTCTGTGTTCTAAAATGAGATAATTATATCTATATCTTGAATTATACAAAAGCATATATCTGTGTACAAAACTTTACATTAAATGTTTCTCAGAATAAACACTACCTGCACTTTTACCAACTCTCAAAAATGTTATTAATTGATATACCTGCAATGCTCTAACATCATGTTCATGTATTATTTGCTTATAAATCTATTTGAGAAAGCTTCACACCTTAAAGCTTCTATGTGCAATGTTAAAACATGAAGAAGTTCCCAAATCAAAGCTCTTAAAGAAGCTTGATACCTGGCTGTTGTGTACAGCATTTGAAAATAACGAGTAAGACTTATAGATTCCTAAAAGCTTCATTCCACTAAATGAGCTGTACATGATCCCCATGACAGAAGCCGCCCTGCAGCAAAGAGTTCATCTTTCATTCACATACCCACACACATCATGCAATGTATTTGTCAGCATGATAGTAAGAGAAGAGTTGCAGGGAACCATGACAGAGCTCTGCACTAATATTTTCTGCACATACAGACACAGGAATCTTTCGTCCCACTGCATCGGAGTGCCTTCCATCAGCACCTAGCAGCAGCACACCAAGTTCAGCCCGCATAAGAGAAAACATTCATTACGAGAGAAGATTTCACCACGTGGACGCATCCTTTCAGCAGCTCCCTGATGGCCCCAAACGAAATTCCTGCAGAAGATGAGAAGCAGATAGAAAGGTTGATTCTGGGGTGAAACGAGTGCTGTTTCCAAATTTGAATTTGGTTCTATGTGGAACTCTTACTTTGAAGACTCTAAAGTGTGTTATTCTTTATAAAAAAAAAAAAACAAAGTTTGGCAACAATTGTATTCTCTGATTATAGCTGCATTAAATAAACAAGTTCATACTTACCTTACAGCAGCTACAACCAAGTTGGTCCTTCACCTGCCGTTGATTTTTCTCTCTAGGGGAAAAATATGAGGTGTGTCTTGTGGTCAAGAAACCAATTTCGAACATATTTTAGAAAACTATTATAAAGTGCTGACACTGGAGACTCCTTCCAACGTGACCTTGCTATAAGTGTTCTCCTTCCTCACATTTAGTTTCACCATAGTGACATATTCGGATTTGTTTAATATGGTGTTTAAATTATATCAAGTTGAGTTGTATGAGTCCCTGCAAACATTGTTACTATGGAAACTATAATTGATTATATCAGGGTTGCAAATTTTTTGACAATTTACATTCATGTCATTTGGAAGATGCCATTATTGTACATTTATCTCCTTATATGTCTGAGCAGTTGAGGATTGAGAGCCTTGCTCAAGGGACCAACAGTTGTGGCTTGGTGGTGCAGGAGCTTGAACCCATGACATTCTGATCAGAAGGTAAAAGATATTAAGGTTAAAATGAAAGTTACAGGCATGGTAAACATCTCGACCTTTCCTTACAACTTCATTTGTTTGAAATAAAAAAAAAAAAAACAACCACATTGTTCAAAGTTGTATGATTTTCTCTGTATCGCTATCAAATAAAAATAAAGTCAAGTCAAGTAGGCTTTTATTGTCATTCCAACCATCACAGTACACAATGAAACGAAACGATGTTCCTCCAGGACCAAGGTGCTACATACATGCAACAACATAAATTAACAACACAACATAAATTAACAACACACTTTACCGGAACCAGCTAGCTAACTAAGAGATCGAATTAGCTGACTAGCTCAGATAAAAAAGAAATACTGAAGCATTATGTGCTCTTTCTCCAGAACTGAGCTTGCCTGTGATGGGAGGAGACAGGAGGAATCCAGGATGTGCACTGACTCAGCTCTCTTGCAACAGGGAAGCGCAAGCTTATGCGAAACCCTCCCGGTGGGCAAGAGAGCCAAACAAAGCAGAACGCAGTGGGACAAGGATGTGGGCTGCACACATCATGGCCATGCAGTCACAAAGGGCCAGTTCTGTTATAACTCATCAGATTTTATCACCTTTATTATTTATCAAGACTGGATTGTATCTGACCACTACTTCAGGGAACAGTAAAGAGTGGGAGGAAAGTTTATGGGATGGACGGCATACTGTAATGACAGGATGATGTAATTAAGATGATCAGAGTGATGTGTGCCATGTGCTTTAACTTTAATGTGCTTGTAATCTCTGGGGTTAATAATGATAGTATCATGTGATTCGTAAATGAGATTGTGCATTCATTATTTTCATGTTTACACTATGTCGATGCAGAAACGGCAATGTTTTAGACCTCAGAGCCATGTTTTAAAAGTTAGCTTTGTTTCTATAAGAAGTACTGCATGAAACAGGTTTTTCTTACTCTCACGTACTCATTGTCTCTACTGCTTAATCTTGTATACAGGGTTATTAGGGCCCTGGAGCCTATCCCAGGAGAGTTAGGGCATGAGGCAGGGTGCACCCTGGATAGGGTGCCAATCCATTGAAGGGCACACACATATACACATTCACACTCTACAGGCAAATTGGAAATGCCAATTAGCCTAATCTGCATGTCTTTGGACTATGGGAGGAAACCAGAGTACCTGGAAGAAACCAACCAAGCACGTGGAGAACATGCAAACTCCATGCACATAGACCCAATGAGGGAATCGAACCTGGCCAGAAATCGAACCCGGGCCCTGGAGTTGCAAGGCGCCAGTGCTAACCACTAAGTCACTGTACCGCCAGGTGTTTTCCTCCTTACTTAAAAAATAAACATGTACTAAGACTTCATAAAGTGCTGAGAAACAGAATTCAAAAACATACTCTAGTCCGAATGAATCTGAAAATTCAGCTGCATCTGATTTCTTCTTTTGTTCAAGATTCAAATGCATCACAATCACACGATAGCGGTTTCACCCCATGCTGTGTATTCTTATTGAATTGTGTAAACCTCAAACCACAAAATATATTAGGTTGATGAAATACGTGCCCTCCTGCAGCTGTACCGGTTTCGAAGAAGAGACCGACACAGAGATAGAAGGAGAGGGGAAGGAGAGAGCACACTGACATGCCAGAATGCTTACATTTCTAGGATGAGGCACCTCGCTTTATGACTGCAGTTCATCATCTCGAGCCAGGAGGTGGTAAGGTTCCCCCCTGCGCATGCTGATGAATGATACGGCAGGGCTGTGCACATGTATGTTTGGGTGTGTGTGTCTGTTCACTGGCTAAATTCACCCATTACTCATAAGAAGGGGAAATCTTTACAGAGGTCACATGCGGGCTGATCGGAGTGATCAGTGTAACAGAGAAGATGTGATGAGTAGCATTGCTCAGTGTGCACTAGGAATGCAATCAAATGCGAATGCTTTGCTCAGATGAAACAGTTAACATGTTCTAAACAGAAACAAATAGGAGGAGCACTGATTTTTTTTTTCAAAGCTTGCCAGGCAGGTTGAGACTAAAGGTGTGCATCAGGTCAAACAAAAAGTCCCAAAGTTTTAACTTTCAGTTCTTGTGAAGTTCAAATATGTTCAAATTGTGTCAGCCATTTGCAGTATGAGTCCCTGCAGACATTGTTCATTAGAAAACAAAAATATTAATTAAGATGAATGCACAGCGTTTCTTCATTTATTCCTAGTAACTGCCTGTGGTAAAGGAAATCAGGCTGCTAGATTTGTGAGCAAATCTTGGGAAGATAATGTGAGTTAAAGTCAGGGGTAGCTCAGGCTAAGGGGTTAAGGCATTGGACTAATGATTGGAAGGTCCCACGTTCAAACCCTGGATAAGGCCCTTGTTGGGCCCTTCATCAAGGCCCTCAACTGCTCAGATGTACAATAAAGTAATTGATGGATAAGGCATCTGACAAATGCCGTAAGTGTAATTCTTGAGTTGAGACCAGTTATGAACTGGAATTATGGAGCTGAAGCTGAGGATCTGAAGCTAGAATTCACACACTATAATGACACTGTTGATATTTCTGCATCTAGGATTTTTTTTGCAAATGTTTGTAGCATTTCTGAAGAGCATAATGGTAACGTGTATTTAAAGGGCACATTACTGAAAATGGAGTAAAAAGAAAAATACAAAAGTAAAGAAACCCTTACAGTTTAAGGAATGTCAGCTTCAAGTTTAATTCTTTATTTGACTTGTAGCTTGTTGTTTCAAAACCTCTAACCAAAATATATAAAGAAAAACAATAATAACAACAACAATAACAACAAGAAGAACACCTCTATGTTTATCCTTTTTCAGCAGCGTGTTAGCCAGCTAACTGTGACCGTGTGTCCGTCCAACCATTGTCTATATCACTTATTCTGTGTAAGGTTTGCGGCAGGCCTAGAGCCCATACCAGGTGGAGTACACATTAGTTTGGAGACCAACCAAAAAGATCAGTCAACCTACAGTGCATCTCTTTGGACTCTAGGAGGAAACCAGATATTGCAGAGAAAACTCACCAAGCACAAGATGAACATGCATAAGCAGGATTCAAACCAGTAACACTGTAGATGCAAGGCAACAGTGCTAACCACTAAACCACCTAACTGTGACCAGTGAATTTTCTTCAGAATAAAAGTCAGTTTTGAGAAGTTCTGCTTGGTTTATTTTTCATGCTGAGATAAGTCCGGTTGATTTTACACCGGGTAGGCACCCATTTTTCTGCTCAGTTTTTCAGGATTTATGAGGCATGGTGCCATGTAAACCTCATGTTCAAGTGACACCAAAAAAAGACATACAGAAGTAAACAAATTACCACTTCTTATCTGTAAGTGAGTTATACTGTAAATTGCAAAACGGAAAATGTTCTTTTTTCACTTTGTGGCTTCCAAGTGCTTGAGCTGGATATTTTTTTTTTAAAAATTAGAAAGAGGTAGTTTATAATCTTTGAACCGAGTCACACCTCTGGGACATCCTATTTGGGTCAAAGATGAGATGTGTCTTGTTTGCCATTTACTGGGAAATTGTTAATGTGGATGTTTATTATATAAATTCATTCCAGTTTCACTGGATTATTGCCATGTAAAAGAAAAAAAAATCAAGATTTAAATTTACAATAGTTGTACACCAACTAGTCATTACATTAAAATTACAATAGATTATTGTGTAGGTTCCCCCTTGTGTCACCAGAGCAGCTCCTTCTCCCCAGGGCATGGGAGATGTTGGCAATGAATCCTTTGGGTGTTATGGTATGCAGTCTGCCTTCTAGGATCAGACTTGTGTGTGTGGTGCATCCTATGGGTGCTCGATCAGATTGGCACTGGGAGATTTGGAGGTATAGCAACAGTCTTGGGTTCTTTGACTGAGGGTCTATGAGCATGTGTGCATGATTTTTCTGGGAGATTGGATTGGACATGCTGGCATTTGCTCTCTCACAGGCTTAAATGAGCCTTAAGTACCCCCTGATCTTGTGACCAGTGTACTGGTATATAATTAATAATGAATGTTATCAAGTTGCTCTGGCAGTGGCGTTAGTGTTGTCGCTAATTGGTGTAAATTTCCATTATTTATATTTTTATACAATCTTAACTCAGCTATTGAGGTTGCACATGCCAGTGTAGTCTTAGCCCACATAAATGAGAAGGGTTGCATCAGGAAGGACATTCACTCTAAAACATCTGCCAAATCGATATGGGGATCAACAGAAAGATTTCTGTACCAGATAGGTCGAGGTCTGATTTAACAACGACCATCTCAGGTACCATTGGAAAGTAGGATATCTGTGGCTATTGTTGACTGAAGAATGAAGAGAAGTGACAAGGGAAGATGTTGTAGATAGAGTTAGATGATTACAGTGGACCAGCCAGAAGAAGAAGAAGATTTTTTTTTTTAAAATACAATCTTACATTCATTTATATATAATAATAAATAAATGAATTTAGTACTAAAATATTTAGTCAACTAAATTTATCTGAAGGATTTTAATATAATTTGGCAAATTGGTTGTAACCTCTTCATTTTAATTTGTCTCTATATAGGTGCATTGTTAAATCTTTTAAAAACTGAAATAGATATTAATCAATAGAAATAAAACTTTCAGCATATTTAAATCGACATCAGTACCAAAGATCATTAGCATGTAAATACATACTTAGAACAGACCCGGGGCTTCATTAGAGCAGTGGTGTGAAAGACTGAACGACTAACATCTGTCTTAAAGGAACAGCATCCGAACTGTTAGTTCACAAACACACGTTAATTACTTTGTTTAGGTGAATAGGTTTAAAGAACAAAATTTGGGTATTAAAACTAATTAACACATGCCTCCCACACACTCACAAAGTATGTATAATTCAGTATTGATATGTGATATTAGATAAATAACACACTTTAGGTTGTTCTGTTAATGGAAACCAATCATTGTTGGTGTTGTTACCATACATTTGATAATTTTCCTAAAACAGAATGACATGGATTATTTAATTCCTCTCTTAGCAACAATGTACCAATGCTTAAAATACCTCCTTAGTAAAGACATGTCCTACTTTTTAGTCACTTATTGCAACATTTAATCATACTTATAACAGTGTCTATAAACAGTTTAACTCCTTATGTACTGGTATAGTGTAGCTGTTATTAATTGATTTGAACCACATTGCATTATATTGACCTCTTTGATGATACATTAGAAGAAAAAAAATGGATTCCGTGACCTAACATCAAAGATTGACAGCCCTGATGGAGAACATGATAAATGCTAATGTGCAGACACCAAACTCTCACAGCAATTAACAATCTCCAAAAGGGCAATAAACAGAGTGTATTTAAAAGCCTAAGGTCATTAGCATGTCCACCACAGCTGCTGACTCAATGGAAGGTAAGTGATTTCAAATTGCCCAAATGGTTTCTGTTAAAGAAAGGGAGCAACATGCATTGCGGAGGAGGAGTATGTGTGTGTGTGTGTGTGTGTGTGTGTGTGCATGTGTGTTTGTGTGAGAGAGCACTGGTAATTAGCATAGCACAATGACTGCACTATGCTTTTAAGGACTTTACAGTGACTCAGTTTCCATCGTTAAACACTCCATAAGTTTATTTGGGGAATCCAGAGAAGTAACTTTTAGATGCAATGATGAAGATGCACTGTATGAGAAACAAAACAAAAATTCTTCCTTTATGAGTACTGAAGTTCTTCACTGTTTTGTTCTTCACAAAACTTCCTTTATGAGTACTGAAGTTCTTCACAGTTGGCGGTCTGAAAATATGAGCAAACAGGAACAGCCATTGAATCGTCTTCCATTCGGTGATGCTTGGCTCTGACGGGTCAACAAGCACCTATTGTTTCTGATGGACTGAATTATAACCCGCTGTAAAACCATGCACCGAGTGGTTTGGCTGTAAACACTACGTCCTGCCAGTTAGCTGCCAGCAAACATTCGTTTTTACTCTCTCCCAAGTTGTCTCCTGGTGCATATTTTTGGTCTAATAATTCAGAATGAGCGAGTCATTATTGCAAAACAATATCATTAGTAACCAGTCAGTGTCAAGGTTGCATCAGTCCATCATGAGTTGTTGTGCAATAACGACTTTCTTTCTCTAAACCTTATTTGTTCCAGATGAGACACGGGCACTCCTTTTGCTCGCAAAGTCACGTCTGGGCTAATCTAGTCCAAATCTTTGGCCTCCCCTAAGGTGGTTTGAGGTGAGCTGCTTCTTTGACAATTCTTCTTGTTCTTTGGTGTTTTTTTTTCTCTCTCTTCCCCAGCTTTCTCTAATGCCTGAGCTGTTGTATGGGGTTTATACAATTCTTACTGTTAATGAAAATGAATTGTAATGATGAAATCTCAAGTCTCAACTATGATCCTGACTGTCAGAACCTGGGATCTTCTAAAACTTCTCATAAAGAAACTTGATATATAGTTACTTAGAATGTTGTGAGACCTCTATGAAATAAGCTTGTTTCTATTCCTGTATTATACAAGGTATAGGTATGATCACCTACTGTAGTGTGTCCAGGGTTAGGGTCTTGAAAGCGAAACTCCAGCATATTTTATAAACTCAGTCTCTTGCTGTTTTCACATAAACCTGGATCAGGGAAATTTTTAAGATGGGAAATCACCAAATTGTCCTGAGCCTCCAGGATTGGAATGGGATAACTCTGGTTTGGGGAAAAGAGAGTAAAGTAAAAGAAAAAAGAAAGAGACAGAAAGAAAGGAATCCACATAACCTTGGAATTAGTTACATTTTATGGGATGCACTGTGTTCTGGGTGGGACAACACTGGCAACTGCCAGAGCTTCCTCTCTCTCTCTCTCTTGTCAAAGAGTCTGTAAGAAAGTTTGACTCTACTCCACATTACTGGGGAAATTATGATTGGAATTCCAGACATTTTATGTAAGCGAGGACTCTCTTACTTTGTCACGTAAGATCATATCAATTAGTTTTGCTAGAAAATAGACAACATTCTTATTACTTTGCATACAACTAGTACAACTATCCACACTCTTCTGCATACATAAGCTTGCAGATAACCATGACAGTAATGCCATCCCTTCCATCATGATAGCATGGCCATGGGGTTGCTGGAATTCCAACTCATATTCTCTTGACAATAGGTGAACACTTTGTACAACTTGCTTATAAACTGTAAAGCCAACATAAACATTCCTGTATTAATAACACAGTGGTAGACAAAATTGTTAAAACAACATATGCCATGTATTGTAGTTCTCCTTGTGCTTAAACGAGATGATTTCACTAATTAGTTCAAACCTATCTGACTGAAGAGTCATGCTAATTAGAATCAGTTGGTTTTAATGGATGTAATAAATATATGGTAGGATTTTTACTGCACAAAATTTGGCTAAAGTTAAAGAATTCTCACATGTATTGCGAACTTCTGTAGAAAACTTCTCTATGTGATCTTCAGGAAGGAATCATGCAGGTATGGAATTCCATAAAATGTATTGCAGATGCCTATTAGAGTCTATGGCCAGCCAGATCCAGAATAAAGGACAGACCAAATATACCAAATATTGAGTGAAAATTCATACATTTCATTTTCGTCTGAATACTCTTGGCAACCAATGTAGACCATTATAACCAGAACATAGGTTGCCAGATCCTCTCTTTTCCTCAATTCTGTGGATTCTTTCTTGTTCATGGGTTATGGATTTCACCTAGATGAATTATACTCTCATAAAATCAATATTTGTTAACTTGAAGTCCAAATATTATGTAAAGTAATTTGGATAATATATATTTAGCAATGGGAGTCATGGTTATATATATTTAGCAATGGGAGCTATGCAATCCATAGTTTTTGAAGGTCAGATTTGCAGTTTTGGGACTTAGACTGGTTTTTGAGGTAGTATTGAATGACTACTGGGAATTTTTTTCATTTTATTTTTTTCATGTTATTAAAATGCATTTATATACTTATTTTTATCTCTGGTTAAAACAGCTTCAGCACACAACCACATCTGATTGATTTCACTTCAGAGGTTTGAAATTGCCATTTTAGTAACTAAATAAAACATTTGAATGTTTTTAAATCATTTCCACTATAGCTCTGTTCTTGAATTTGACCTTAGGACAGAGGACCTTGTGTATTGACTCAAACAGAGAGACACAAGAGAGGCCAATGAGGGAACAGCTGCTATAACATAGGTGATACCTTGTTCCTTAGACATTTTACAACTTCTTCTTTGTCTTTTGGTGGATCACTGGGTCAGCATATTTAATCTGGCAATGTTTTTATGCTGGATGGCGTTCCTGACACAACCCTATTTAATTTATCTGGGCTTGAGACCAGCACTAAGAGTGCACTAACTTGCGCAACCCCCAGTGACTGGTGTTGGCTCTCTGACCAGCGATTGAACCTTGGCCAAGGAGGAGAAGGTGCCAAATTTTTTCACCGGTCCATTACAACCCATAGACTGTCCACAACATTTAACCTAAACTACAGTACAAATAAATAAATGAGGATTACTTGAGAACATTCTGCTATTAAAATAGGTATAATTTAGAGTGATACTCATGACTCCACTTTACAAAGGACTGTATCTCATCTCCTTGTTCTTGATTGTTTTCCTTTAACAGCCTATAATTTATCATTGTGTAGTGATGAATGATAACACCTCTTTTGCTTTGCTTTATAGACCACATCACGACAATCTGTTGAAATTTTATGATTTATTATTGACGTTTTTGCACTTCTTTCTTCAGCTTGCACACTTTTTTATGTTGTAATGCAAAGTGTAGTGTTATTGTGGTGTTAGCACAGCGTCCGAGCAGTGCTCGATGGTGTTAGCAGACCCGGTGCTGATGGGATGCTCATTAACACGTAAAACTCCCACTGTGTTGCATGAGACGTAAAGAGAGCGAGGGAGCACGGCACCGACCCACAGCCGCAACACGAGTTACCTGACACCAGGAGTAACGATTCTTCTGTGGCCTATTCCACACTCTGGTGACTAACCAATGATGATTCCAGACCACTCAGCTGTTGGTGCCATTAGGGTCCTTTCACACCCGGAGGGCCAACCCTCCCAAACCTTCCCATCACTCCCTGAAACCCCCCTCCCCTTGGCCCCTTGCTGTGCCGAAAGCATTTTCCACTCCCTCCCACGTCACCATGTCTCCCAAAGGTGTGTGTGTGTGTGTGTATGTATAAGTGTGTTGTGTCTTGACCTTTCCAGACAGTCCAGTAAACCATGCTCTTGTCTGAACAGTGCAGTGTCTATTCGATTCAAATGTACTTTAGCCTGTCTTTCAAAGAACCCTCAAAGAACTCTTTCTCCAAAGAACACAGCACCAACTAATGACAAATTTATTGAAGAAGTCTCCGGTGTCGGCACTTTGAGAAAAAAGCAACGCTGATAAATGGATTTAAAAACACAATTTAAGAATTATATTAAAGAGCAATTTGTATGATGGTAGGGATTAAAGGACAACTCCAAACACATGCACATACACAGATATCGGATCATCTGGAATTGATTTGTCCATCACATAAAAACCTGCATGTGACAAAGTGAAATCATGGCCTTCACCTCCAGCACATCAGCAAGAATCAGTAGCAGCAGACATTTTGAGCCCAACTTTCCGGCTCTCAAGCATTTTCTCATCATGTGTGATGATCTCATCAGTGGAAGGGAAAGCCGGCATTAATCCTGCTTCGTTTACTTGCTTTTCAGTAATTGGTTGTCCAACTAGGTGCCCTATCAGGATGAAATCCTGGTTTTATATTGAGATATGAACTCATTTCCTTGTGCTCTGTTCTAGTGTAACATGAGCACATCGAGGACTGATGCACTCTGGGGATGAAAGAAGCCCCAAAGCCCCTGAATTAACCCCAAGGGTCAATAGTATTAGCTACCACTATTTTTAGTCCAACTTTAATTTTGCATAGAAAAAAAAGATTCTGAGATAGCTAAATATGAGAATCAGGTTTATTTAGCAGGAATTCAGTTTGCAAAATAAAAGAGAAATGCTGAAGCAATCACAAAACACACATCATATGAAAAGACAAATGAAGATGATTTCATAAACCAATAAACCAATCATTCATTCAGGTTCTATACTACTTATCCTGTTTACAGGCTGGTGGGAGGACTTTGGCCTATACCAGGAGACTCGGGTTACAATAAATCTTGTCTTTAAATGCTAAATAAATTAATAGACAAACGAGCAAATAAGTAAATAAACAAACAAATAAATGTAACAATAGATAGATATATAGATAGATAGATAGTCTTTTTGTTATTGAGATAAAGATTAACATTGAATTTAGGTCCAGCGCATCAGTAATTAGTTTTATTAATGATTAATTGTTTATAGAAGGTCCTCAGAATAAGTACAAAGTATAACACAAAACATAAATGCTTTATTTCCAGAATTATTTCCAAAAATAATTTTAACACAAATCCGCAACAACATTCATACAAGCACTTGGACGTTTTACTAAGTATTTAGATCAGAAATTCTATGAAAATTTTTTACTGTGTGTGTGTGTGTGTGTGTGTGTGTGTGTGTGGTTTGCTTTGCCCCCAAGATCGCCCCTGTGATTCCCAGATTACACATTTAGCCTGGTGTACATATACAGTGGGGTCCAAAATACTGAGGCGGTACTGGAAATCTGAAAAATTTAAGCAAATCCTAAGAAACCCAGAATTTGCGTAAAAATTTAATAAGTTTAATTACAGAAACATTTCTCAGTGTTAGAGTCCAATGTAGTTATATCAGTGATTTCATAACTGTGGTAATGAAATGTTTAGTTCTTGAAAAACAAACATTTTTTTTAACCAAAGAAAACTTTGAATTAACCTCAAAAGCAAGATGTTTACATAGTTGTTTTAGTTAACAGGTTCTTAAATGAGTATCAGAAGTAGTGTAGAATTAAGATAAGATAAGATGAGATAAGATAAGATAAGATAATGTGATTAGCATCCATATTAACAGGCAAAAGATATAAAAAAAAAATAAAGATGAACAGATAAGCTATCGAGTTGTGTAACATAGCTGCAATTTCACAATGACAAAAACTCAAACAACAACAACAACAATTTCAGGAAATTCAAATGCACAATTCAAACTTCCTGTGCATGTGGAGCAATTATATTTCATAGGAATTTATAAGTTCATGTAACAAATAAAAACGGTTGTTTTTTTAATACACAGTACTTTAGTGAATATCATAATATCTACTGGGTACCACAGTGGTTACCAAAGTTCAAAGCAATCTATTACAGTACTGCCTACAGTATATAATACTGTACTATACCATATCAGTAGTACAGTATGTACTAATATATCTAATATGGTACAGTATGTACAAATATGTTAAATACTTTCTGAACTTTGGTAGCCAATGTGGGACCCAACAAGTAGCATGATATTGATGCCAAGGGTACACACCATAGTACTAACATGGTACCCAGTGTTATGCCACAGTACCTCATGTAGGCATTGTGGTAGATAGCATAGTACTACCACGGTGCCCAAAATAGTTGATGTGGCAAAGTACCTAGCCTGGTCATGTCAGAAGCACCAAGATAACACAGTATATTACAATATGTACTATACTATACTATACTATACTATACTATACTATACTATACCTTAGTAACTTGTAGTACAAATTGTAGTAACATTTCTTATGAGTAGTTTTAAATAATAATAGAAACAGAGCACAAAAATGTCGCTCCAATCACATCATCCCTTACATATTCATAGTCGAGTGAAATGAAAACCACCACAAGTGAAAATCAGTACAAAAAATGACAGTCAGCGCTGAGAGAAAAAGGAAGTGATGGCGGTCCTCTAATAATAAACAGCGGCTGTAATATCTTAGTGTGTTTGAACTCCTACACAAACCACTATCAGCGGAAACAGAGTAGCATTCAATATATCACACACACACACACACACACACACACACAGATATGCACATGCATGCTTCCAAACGGATATGGCACTTCAAAGGCGTACAGTATATTACTGACCTGTGTCCAAACATGATACTCATAGACGTGTGACTGCTGTTAATGTTTTTATGTCCTATGAGCTTCAGGATCAACGACCTTCAGTGCTGACCTTCACACTTTTGGAGGTGATGCATTGACTGAAGGTTCATCAGATCTGAATCGCTGTTACTTTTAATCCTATAACTTCCATCATCAATTTGAGGTGACAGACTTTGTTAGGTGGCTATTGGTGTATGAGTGGAGTACTTTTAGCCACATGTGAACATGCTAAGCAAGGTACTAACTTAACTAGTTTAAGGTTGGAGAGACAAGTTTAATTACTCGCTCACTCATCGTCTATGCCACTTTATCCTGTATTCAGGGTCACCGGGGTCCTGGAGCCTATCCCAGGACACTTAGTGCACCATTGGTGGGGTGCCAACTTATCACAGTGAACACACATTTACACACTCATTGACACAGTACAGGCATTTGGGAACACCAGTTATCCTAATCTGCATGACAGTCGGAGTAAACCCGGGGTATGCGGAGGAAACCCACCAAGCACGGAGAGAACATGCAAACTCCATGCACACAGATCCTGAGGTGGGCATCGAACCCATAACCCGGGAGGGGTAATTCGTCGCTGCTAACCATTACATCACACACATGAACGTTTTGTTAAAATGATACTTTAATTCACAGAATTAAAATTACTTTTATCTTGAGTCCACCTCTGTGTCACGATGATTATTTAGTGTTAAATAATTATTTGAAAATATAAAAAAATACTCTGAGTTGTCCTGAATCCCTGTTGAGTTAATGAATGAATACTTATAACAAAAGAATTATAATAAAATGATTAGTTCTGTTTGCATTGCTAGCATAATAAATGCTCAGTGTGCTAGCGCACAGTTTAGCCTCAGGCATGGTGTTTCTGAGACTGGAGAATGTGGAGGTCTGGAAAGAGCAGAAGATTCTCGAGCTTACAGGATGTCGGCCTCGGCTTTCCGGAACAGTCCAGTTCTCCCACACTGGCGTCCCCCCAAGGAGAGCTGAGGAAGTGCTCCCTGAATGTGTGTGTGTGTGTGTGTGTGTGTGTGTGTGTGTGTGTGAGGGATGTATGGCAGTGCTTGGCCTGGCCTCCCTAAGCTCCTGACCCACCAACTCAGAGGCATTTCCTCCCCATGCACAGAACAGCCATTTAACATGGACACACACACACACTTACACAACATTTGTGCCAAACTGAACACATAGTACAATATTTCTAGCTGAAAGACATGGGTTTAAAAAAAAAATAGGAATGATGCTTTATTAAAATGATACTTTAATCCACAGAATTTAAATTACTTTTATCTTGAGTCCAGAATAATGTGAAAATTATTTTAAATTTTAAATAATACCACACTAGCAACACATTTGACAAAAAATGAGAAACAAAAATATATGTTGTTGTTTTTTTGGGGTGGGTG
>JAQQZS010000001.1:5759004-5775316 GCA_030068045.1 Platyallabes tihoni
GAAGTAAATAAGTTATTTTTCTTTAGTGTGATTTGTTCTATATTTATTCTATATTTATATAATATTTGTTTGTACACCGTATATTTATTTAAGTTATGAGTAGTTTAATAAAACATGTGGTGTGTACAAAATGTGAAGGGTTTTTTTTTTTGGAGGGGGGGGGGGCGCCGGGAGGGAGTCTCGTCCAGGGTAAACACTAGGTGTGAATCTGCTAATCCCTGAGTGAGACAGGTAAACAGTGAGCAACAGACACCTAGACACTGAGCGTAAGACAGGTAAACCAGAGAGCGAGCAGCTGATACTGTGAGTGAGAAAGGCAAAAAATGTGAGTAAGACAGCAAATAATGGAAAATGAAAATGCTAATCAATGGGAGTCAGCAAGGTTAACACTGGAAGAGAGACAGGTAAACTCTGAGAGTGAGACAGGTAAACTCTGAGAGTGAGATCGGTAAAGACTGAGAGTGAGACAGGTACACCCTGAGAGTGAGACAGGTAAAGACTGAGAGTGAGACAGGTACACCCTGAGAGTGAGACAGGTAAAGACTGAGAGTGAGACAGGTACACTCTGAGAGTGAGACAGGTAAAGACGGAGAGTGAGACAGGTGCACCATGAGAGTGAGACAGGTCCACCCTGAGAGTGAGACAGGTACACCCTGAGAGTGAGACAGGTAAAGACTGAGAGTGAGACAGGTAAACTCTGAGAGTGAGACAGGTAAAGACTGAGAGTGAGACAGGTAAACTCTGAGAGTGAGACAGGTAAACTCTGAGAGTGAGATCGGTAAAGACTGAGAGTGAGACAGGTACACCCTGAGAGTGAGACAGGTAAAGACTGAGAGTGAGACAGGTACACCCTGAGAGTGAGACAGGTAAAGACGGAGAGTGAGACAGGTACACCCTGAGAGTGAGACAGGTACACCCTGAGAGTGAGACAGGTAAAGACTGAGAGTGAGACAGGTAAAGACTGAGAGTGAGACAATTACACCATGAGAGTGAGACAGGTACACCCTGAGAGTGAGACAGGTAAAGACTGAGAGTGAGACAGGTAAACCCTGAGAGTGAGACAGGTAAATACTAATAAAAGTACAACTAAAAGAAAGTAAGACAGATAAAGTTCCACTCTTGTTTTTCTCTCACTCTGGATGTCTCTGTCTGTTCATTAAAATTCTGCCTCTCTGTCTGTGTGTCTATCTATCCAACCCTCTCACTCTGTCTTATTTGATCTTTTTCTGACAGTGTCTCTGATCTCACTCTCTTCATTTCTCTTTTCTGATGACTCTCTATCTCTCCCTCACTCATTGTAAATCTCTCGCTCATACCTTCCTGCTGTCACTCACATGCCACTGAACCTGATCTCTGTCCATTTCCCACAGACCTCTGACTGGGACACACTTTTTCCCACACAGACATAGTTACACACATAATGTAAAAGCAGCACATGGAGCACTGAGGGACTGGTGTATCATTTATTAATTTATTTATCACCAAAAACATTTATACTAATACTACTGTACATAAACATCTCCCTCTATTATTTTAACTATAAGTTAATTAAAATATTAACCTGTGAATAATAAATACTGCAGAAAATTGTAAAAATGTTTGACATGTTACATAGATTCTGTGAAAGTGGCCAAGGCTTAAATAGGATGTTGTTGTTGTTGTTGTTGTTTGTGGATTTTTTATATTTATTTTCTTATATAACAATGCTATTTTTAACACTTCCTAGCACATGCCTCTTCCAAATGGTTGAGATATCACGTCAAGGGTAAAAGTATCTACTGTATATATCTAGAAATACAAAAAGTCCTATAAAATGGTAACTTTTTGTGCGGTGATGTAACACCATAAATGTTTTTGGCCATTAGATCCATTGTATTTCTCATGGTATATTAAAATGTGTTTTGACAAATAGTTCAAATTAAACATTTACATTTAGGCATTTGGCAGCAGTTGAGGGTTAAGGGCCGTGCTCAAGGGCCCAACAGTGGCAACTTGGTGGTTGTGGGGTTTGAACATGGGATCTTCCGAACTGTAGTCCAATGCCTTAACCACTGGCCCCTCAATTGAATTAAAGAGATGTTGTAGTCGACAGCAATATCCATCTACTAATATTTGATCAGACTGACTTTAGGTTTGACTTTAGGGTTTTTTTAGGTTTAAAACAGTCTGGGAAGATCAAAATGTTCCTCTGGACATGATAGTCGACTGTGAGACTGAACTCACTCACTGTGCCACCGCTTGTCGAACCAGGGTGCTATAAGAGGTCTTTCTTCATAATATATGCTACAATGATGTTTACTAGCCATGTGAATATAATAATATTCCTGGTCAGGGTTTAGAGAAGCAGTGCTGAGTGTTTTTCAGAGCTCTTATCACACCACTAATGATAAGGAGGCAGATGATCTATAAACAAACAGCAAGAATCTGATTTGAACTGGAGAGTGAGAAAAACTGAGCCATCAGCAGCAGATCATGTACAGTAAACATGCCGGAACGTGTCGTCCTCTTAATAGCTGCAGCTAAAAGACCTGCACTGGATTAATGGAAAATCTAGTTTCTGTTATAATAATCCTGATCATTATCATAATTACAATAATTGCACTCTTCATAATTATATACAATAAGTGGCGATAATGGATGCTCACAGTGTCTATGTACTCACACACACACACACACACACACACACACACGCACATGCACAATCGCTTGTTTCCCACACTGTCCCCAGGCCCTATCCTGATGTTATTGTGTGATTAACACTGCAGTGACTCAGCCCTAATCTGTCCAAACACACGTGTAATTCCTAAACACACACGTCCCCGGTGAGCAGCATGCTCGTAACACCTGCCTCCTCTGCGGAGGGGTTGTTTTTAATGGACGCCGTGTGTCCCAGGGGTAAGGGGGCTCTGTACAGACAGCAAGGGACGCGCTGATACAAAACTGACTTCCTGTTTTCTTTCACCCTTTCTTTCTTATCACAGATTTTCACAGCCTCTCCTCTCTCCACAGGGTGAACATTATTATTATTATTTTTTTTGCCATTTCATTTTTTAAACCAGCTCATTGAACTCATATGGAATATAATTTTTAAAGAAATTACATTTTCATGCAACTTATTTCGATGTTTCATCACAAGTACATAATATAGCTCAACATATCAACCTTTCACAATATTTATTATTATAGAACCAGTAACACACTTTTAAAACATTTTAAGATTGTTCTTGTGTAATTTAGTGCTTTATTTATTTTGATTCATTTTCCCACAGATGTACAGTATAGTCAGAAGCATTATGGAATTTGAATAATGTACTAAGTTTGTTCTTAAAGCTTGTGTCTATGTACTGTTTTCCAGAGGAGACATTATCCACAAAGAAACTTATCAAATAATACTAATAGTCACAAACATTTGGACATAATGAGGTAAGCCTCATTACACGTCCACGGGCAATCAGAAATATAGATGCACAAACAATCACCTTCAACCTCTTTCTGAATTTTGGATTTTTTTAAAGAGTGTTTTCTTTCTTGACAGAAAAGTTGTGAAGCTAAGTGGCACGGTGGTTTAGTGGTTAGCACTGTCGCCTTGCACCTCCAGGTTCCGTGTTTGATTCTCACCTGCGTGCATGTTCTCTCCCTGTGCTTGGTGAGTGCAATGACATGCAGATTAATTGGCAGTCCCAATGTGCTTCATAAGCCTTAGCATGATATACAGTATACACTATAGAGAATATGCAAACATCCATACACAATTGACAAGAAATAGCATGACTTCCATAATGTCGCATGTACCCTTACGGAAAAAAATAATATGGCAATATATTGCAAAATATAATGCAGTATATTAAATAATACATTTACATATATAGGAAACTAGTGCTTATATTTGTTAATATATATATGGACCATGTATTGATATATATACAGTATATTGTAATGAAGTCAAAAACCATTATATTCATATAAGCATATAAGCAAATATTTAAAAAACCTGTAGATATATTTAAATAAAAAAAATTAATTCAATATATTACAAAGAATATTGTTGAATATAAAATTATATACATTTGAATATATTTAATACATTTCTAAATATATGAAAAGTGGCAATTCCTTATGCGTTTTTCAATATATTGTAATATATTAATACAATATATTATTCTGTATATTGTGAATATATTTTTGAATATGAATATCTTTTTTTCTGTTAATTATTAGTTAGTATAAGTTAGTGTAGTAACAAGGAATATTAATATTATGAAATCTTTTCAATTTATCAGTAGATCAGAACACTAAATTTAATACATTGACAGTTAATATAACTTGCATAAGGGTAGTGATTTCAAAAAGCAAGACAACACTTGATTACGAATGACGCTCACCTGTTTGCAATTGAATTGCATTTATATAAACTCTCAGTGTGAATTTATATACAGTACATGCAATTCAATTGCAAACAGGTGAGTGTCATTGGTAATCAGGCGACTACACCACATGATATGGTTATGCATAGAGGTCTAGGGGGTTAAGGAGTGTGGGAGTTATAGTGTGAAGGTTTGGGATTTTAAAACATGTCAATGAGCAGAGCGAATTTGTTTTGAAATTGATCTAATGATTGTTGGTATTTGCTGTTTTGTTTTCCTAATTTAAATGTAATTTTTAAATTTTGACTGATTCATACAGGATCGACTCATTTAGATTAATCAATGTATATTAACTGATTTTATACTAACTGATTAACATCAACTGATCTCTACCATCTGATTCATAACAACTTACTTATAGCAACCAGTCTATATTAACTAATTTACAATGCATGATTCATAGCAACTGATTCATATCTGTTCATTTACACCATCTGATTCAACTGACATATCAAGTGATTTATATTAATTAATTTACGAAGTGGTATCAAAACGTTTTGAGACTCATTTTGTAACACCAGCCTATGGCGGTACTAGGCTGCACACACAGTCACAGGGAGCAATGACCTTCATAAGTCAGTGTGCCAAAAGACATCGTCCTGTGTACATCGAGAGCTGTGCAACTGGTGCTAATCTGACCACATCTGCTATTTCATCATGAACAGCAAGTTAGAACAAAGAGCGAACGTGAAATTCTACATAAATTTGGGCAAATCTGCCACAGAGACGTTTGACATGATTTGAAAAGTTTACGGCGATGCTGCAAGACGATCTCAACCCACAAAAATGTTGAAACGATTCGGCAACTTGTGTATGATGATCACAGGAGAACGTCCACACCGACCCTACTCGCTAGATAATCATAATGTAAAATAAGTAAGTAATAAAGTATTTCTTGTAACCAGGGCTAAACTTGAAACGGTTTGTTACTACCTCATACAATAACTGATTAATATGAATTTTGTGTTATATCAACTGATTTATATCAACTAGTTAGTGATGACTGATCTTCTTAATACTTACTTATTCATCAAATGACATATTAACTAAATTATCATACTAACTTATTATCTAATTGAAAATAATAGATTCATATCAATGAGCTATATTAAATGATGTCTATTAACTGATACATACCAACTGATACAGTATGTATAAAGTCTTTTTATTGCTGATTTATATCAATTGATTGATATAAACACCACATCAAGTGATTTTTATTAACCGCTTCTCAGATATAATGTAATATAATATAATATAATATAATATAATAAAACCCAAACCAACCCACCGGTCTGTGTGTGTGTGTGTGTGTGTGTGTGTGTGTGTGAGAACTCTGAGTATCAAGTCTCTCTTTGCGGAGGGGTGTGGAGGTCCAGGTCGTCTCCTCTCTCTCTGTTCCTCCTTGCGTCTCTTTGAACGAGGTGGACAGCGTGTGGAGTGGAAGAGCAGGAAACAGGTGCTGCTCAGCTCAAGCTGCTCTCCCTGTTTGATATTCTTTATAAGAAGCAGACGAAGCGGCGGGGCGTAGCCACAAACAGATGCTTGGAAAGAGAGGAAAGACGGCTTCATCTCAGCACCACCCTGACCTCCAGGCAGAGACACAGAACATACAAGAAATTCAATAAAGTGTGTCGAAAGGGTCAGAGGATTATAGACTACATGTACATGGATACACAAGCTGATGGACAAGTGTCAGTTTTTCTTTTAGAGATTACAGTTTCCATTCACTCACACCTAATAAACCAGCAGCAGTCGGGTAACTCGCCTGTGGTTTTATTGTCTTCAACTTTATTAGCTTGGATAATTACACCAATAAATTATTGCACAATTAGAAACAGGTGTGTTACAGCAGGAAACAGTGGAAGTTATTTTAACAGCAAAAGCTACATTAACAATATCTTGCACAATATTGTATAAAGTTTATATATATAATGTCTTATTTCCCCCAGTCTCTCTCCAAATGTAGAACATCTACAGTAGGTAAATTCAAGATGAGCAGCAGACTCACATAAGAAATCACACAGATGTGTCACACAATTCAATTCTATTATATTCAATTTGATTTGTATAGCACTTTTAGCAATTGTCATTATCGCAAAGCAGCTTTACACAATCAAAAGAATTATGGAAGACATAAATGATCACACACTCGACTAAAGTGTGCAGGTTAAAATTCAGTTTTCAAGCAGCTGAAATGACTTTAAATGCAAGCAATGATAATAATGAAGCCTTAAGGCTCATGAGATATCATTACTAAGTAAACTGGGAATATTTTTGTAAATAGGTATTTGGAGTGTTACAGTTTTGCTATAGCAAACTATAATTAATTATCATGTTCAATTCTAGTTGAATATGTTGAGGGGCGGAAATTTGTGCACGTGTACATAAAATCTATATTTTGAAAGTTTTTAATTATGAAAACTAATGGTCATTAGAAACATTTCTTTCTGCAAAACGGTTGGTGTGCTTTTTCTAAAGTGAACATGTTTTGTAGCTTGGACACATTGTTTGGCAAAGTTTTTTTTTTTCCTCTAGGTATTCTTTTCACAGTAGCATAGACACCCAACATGCTGCATCAATACCACTCGCACATCTGGAAACAGACACGTCCTGCACAAGAGCGTCTTTCTCACACAGGCGCCGCCCCAAAGCCGTATTGCCGCGTAAAAATAAATTGCCTCTGACGATGTGTTAATCCACTCTGACAAAGCGTCTCGGGTACGAATTATGTTGTCATTTTTTATTGCTCAACTGACACCTGTTTATAATACAGAGAGGCCCGGCTGTGACTTATGTCTCTGTTTTTCCAGCCTGAACCTGAGTCGCGTCGGACAACAGTATAAAGCAGAGACCTGCATGGCACTGGACCTTCTGTATCCCTCCTTACTCCATAATAGCTTTATAGACTCATCTCAGATGACCAGAGAAAATAACGAGGGTTAGAAAAAGCAGCCGTGTCTTCTTGACGTGTACCTCAGAAAATACAGATGTGAGAAAATCTCCATCTCCATGTGCGTGAAAGTGATCACCAGGGATAGAAAATCCACTTTGCTACACTACAAAGTTTGTTTTAAAAGCGGTGCTTCCTCAAGAGGCTCTATTGGAACCATACATGAAAGGAAGTCTCTTAAAGGTTTTATGGACGATTAATAGAACTCGATATAAAAAAAGGAGGGTTAAATTCAGATCATATTACTGAAATCAGCGTTCAAGAATAAAATGTTGAAAATATAGCTTAGTGAAAAAAAAAAGAACTAAATAACTATAAATAAACATCATTTATGATTCATGATTTGGATCTCTAGTTTTAGGAATGCACTTTGCAAAGATTCTTTTTTTTTATTTTTCCCCTGATTTTATGTAATAATTTCATTAACCTTTTTTAATCAAAATTGTAAAACCGATTTGAACAAAATCATGAGTGTGAGTCTCGGTATTTCTGCTCTTTGTAAGTGATCATGAAGCATGCAATCATTTTGGATGCCGCAATGCAGCCTGCAAATCCAGTCAAATTCCCATGTGCGCTATGAAGCAAACCTGCCAAAAATTAGCATAATAAGTAAATCTGGTGTACTTATATTTGTGAAGTGATTTGAAAAAAAAAAAAATGGTCCAGATGTTCCTGATCCATTTGAAACTGAACATATTCCAGAAACATACACAGCAATGTATGTCAATGTAATCATACAGTATATGTAAAATGTCTCTTTTTAATTTTTTTTTTTTTTTTTAGCTTGATTGCATATATTTGGACACAGTTGTCCTTTGTGAATGCGCTCAGTGCGTCTGCGGACGCGCTCCACCTTCTGAATGGATGTCGGATACACTGCAGAGCATAGCACTCTCTCAGCGTGATAGGAGCTGGCATGATTTACCCCGAGCTCGGTTGGTATTATGCAGAACCCCACTCAGTTACAGCTGCACAAGACAGCGGTGATCAGCATAGAGCAGAAATGCCTGCTGGCTCTGGTTGCGCCAGACTAAACTGTGGAAAAGGCCAAGTCTCTCACTGGAGATTTGAGCCAAGATGTCCACTGTTCTTGTTAATCAGTTTGATTAGAGACTGGTAGTCTGGTGTGGGTCTGAATTCTGCTTCATGTTGCTGTGGCGAGTCTGTGCAGGGTTTTTACAGCAACGTAAAGTCTTGCTTTCACTTAAATTCTCAGCAATCAGTCAAAACACTTTCAGTTTGGGTGGAAAAAGCACTTTGGTTAATAATTCTCAAGTTCAAGTTCAAGTGGGCTTTATTGTCACTTCAACCATATACAGTTACAGTGAAACGAAACAACGTTCCTCCAGGACCAAGGTGCTACATGCAACATAAATTTACAACATAAATTAACAGAAAAATGAAACTAGCTAACTAAGAGGCCTAGTTAGCTGGCTAGCGGAGACCAGACAGATTGACCTGACAGCATAAATTAACAACATAAATTAACAAAAACTAACTAGCTAATAATATATTTAGTATTGAGTATTTATTAATTTTGTTCTATTATAAATTAATAATTTAAAAGATTTCGTAGATCATCGACTGTAATGTATGCAATGTGGGATTTTATATCAATGCTTGTTCCAAGACATTCCAAGAGTCAAAATTAAAACACCAGAAATTTTGCATGGTGGACACGCTAAGTATAAACATGTGCTTGGATAATATATGGTTAAGCTATCGCTTCGTAAATTTACTGGTAAAACTACCAGTAAATATACAAATGCAAAAGCTAAAGAGATGTTTTTTGGCCATTAGATTCCCTTCAATTCTCGTGCTATGCTACAAAACAATCTTGTGAATTGTTGTTTATATATCATACCTCAACCAAGTGGAACACATTTGATAAATATCATATACTGATATAAAATGTGTTCTCCTAAACATTAAGCAGAGCATTAAAGGGATGTAACTGAGTATTGCTGCATTACAAAGGAAATAAGGCACTTGGTTACTGGAAAACAATCTGCCTATAAAGCACATCCCAAAGTCTTTTGTTAATAACTTTAGTTGAGACCTTATCAACAATCACTTCCCATTTTTTTTTTTTTAAAAAAACATCTTTCTCAGAACCTGATAGTTTCTTTTTGAAGTTTGATGTTTCATTCATTCACCTCTCTACTCCCTGACACTGATTTCCTTCCCTGGAACAAAACAGAAAGTTCAAGAAGCTAAAAACATTTTGGTATTTAAAAAAAAAAGAAACGTAAAAAAAAGAAATGGCAGAATTGGCATTAAGGCTTGAATAACAGTATATCAGGCAGGAGGCCCATCGCAGAGCCTCATATGAATTCCTTATTCTGAAAGCTGAGCTATTAAAATGAGCTTTTATCCAGGGGATGTGGTAAACTGAGGTAGCGGAGGTAACTCGGACCCCCAAAAAGGCACCATTTGTAGCCAAGGAAGCTAAGATCTGAATGACCCCACTGTTACCTTAGCGACGCCATAGCACTTGCGTCTTCCTGGTGCTCTATGAATGCTGGGTTGTCCCAGGAACTGGCCGTCCGCTCATTTCCTGTCTGTCGCCTGTTTGAATTATGTACCTCTCTCTCTCTCTTTTCCTAGCCATTCTATTTCATTCCCTTTGGCACCATTTTCTTTTACTTGGAAAGGTAGAAAATAAAGTATTCAGACATTTGGGGTAGCGTGCTGATGGACACCCAAAGAACCCAAAGGTTTCCAGTGCCAAAGAATTCTGGCCTTGTTGTGAGGACATTCAGTATGTTACATTATATCGCATAATTAATTTGAAGATTATTCAAGAACCTGTGTCTTTGTTTTTTATCCAATAATTAAATTGCAAGTATCTAACTATTTCTTTCATTTGATTTCCTCCGTACTTAATTTATTACAGTGGCCAGTGATACTACAGCTGTGTGAAAGAATGTGTTTCTCTACAAAGAAACTTTTAATGGTGTACTCCTTTAGTAATCTAAAAACTCTTAACTGTCCAAAAAAATCCTTTGTATTTAAGACAGTGGACTACTGATGAGAATGTCACAGGTTCAAATCCCAGAACCACTAAGCTGTCACTGGTGGGCCCTTGAGCAAGGTCTTTAATCCTCAACTGTTTAATGAGATTAATGTAAGTCTCGCTGGATAAGGGCGTCTGCCAAATTCCTATAAATGTTAAAATTAATCAAGTATATTTTATATAGTTTAGAGCCAGAACTCTGTGACAGGGAAACTGAGATAGAGCACCTTTAATCAGTCTTTCAGGTCTTTGAAAAGTTCTAGATTATACCTTTCTCAGCACATGTGCAAAATATATTTTTTGAGTGGTTTTAATTATTATTATTATTATTATTATTATTTGCCCTGCGATGGATTGGCACCCTGTCCAGCGTGTACCCCGCCTTGTGCTCTAAGACTCCTGGGATAGGCTCCAGGTCCCCGCGACCCTGAATAGAGGATAAAGCGGTATAGAAGATGAATGAATGAATGAATGAATTATTATTATTATTATTATTATTATACATTTAACAGTTCCTGAAGATTATTTTAAATATATATTACATTGAACCTGGTTTATTTTAAATGAAAGGGAAACACTCAACTAATCATAGACCCTTAATTTATTCGGACAGAGAGACCTCCACTAAACAAATGGGGTTCTCAATTTCTTTCTATACACAAGAGTTATGAACCAACTCACTTTTAAGGTTCTTTGGGGGTTATTTGGGTAGATAAGGGAATAAATGGAGCTCAGCTTTAATTCTATTTAGAATAAATAACATGTATAAGTATGATACAATGAAAAATGATTATACCTGTTCTAATATGTCTCCATGGTCAGTTTGGTTCTTTTAGGGAACAAAAAATGTATTAAAAATGAAATACAGAAAAGCATCACTCAATAGTCAGCTCAGCTTTAAAACTGTACATAGTGCTAATGGTTCCCCCAAAAGAACAATACGAAGAACTCACAAGTAAAAATGTTAACATTGTCTTGAACAGAACCTAGTGTGAGTTAGACATACAGCCATAAAAAACAGTTCATTTTAGCTGGGAAGTCCAGTTTGTTGATTTCCACTAATCCCCCAAACGACTCAGTGTTTTCAGCTTGTTCTGCACTGCATGAGAGAACCCAAAATAAATCCGCCCATGCCGTTGAAAACCAAAGGAACTGACCTGCACTTACTTTTTTTAAAACTCCATATGTGCATATGTTTGTGTGATAGACGCAACTAGAGCAGCAAGACACTTCCCTAAAATGGCTGTCTGCTTTTCCATCAGGAATCTGTGTTCTAAAGTTCTCACTCGGGCCTGAAGTGCTTGGATGCAGTCATTATCTCAAATGGGCCTTTCACAGCCAGCGCAGGCCTCTTCCAGCCAGGTGTTTGGCCAGATTTGGCAGTCCTGTCTGTCCCCTTAGCAGGAAGGTGGGGTGAGTGGGGTGGGGGTGGGGGTGGGATGAGAGCGAGGAACAAAAACATGCTAATTTTGGACTTGGCGATGAGAAACATGAGACTGCTTAAAAGTTTCCCAATGTGCAAACTCAAGTATATAGAATAAAAATGTAACATGTACCCTTGTATGACATATTCTCCTTCCTGAATGCTAAGTGATCTTTCTCTCCATATCCCCCCCTTTTTTTCTGAAAGTGCAAGAGTTCTGTTCTCTCCAGACTGTGGGGCTGAAACTCCCTCAAAGGCTGTTAACCAAGAATTTATTACACTCGTTTCAATTTTCGGTGCATGTTCCCCTAGAAAAAAGGGGATTATAAAAATGAGGAGCTGTTTTCCACCGGGCTGGACGGCCGGACCAAGATTCAGATCTGTTTTACACGTCCCTGAGTGTGCAACAAGTAGCATGCTTGGTAAGCATGGAGTCGAAGAGCTGCTTCAGTAAAAAAAAATTTTTCACACGTCTGGACAGCACGTTAGGTAGAAGTAATGAACACCCTAAGTATAATGTGTTAAAATCCTCGCTGTGTGAGGTTGTGCGTCACTTTGGACAAACCAGAGGGGCTCGGGGAGACAAGGCCAGACTTTATAAATTGGTCCCTTATGGCCTTGGCTCATTAGTATTTGTCAGTTGTTGTTTTCACAGTTTTTTTTGAAGGTTGTCCCATACCAACTTCATCTCTATTAAACATTTTTTGTGTTTTTATATATTTGATTAAAAATTTAATCTTGATTTGGAATATTTTAGCTTAATGCAGTGAAAATATCATCTCAGAGCGTTTGATTATTTCATGGACGAGTAACTGTTAAATCTTATTGGATTTCACATCCAACAGCATCTAAAGCATCAGTGTGGTGCACAAAATTAAAAACAAAAACCCATAAATAGCAGCTTTGTGGGCTGAAACGCCATGATGAAGAGAATGCTCAAAATGGTTTGGAGGAAACAGACACCTTTTGCAACTTGCAAGATAAAAAACACTGAAAACACATCAAACTTTAAGAAGGATGACCTACATGAGCAGAAGACCATACTGAATTACACTCTAAGATTTTTAAAGGCTAGTAAATACAGTAGAGATGCTGTCCTTGTTCATATAAACAAAAGATCAAAAGAATTCATGAAATCATTATTTATTAATTGCATTTCCATGAGATTTACTTGAAGCCTGAAATAAAAGTACAAACACATAAATGCTCATGATTGTTTATTCATGTCAAAGAGTCTACATTGAGAATTTTACTTGAAGGCTTTTATGACTTTCATGTAGAAACCAAAAACAGAGGAGTTTGCTGCCAAACAGTGTTCCCAGTGGAACCTCTACAAGTACTTGACTATCCAAGGAACATTGGGGAGCATCTGACTCTGAAAAGACATTTAACCGGTGTTACACTTAAACTCGTAAACAATTCTGACTTTATATAGTATTATAGTTAAATTATAGGAGCTTTAAAAACTAGTTTAGTTATAGTATAGTTAATCATACAGTATTATATTCAAATTTGGTTGACATCCAACAAAAGACTTGATCGTCAAACTCTAACTTTTTTTGTTGCTAAGTTGAAAAAAAAACAAACAAATTATGACACCAAACATTAGGCAATCACTCAAAATCTGATTCGTTTGACTGAAACTATTACAGACGGAGAAGGAGACGGCCTGACTGATATTTTACTCCTTTTCATTTTTTTTTACGCCCTGTGTTTTGTCTGTTAATAGCGTCCATTGAGATTTACGTAATATACACCAATTCACTCCTTCTTCCTCGCCAAAATGAAAATAGTTACTTGTGACCAGTGAGGAAGAAGAGCCAAGTGTGAAATTCTTTAGTCTGGAATGTTAATATGAGATGCTGATCCAGACTGAACAGAAATAATGACCTGCTTTTATAGGAGAAACAAATCAATTGTGTTGATTATATTTTGCAGATGTTTGTGGTAATGATTCATTTTCTAGAACAGCACATCTGGCAGCTTTGTCACAAATCACAGGTTTATATTGTGACTATTGTTTCTATAGTAACAGCTCATTTTGAAAATCTGAATTATTGATTTATTATTATTATTATTATTATTATTCATTCATTATTATTATTATTATTATTATTATTATTAGAAGGAGTCTCCAGTCTCAGAGCTGAGTAGGTCTGTTAGCATTATAAGCTAGTTTTTAAGAATGACATCTGATTGTTGGTTTGAAATTGTGAGCCAACAATTATTTTCCATACATCTGATCTAAACAGCATTAATTTTAATTCTCAGCATTTGATTTCATTTCATCGAGATGTCTTGTCTTGGCCCGGAAAGCTGGTCACTGATCACCATTTTTGTCTACGGGTCATTTCATACTTTTATATTTTACTGCTTGCAAACACTTCAGACTTACATATCTCGTTCAAGTTCATGAGCTGTGCATCTGACGCTGGACTATAAAAAGAGTGCTGAGTTTCCCGTATTGAGAACAAACATGGGAAAGATCAGAGTGAGTCCAGCGCAGTTTCCAGTCAAGCGCAGCTTCCCGTGGAGCTCAGAGCAGCTTCAAAGGGCAACGTTGCGTTCGCGTTCGGGTTCAGACCCCATAATACATCGCTCCATCTCCTCGGTGCTCCTTGGGAGTTCGGCGGCGAGACTTCTCCATCCACAGCTCCTCAGATCGTACAGCCATTAATCACCACTTAACCGTGTGGGTGAGTGAGTGGGTGGGTGGGATTTTTTTCTCTTTTGCTTTAAAGGGTGACTACGATGCTATTTCTGTCCGCTGGGAAAAATGCTGGACAAGGGGGATTTTTTTTTTTTTTTAATACATCGCCCCCTACGACACACTTTTATAAGCATGCCTGAAACACAGCAGCACTTTCTGAGGACGTGGTGTAGAACATGGTGTTGACTTTGGAATCATTGCATGTTGCTTTTTGTCAAGACTGAAGGCCGTGGAGCTCTTTATGGGGCATCCGGCGGACATTTGGAGCGCACAGGCCTGCGCAGGCTTTGATGTGGCCCCCCTACCATTTTCTTCTCCTCCACCAGCACCGTGCCGAGGGGTCAGGATGAGTCGTGTCGAGCTGGTTCACACTGCTGCTGCACTTTTTTCGCCACATAAACTCCTTCGCTTTTTACTCTTCTCACATCTGCTGCACACAAAACCCTGAAATCTAAACATCTTTAAAAAAAAAAAGTCTCCAGCTCTCTGCATGGAAATTGAAAGCTCTGATGGCTGCTTCACTATTAGGAGTTTTATGCATGCATGTTGCAGTTGATTCTGTTCATTTACTGACATTAATATTTCTATTATTTGACGTCTATCATTATAATGTCATTCACTGTATAGGTCATTCATCTGGCTTGTTATGTTTTTCTTTTTCCTTATCACATGTAAATAAAAATATTTCTGTAGGGATAAATCTAAATATGAATGCATAATTTTGAATAGGTGGCCTGTAATTGTTATTTTTCTTCTGTGGTGTTTAAGATATATAGGGTATAAGGTCCATCACCATGCCATCGGGAACCTTGGGTGACGACTCCCTACCATGGAGAGGAGAGCAAGTTTCTAACAGGGCTAAGTTGCCAGCCTGATGCCCGATTGTATTGGACCAGTTAAGGGTGAAGGACCTTGCTCAAATGCCCCGCAGTGGAAGTTTGGTGGCACTCGGGCTTGAACCGGGGACCTTATCATCAACCACTGAGCAACCTCTGTTGCATAAAAAAGCATAAAATTAAATAAAATATCATACAAAGAAGGGGGGGAAAAAGCTTTTACACAAAATGGAAATTTACAAACAAATACTCTTTTTTTGGAGTACAACCCATAAACAAGCAAACAAAGAAATAAATATATTTAATTATCATTTTTTATTCTTTTTAAATACAGGCAAAAAACTGTGAAGTAAAAAAAGTGTTATTAAGGCCTCAACTATTTTAGAGAAAACTAATAAACAAGTAAACCAAAGAAATCAACTTGTCTTGAAATACAAACAAACAGACAGATAAATAAACAAATAAACATAATTTAATTAATTAACATGTTTTTTTTTTTTTTTTACATACCGACATGACAGAGCATAACAGAACATGAAAGTCTTATGGAGCAAACAACAAGCAAAAATACCAACAGCAAAAATATTTTTTAAAAATTAACAAAGAAAGAAACAAACAAGCAAATCAATGAATAAATACAAAGAAAAAAAGCAGTTATTTTCACCCTTAAATTTAGGACTAAATCTTAGTCAAGATAAAAATGATTCACAAAACATCTTAGCCCTAAAAACAGCTCCTGAGGTAAAAATTGTTAAGAGTAATTGTAAGAGGAGGACTTTTAAGAGGCTTAAGAGTTTCTGTAGCAGAGGACAAAATGGCAGAAGGAAGAAATATTCTCCAAACACTGAACATAAAGCTAAATGTAAACACTGCTCTTCTGTCCAATTTGGTTTTCTTGTCCTTTTACTTCCTTCCATCTTTCTTGGATTGTTGGCTACATACCATCCAAA
>JAQQZS010000001.1:5775966-5791682 GCA_030068045.1 Platyallabes tihoni
TTTCATTTTGTGAATGCCATGAGAAACATCATGTTAGGGTGTGTGTCTGAGGAGTGTGTGTGTGTGTGTGTGTGTGTGTGTGTTTCAATCGTGTGTGTCTCAGACGTATTTGTCAATTACAAGCCCTGAAAGCATTTGGAAGCAATTTGATGCCATTAATATGAGCATTATTTCAATTGTAATAATTATGGGTTAAATGGCGAGAGCATGTGTAAGGTATTCTTAGACTGAACTTACTGCTGAGACGGACTCTGCCGAACTTTAGACACACACTCACACACACATACACACACTACACACTAAACACACACCATTTCATGCAATCTCACACAGGTGCCGTTGCGCTCGCCACATGTCACCACGTTAGTGACGTGACGCACTACGTCTTATTGTTGGCCATCACGTGTGCACACAAGAGCTTTGGTAATCCGAACCACGTTTGACTTGCACGCAGCGAATCAAATCACGCATGTCGAGATCGATAAGCTTTCGGACTGCGCTTGTTTCCTGCCTCCGCTCTCTGCGGTTTGACCCCTGCGTGACCTCCGTACAGCCGCAGCACAGATTTCGACTTCGTAAAAAGCTCTGTTTGCTGCAGTGCTTTGAAAATGGAATCAGTCAGAAACAGCAAACTCCCTTATATTGTGTTGTGTTTGGTTGCAAGCGTGTGTGTGTGTGTGTGTGTGTGTGTGTGTGTGTATAATTGAGTGTGTGTATGATTAGAGGTCATCGAGAACGTCTGTAAAGCCAACCAGCTTCTCTGACTCCCTCTTAAGGACGTCTGCTACCAGAACAACAGCAAGAACAAGACCACCGAAGCGAATTCCTCATCTCCAGCGGCCGACCCCGGAGGCCCATAAAAAGCCTTTTAAACAAAGAATTTAAAGAGCAGGGTTTGTGTAAACCGTGTTTCGGGGAGGAGGAGGGTGCTCGGTGAGAAAATGAAAGCTGTAATTGTTCGCATTCCAACAGTTTTCGATACATAAACGATGTGAAGATCAGCCGTGAAGGGGCCAGCTGTTAGTCATTTTGGAGTGCAGATAATAATCAGAGCTTCATGCAAAGCAGTGTTCCTCTGACAGGCCTTGAGGCTCGGGCCTGCGTTGGGAGGGAAGGGATCTAAGACAGTGAACCAACGGTTGGTTTAGTTTAAATAACCTTGGAATGGGTGTGGGTGTGTGTGTGTGGGGGGGGGGGGGGGAGTATATGATGGCATTTGTGAGGGAGACACACACACACACACATTGTCAGATGACATCTTAAATATGTATTTGTTCTCTCTTATCTTATGCACAAAAATTATTTTGATTAGTTATTTAATACCCGCCACATGTTTTATTTTATAAAATTTTATCATTAATGTTTGTTAATATGAAACATACACTGTATCACTAATAGATACAACGAGCACTGGAATTCATTACATACTCATTCATTTGTTTTCTGGGTTATGAATCTAGCATTTCTATATAAGCCTTTTTAAAGTATTGTTGAGTTAATTGTTAAAGTAGATGTTTATGTGTATGTTGATAAAAAAAAAAAACAAGCAAAAAAAAAACAACATGTGGTTGCTTCTGCATCAGAAAATAAAGAACAAACCCTCTGCACATCTGTATCAAATATCCACATGTACGCTCCACGTGCGGGGCCCGATATTTATAAGGCCGTGAAATCAGCACTGACAAGCTCGATACACAGAACCCGCAAACAGTCACAACATGATGTCTATATCAGGTCTAGGAACGCCTCGGCTACATGACCTGCATGTCAGCATGACTTAGCCTGCTGGCGCGTAAACCTAGCATGGCATCATCTTTAAAGATCACAGTGTTATGAGAAAAATCTGAAAGCCTCGCTGGACGTGAAGAGGAAGCAGCTGTGTCGTCCTTTTAGTCTGAAACTCTTCTCATCCTTGGCTTCAGGCCCACAGACCACGCTGTCATTCTGTGGGTCACGCCGCAGGTTCTTTGAAGCTCGCTGTGGTTCTCTGAGTTAATCCGCTTTCACACCTCAGGCAGCCATGAAGCAGTTCGACTGAAACAAAAAAAAGCTGTAACAGTACACAGTGATATAGACAGAGCTGTGGAAACTTGGAATTTAATATTCCTGTGTATTTAAACATAAACAAATATAACACATGCAAAGCAATGATGACAAAACAAAGGGTCAAGAGCTTTAGTCAATGTTCACAAAAATGTGATCTTATTTATTTTTTTTTTTTAATTTCTTGGGCTTTGACCCCTTTATCCTGGGGGTCACCACATCAGATCATTTGCTCCACAAGATCTGAAACAGGGTTTTACACTGGACATCCCTTCTGTCTTAACCCTTCCATTTATAACCGGGGTTGAGACCAGAACCACATACAATGACTGGGTTGTATGGGGTATAGAGTTAAGGGTCTTGCCCAAAGACCCAACAGTGACCACCTGATGGTGGGAGGGCTCAAACCCCTGATCTTCCTTTCAGCAACCTAAAGCCTCAACCACCGGACCCATCACATACTAGTTATTACTCAAACATGTCTCTCATATGTTCGAGTAATAACTATTAAAATATGTTATATATACAGATTTCTTGGGATTTTCGTACACAAATTCATAAAAAAAATTGCTCACCTTTTTGATGAGTGGTCAGAAGTCAGAATGTGTAGCCCTTAAAGGAAAGCTATAGCAACTCAAATAACTCAAATAACCACTCTTTACAACTATGGTGAGCAGAAAATCATCTCAGAATGCACACTATAGCAAAACTTTAAGTGGAACCCTGTAGTTGGACCATCTATTTGCAGATAGGGTCGGTCAAGCTGTTCTTTGGCTTGTTCTCCATGTTCTTTAACAGCATTCGGTAGACACTCTTAACCAAAGTGACTCGCAGTGAAATATCTCATGGACTGAGATTATTTGAGTACCAGTTAGTGCTGCAAATGAAGTAATACAGTTCAAGGTTTGCTTTGTTTTTATTTGTTTTTTAAAACCCTTTAAACTCAAGAGACAAAGATATGTGCAGAAAACACTGAATAGGACAATGATGATTAAAAAATATAAGTATTTATAGGGATGTCCTGCCAGTGTGTGTTAATGGAGAGGCTTCAAACATCAAACTGTATGTTTGGGTTTTCAGATATTCCAGCCAGAATGCAAGTTATTATCACTTTTATAATGTGTAAATTTTGCCACTAAAGGAAAACGGGAATGACGATGCAAATGTATAAAATCTTTAAAAATTACAATAGTATTATTAGTATTACATTGGTCACACATGATCATGTGTATGTGTGCTATTTCTTTGTCCATGTGACCCATTTTAACACTTTTTGCTCGATCATGTTTGTGTAGTTCGTTAAAATTAAACAAAATTGAGTTCATCATAATGCCTATTCTGTGCTGAAAAATTAATATGTCTCTCTGTACAACACAATCCTGAGCCCTTTATATGTTTCTTAAAAAAAAGTTCTTTATATTCTCTTTGCTTAAAGGGCTACATTAGTCATCCTTAAAGTGGGTGTTTAGTCTCCAGTGATTCAGCTGATTCTGTTCTAATGAAAGCATTTTCTAAGGAAATCTGGAAATGAGATAAGATGTTTTAAAAACAGATGATATGGTTGAACCAAGCAGCCCCCAAAAGTCTTGAGAAAACTTCTTAATTCATATTCAATCTCACTCACTCACTCACTCACTTATTCACTCACTCACTCACACATCATCTATACCACTTTATCCTGTACACGGGATCATGGGGGGCCTAAAGCCTATCTTAATAGCCAGGAGATATCCCAGGAACCACGTCTTTGGATGGTGTGAAGAAACCAGAGTAACCAGAGGAAAACCAACAAATATGGAGAACATGCAAACTCCTTGCACACAGAGTTGAGAATTGAACCCAGACAGGAATCGACCCTGTACACTGGAGGTGCAAGATGACAGTGCTTACCACTAAGCCCATATTCGTATTGTATACCCAAACGTTTATGGATGTCTGCCATATATGTATGAGATTTCCATAAAGTGTTATCACATAGTGAGAAGCAGAGTTTATGTGGGGTCTTGGTATGCTGTAGATTTATAATTTCCTTTCATTGAAACTAATAGGTACAAATCCCTTCCAGCATGACAACGCCCCTGTGAACAAAGCCAGCTCCATAGAGACATTTTGTGTTTGATTGGAGATTGGAGTGGAAGAATGTGTAAGGTTAAGTTTGTAATACCTTTGGGTTGAACTGAAATTCACCATCTCTTCACCATCAGTACCTGATCTCGCTAATGCTCTGTAGTTGAACAAACACAAATTCCCAGGCCCACATTTCAAAATCTAGTGGAATGCCTTCCCTGAAGAGTTATATAGCTATCATAACAGGAACGTCAGAATAAATGTGGAATGAGAAGTTCACCAAGCATACATATCTTTTGGCCATCTATTGTATGAAATCAAAAGCAGTCCCACAAGATATAACTATTTTATTAACAGTTTAATTTAATTTGATTTGTATTGTAGTGTGTCATCTACCTTGAGACAAACCAGACTAGTTCTATTCATAGTTATTCATAGTTTTATTAGTTTTATTAATTTCTTTAATTTGTATGTTTTTTACTTCCCTCCATTCAAAATGAATCTTGACACATATATACGTCCCCAGAAAACCATTCTCCCCAAGGCCTTATGTTCTCCTGACAGGTGTGTCCCTGTTCTGCATTTAGAGGATTAGTGTGATCCTGTACCATCCCTCCCTCCTTCCCACTCAAATGGAATGTGTGCTGGCTTGAAGTGTGAAGTACTGAGCTGGTGCAAGGCGGGACACATGACCTGCAGTGAAGAAGAGAGGTTAAAGGCGTGGAGGAAGTGTCTTCCTTTCCCGGATACCGCACCCGTTTTCACATCATGCTGAAGGACTGGGGTCAGTGCAGAAGGCCAGGAAAAGGTGCATTACAAAGGAGGTTTAAGGAGGAAGACTTTTCAAGTCACACAAAAGAGATGCACTTAATGGTGGCCAGCTAGAGCTAGAGTGTCCAGGATGGTGTTTATGGGTGTTGCGTTACCTCAGTTAACCCTTTTATTCTCAAATGTTCCTGGACAGAGTAAGAATTGTGTTGACATATGGCAACAAATCAAAGCAATAGTTAAGTAAAAAGCAGACATCGTGAATTGTTACATTCTGAGAAGAACCCAAATGTACATAGTGTCCAGATCTAAAGGGTCATTGCAAAGAATTACATCTTACAAAAAGTTGACACTGGAGACTCCTTCCATAATTCTTGTCACAGAAAACTTCGCTTTATTAATGATTATATACATTTTTCATTTGTTTATGTGGTGCATCCAACATACTGTTCAAAACTCTGTATACACTCCTACTAAAAAAAAAAAAAAAACAATCACTCACAGTATTGAAGTGTATTCAAAGATATCTATGTATAGGTATGCATAAAGATTTAGCTAACAAAGAAGTTTCATGTGTCAAGATTCTATACATTGCTACACCAGCTGTTGAGGTGACAATCAGTATTATTGTTAATCCTAAATGTCCACAAGTGGCCCGGAGGAATTATTACACACAATGACTGCAGCAGGAATGAAGAAGGCCATACCTAGCACATGAGACTGATAAATCAGATATCGGAGATGATTCACCGTGACCCGGTTTGCCTTGATGGGGAAAAAAAGAAAGGACCAAGGCGTCTGTGGAATGAGGACAAGAAGAGGAGGATGGGCTGCACGAAGGGCACAGAATCTCAGGCGCCATGAGGTAGAACTCGTGAAATGCTACGCCGTCCATCGGACTTAAAGGGTATAAGTAGGGGACAAGGAAAGGCCATGATGAACATTAATCACTCAGTGTGTCACCGTGTCCATGTCCATGTGTGTTAGTGTGGGCAAAACAGAGAACCAGGCTAACAACAAGGGCAAAGAAACAAGAAGAAGAAAAGCCATGTGACACAGAAAACATTCAGAGAAAGAAGTTCAAGCCTCTGAAACATGACCCCCAACTTTAACTGTGCAGATTGAAAACGCCAGAGCAATGTCTCATTGCGTTTACATGAGTCTCTTGCATTTTTAAGGACACTTAAGTTACAATCGAATGAGTGCACAGCTTTACCTCGGACTGTTCCAAAGTCCTGACTATGAAGACTCCTTACATAAATGTACCATATTCCTCCCCAAGGGAATAAGTACTACCAACAATGACCAGCCACAAAATTATGATTACTGACACTGATCACCAACTATACACCAGCAAAATGGTCACAAGATCATGGTCACCCAAGGCTCATCCTTTGCCAAAATCATCCACAAAGTCAATGCCGACCATGATAGAAAGTCAGCCAGAACATTCAAGGCACCACAGTTCACTTTGCATGGGGCCCAGAAGGCAAAAAAGTCCAAGGCCACTGACCCAGCCTCCAAATTCTCAGAGATCTGATTGACCCCCAATGGGATGCATCAGATAAACACATCTGATCCATGGAGCTGCCACCCCACAACCCCACAAATCACCAAAAAGATCAATGTTAACTATAATAGAAACACAACCAGGAACAGTCAAAGCACTGCAGTGCACTCTTCCCTGAAGAGTTATATAGCTATCATAACAGGAAAGTCAGGATACATGTGGAATGAGAAGTTCACCAAGCATACATATCTTTTGTCCATCTATTGTATGAAATCAAAAGAAATCCCACCAGAAATAAATATTTAATTAGCAATTTAATTAAATTTGATTCGTATTGTTGTGTGTCATCTACCTTGAAGCAAACTAGACTAGTTTTTTTCAAACCTTGCTTGGGTCCCAGAAGGCAAAAAGCACAAGGCCACTGACTCAGCCTCCAAATTCCCAGTGATCTGACCAAGCCCCAATGGGATGCATCGGATAAACAAATTAATGATTCATGAAGGTGCCACCCCACAACCCACAGCACCCCAAGGAACCACTGCCATTGTCCCAGTTGACAGCAACCCCCCATAGGTCTTGCTGAGCTATGGCCCAAATGGCCACAGGGGCAACTCAAAATCTAGGTGGTCTTAATGATAATGGCTTTAATGTTATGATTGATCAGTGAAAGTGCTAATAAATGAGGTGTTTCTGTGGACGTGATAACAAATTCAAATGAGTGCATTTAGGTAAACATGTGGTTTGAATTTCAGCTGGAGCAACTGTCAGAGCTGCTGATGTTGAAGGTTAGTCGACACCTTCTGGCCAGTCAGGATTGAGAACAGGATTGATCTTTAAATATAAATAAGACAGATGAAGAAATACTGAAGCTTTGAGCTGAATAATTATGAATTAGAGAACATGTAGTGTTTTAGATTTGGAAAACTTTAGGAAATCCTAATAGGGAATTCCAACTAGCCTTGTCTCCATTTTGGAAAAATCACAAATGGGGGAAGGAAAGAGTAAGCAAGTAAGTTGAAATACATTTGAGTCACCCTAAGCTTACTCATACTCATTCTTTGCCACTTTTTAAGCAACAATTTCTGTACATGTTTAACCACCAGTGGATTTCCATCCATGTTTTGGCCTACACTAAGTCTGTGGGTGGTATTTGGAGGGCTTGGTGAGTGAGATTTTGGCAGACAACTGCCTAAAGTTATATTTAACATAATACAAAAATGTAGAATATTGCAAACTGCACCTAGAAATTTTCCATGATTTTACAAATTGGTTCCAAAGAGTGGTCAGGAACAAATTCAGGATGTCGCTAACGTTTAATTCCTATGGACTGACATGGCAGTCCACCCAGGCAGGCTGACTCATTACCCCACAGTGTAACACAGTCACTTACTAATTCACTCACTTCCTGCTTTTTGTATCTGTCAGAAAAATTGCTGGCTTGTTGTAGGCGTATAGATCTATTTTCTTTTCTTTTTTTTTTGTAAAGTATGTGAAATGTATGTGTTTAGTTATTTATATTTATAGAAAGTTTCACTTTTGGGATCACATTGCTAGCAAAAGTGGACTTTTGGAATTCTTGTGGAATTAAGTATAATAGGGCCACACATTGAGCGAAGAAGCAAAAATCAAAAGATGGGGCTGATTTCTTCCCAGCCCAGACTGTACTCTGCTTCATACGCTGATTTTTACAATTTCTTCAGGCCAAACATGGACAAACCTCTTCAGTCTACTGTCCTTTTACCTTCAAAATGAATTTGATTATGAGCTCAATAAAACGATCTACCTTTCTCTTGGCCTGGTAAAGCTGAAACATTGGCCACTGGGCTGCACAACTTCCATGTATTAAAACACATATGTGTCTCAGCTCACATCCACTCCTAACCCCACGAAGTCTTTTCTTTTAATACTTGATATGGCATGATGTAAGTATGCATCCTGTAAATTAAGATTTGGTTGCATGAAACCCTCAGCTGGACCATTTTTGGATTTGGTTTTTGGCAGCAGCTAACTGTATGAGGGCAGACATTCATTACAAGCTTGTAAACGAAGTTCTGGAGATGTCAACACTGACTTGTTCATTACTAATTGAGTGACCTAATGCACTCTGATATGCATACGGAGAAGACAGGGCCCGCTCTGTTATTTGCCGAGCATGGCTGGGGCGCGTTTATAGCCCCACGGGCTACAGCTAGTCCATGCACACGTTTTTAAAAGGAGCACCTGTGCCACATAAATCAGTAACAAACTCCCTGACCAGTATGTTACATTTCTAATAAGCGTCACAGAGGACGGGGTGAAGAAGGCGAGGATGTGGGGAGCCCAGGGCTCTGGAAGGGGGTAAGTGAAAAAGAATGGCTACTGTATGGAGCTCCTAATGGGAGCCATCTGTGGATCGGCCATGTTGAGGCCTTAGCCTGGGCTTGTGTGTGTGTGTGTGAGTGAGAGAGAGAGAGAAAGGGAAAGATTTGCACCAGAATAGGAAAGCAAGAAGGCACATCGTAAATCCTGCTCGTTTTGTTTTTTCTCATGATGTTCGCTGCAGCGCTTTGGCCGCAGTAAGCAAATTGCATTTTGATTAGCGAACGTGCACTGGTCTGCTCCCAATCCACAGCACGCACTCAAGCACCCGGCTTGTTTCTGCACACTCAACTACAATCCCCGGCGTCTGGCTGAACGCAGGCCAAAACTATTGGGTTACCATGACTACAGTGCAGGAACCCAACTCCAGGTCTAAGTATGACCTGCACTACCTAAATCTCTTTGACAAGGACGATCTAAAGTTGCGTACACAGACTGATTCCAATTACTGAATCTTTCGGTGTTTCTATGCCACATTAAGAATGCGGTACATAATGCGGTGAAGCTTCACATGTGCTTCTAATAACTAACATAGCGAAGGTACAAAACAGACCGTTAACACTGCAAGGGATCATGTCATACAATATAACTAGCCATGATTCAGCAATAAGTCATATATTTATTGATGTAATTGTGTACTCTCTTGGAGAGGGATCTTTAAATGTAAACAGGCTCTACTTGGCATAGATAGACAGGATGAAAATGTATATAAGGCAATTGACATGAGATTAGATTAACAATTCATCCAGCCTGACCTTATGAGAACCTTCTTGGATTTTATTCTAAAGTTCTTAAAACATGATAAGTCTAACCTTAATATGACTTGAGTCAATCAAAATGTAAAAAAAAAAAAAAAAATGGAATAATAAATAAGAAAAATCTGTTACACTTTCTCATAATGTTAGGTATTTTGTTTGTCTCAATGTAACACCGTCTAACTAGCGCTGCTTAGCTCATGTTAGCATAACAATAATTCCCACTTACTCATCATCATCTATACCACTTATACTGTGTACAGCTTCGCAAGGAGCCGGGAACCCATCCTATATACCCATCAGGGCACAAGGCAGTGTACACCTAATCCCAAGGGTACACCCAATCCATCTTAGGTCACACATACTATGGGCAATTTGAGAATGCCAATTAGCCTAATCTACCTGCCTTTTGACTGTGGGAGGAAACCGGAATACCCAGTTTGAACCCACCAAGCACGGAAAGAACATGCAAAAACCACACACACACAAACCTGAGGCAGGAATCAAACACAGACCCTGGAGGTGCAAGGTGACCTAAGCCACCTTGATGCCAACAAGAATTCTTAATTGTGGAAATAGAGTTAACACTGTACATCTATAATCTAAAGTCTAATTAATAGCATGTTTAAAACTTCAGAATGTGACTTACACAGACTCAGAATTCCAGAATCTGGTCTCTTTAATTTGTCCCAGTAAATTGCTTAAGCTACCTTAGCCAGCTTACCATGTGTAATAAAATAAGAAAGTTAAAGAGAAATATCAAAATATTTCAGTCCTGTGTGTGTGTGTGTGTGTGTGTGTGTGTGTGTGTGTGTTTAGGGATTGAGTGGGTTACATTCCTGTCTGCGCAATTGCTGTGAGCACTATATCATGTTTATTAAGCCTCTTAAATCAGAAGCTCCAGGGAGGAGAAAGGTCTCCAGGAGGAGAAAGCCCTGCTCCAAATGGCCCTAAATGGGTGAAACTGCCCCACAGTGCACACAAAACTCTCTCTCTCTCTCTCTCTTGATCTGATCTCTTAAATCTCTCGATTCACAATTCCCTTCTGAAACCATCTCACTTCTCGGGACATTAGGCACCCTCATCAACCAGGGCTTTAGTTCTGTTTGCTAAGTGCTCTAAGAAAGGCATCGGTGTCCAATAGTACTTTTCAATTCTTTACTTTCTGCTTTCTGTTCATCCAAAACATAAAATCATGGTTTCTATACACATACACATCTGAAGTGTCTTATTTCTCTTTTACCACTTCGTTCATTTAATGCTTTTTATTGTTTTGATGTTCAATAAATGTCACCTTTCTTCATTTATATTAAATCTGCTTATTTAATACCACTCATCATTGAAGTGTTACCATAGAAACACATCTTGTGTATTAACGCAAACCTGTGATTTGCAGCTGAACTACATTTGAGAGCTCCCGGAATCGGAAACTAATCAACAGCTTTTGATCAATCAGAATCCAGAATGTTAGAAAAGGATGACGATCGTGCATGACATGACAGTGTTATCCTTTCTCTACAATTTATATGACTTTCAGCACGCGACCTTGCTAAAGCTTAATTTTCACAACAAACGGTCTGTCAGGGGTTTAGCTTTAACATCACGGTCGTCTTTGATAGAAAACATTTGCTGAAAGGTTTCTGGAGGAAATGAGGACTGACATGGCTCGTAATATCAAATAGCTCCTAAATACAGAATGGCTGTGTACTGTACGTGAAGTAAGTTATCAGGGAGAACACGTTTTTTTTATAGAGCTCGTAATTAACCTGTGGTAAAACATGACCTAAGGACATATGTGTGTGTGTGTGTGTGTGTGTGTGTGTATATGTGTGTGAGAGAGAGAGAAAGAGAGAGAGAGAGAGAGAGGCAAGGGGAATCTAAAACATCTTTACTGGAGAAAATCCCTTTCTGCCACCAGGCTGTCAGAGGAAAGTTTATTATTCCTGATAGGTAACAGGTCCGCTTCTGTAACAAACAGCACAGTGCACCTGTTGATAGCGGGTGTCTTTTGAAGGCTCTGATCTGATAGAAGATGGCTCAAAGGAACCAGTCAGACCCAGCTATAGTGGTTTAATCACCAGCGCTGACCTCTGACAAGTTGGAAAGAGGTCAGGGTCATGGGCCACGGGGTCAGGGCTTCGTGTGGAGGTAAATAGGGATAAAGAGATTGTAGAGAGTTAGGAGTAAGAGAGGAGGGAGGGGTTTTTAGGGTGCCGAGAGCTTCTAACCCGGGCAAGAGTTCAGTCCTATCATGGTGGGCCAATCTGTTCCAGACGCACCAAATGACACATTATTGGATCCAGACCTGACACGGGCGCTGTGTATATTACATTACCAGACACCGGCCTCACTTAAGGTTCATTACCTCTCCCCACAGAGTGAGTGAGAGAGAGAGAGAGAGAGAGAGAGAGAGAGAGAGAGAGAGTGGCGGGGGGGGGGTTAGGGCTATTATACAGAGCCATGCACACAGGGTGCTTTTCCCTACACAGTGCATCTGTGCTTTCTTGGTTGGAGTCCAAATTCACCAAACTGTCTTTTATTAGCTTATTTCCTTAGTAGGAGAAATAAAAACCATACAGAACATACTCCATCACAAATAATATTCACTCTGGGATATGATTGACATATGCACAACACTCGATTGTATGTTTAAAAATTTTTATTCTGCATAAATGAATTTGTAAGAAAGGGGACACATGTTAGCTCCGCCCATAAACCTTCACGTTCTTGCTCTTCTCCCCATATTGTCCTTGTTTTTTTCCTTTTGTGCGGCCAAGCCCAAAGACACACTTTCTCACTGGGAAACTGTCAAATATTCCCCGGACCCGTGCACTGTGGAAGCTTTTCCGTAGAACACCCAAGACGTTCCTGGCCTGGAGGGATTTTTTATTATTTTTTTTCTCGGGAAGATATTAGAAACACACGGTACACTGCGGACTGCCTTCTCTTCTTCCCCGGGCACAGCAAGAGGATGGGTCTTGACCAGGGCAGGGCACAGGGGTTAACTCTTTCATTCTGAGTCCGATTAGGCCCGTCCATTCCCCAGGGAAGCCCCCGAACACAAGAAGCACTAAGGAAAATGCCTGCGAGCGTGTTAGCATAGTTGGCATTTTTTTCTTTTTGTTCATTAAGTTTGAATTGACCCGAGCAAAACCAAACAAAGATCATAATTTGTTGATGAAATGGATATAGCTATCTCTTGCAATGTCTATCGGTTTTGGTGTGCTCTTTGGATAACGGCTGTACGGTTCCCACGCCTCAGAAAAAGATGAAGGATTATCTGTAGCAATATGATGATGCAAAGAATAAGAGCCTGTTTATTTTGAGCAAATTAAAGGGATAAATTAATACTGTAGTTAAGGCATATTAAGCCTACAATATGCAAAAAATGTGTTACACCTAGTATATCAATATAAACAACACAATAAACAATAATAATAATAAGAAGAAATTCATTATATGAATGCTGTATGTACTGTATGTAATGTATGTCTGTATTTATTCATTAAAGAAAGTGAATAAAGTTACCTTAGGTACACACACACACACAAACACACACTTGTTTCTGTGTGAAATTTGACTATATCATCCATAGATGTAACTAAAGTAGATGTGTGTATACAGTGTGTGTGTGTGTGTGTGTGTGTGTGTGTGTGCGTGCGTGTATGTGTGTGTATGTGTGTGTGTGTGTGTGTGTGTGTCTGTGTGTGTGTTTGTGTGTGTGTGTGAAGTTTCTCATACAATGGAAAGCTCATGTTCTTAATCCTCCTTTCACAACCGGCTTCAAGCTACAATCCAAACATGACATCCCACCTGGCAGAACGCATAGCAGAAAAATATTTTCTGTGGAATGACGCTGCTCCCGAAAAAGAGATTAGGCCCTATGATTTATCGTCCCATAATTCCTGGACACGAGCCGCACCCAGGCCTCATTACATCTCACATGTCTTCCACACTCTGACCTGCGTGTCCTTTCTGCGGGACATCGAACATGTGCCTCTTCTTGCTCACCTGCCAGGGTCGGACGTGAAGCACGCTGAGGTCAGCAGGCACTGAACAAATAATGTTACAAATGCCAAAGGGCCAGGAGAACGGGGTGATATGGAAGACATGGAGGGCATCTTCAGATTAAAGATTTGAAACAGAGGAGCAAAAACTTGAGGCACGCAAAAAGTTAGGTAACAGAGAAAGACAGTATGCATGTATACACATTGCTAGGATTGGAGCACCCCAGAATATTAAAACAATACGGACCAACACCTACAGGTGACAGGACACACCTAAGACCAATCCAGGAAGTGATTAAGATCTAATGACAGACAGACGTCCACTGTGTGAGAAAATCACCCTTTGCTAGTGAGACATCTTTCACAACATCATCTTGGCAGGAAGTCAGCCTAGGCAAGATTAGAAAGCAGACTAAATAAAAACATTTGCACATAATTGTGGCACACTTTTTTCTTCTTTCTTTCTTTCTTTTGCTTTTTTTTTTTTTTTTTTTATAAAAGTCCCCCTAAAGCACATGGCGGGAAATTATTTCTGTATTCTAAGTTCTGTGTTCATATTTTGACTCGATCTGGTATAACTTTGATATAATTCGTTACATCAAAATATCATGTTATTTTGACTTAGTAATTAACTATCTTGACTCATTATCTCATTTTTGATATACTTACTGATTATGCCAACTTACCTACTGTATATTGATTAACTCATTCACCATTACTTACTTATTACATACTTACTAACTTAATATTTAAACAATATATGTCATAATATGTTGACATTATTCAACCTTGTTGTGATAACTTAGTCCACATTTTGAGTTGATATCTCATTATTTTTACATCCTGATTGTTATTGCAACCTACTCACCTGCTTTGACTTAATAATCAGTATTTCAAAACACTAGCTTGTTTTAACTTAGTATTCCATTGTTTAACCAAGTATTGACTTTCTTTTTGTCATTTCACCCTTATAACATGATATTTTGACTTAATATATATTGTTATTTTGACTTACTCATCCATAGTTCAACCTACTACTTTTGACTTTGTGAGTTAGTACCTTGTTATTTTCACATAGTATCTTGTTAATTGTACATGTAATCATTGCTAGAGAGTTACTTTCACATTTCATTTCATTAATAGGCATTTTAACCTATAAAATTACATTTACTTCATTATTTTAACTTAGTAATTTTTTGATTGTAATATTACATTGACATCTTTATTTTGACTTATTATGATTTCAAACCACGTACCTGGTATTTTGACTGTCATTATGTTAACTTAGTATTTTGTTATTTTACTACTAAATTACTATTAACCCACTAAATGATTAACCTACTAAATTATTTAAATGTAGTATCTCTTTCATCAATTCAGCCTGCTAACCTATTATTTTGATTATATTCTTCTTTATTTTAATTGAGTATTTTATAATTTTGACTTAGTATTTACAGTATTATACTTACTAGTAGTTACTTTACCCTACGGACTATGATGCTTAGTTGAACTTAATGACTTCTTATTTTGACATAGTATCTTAATATGTTTAATTAATCATTATTTCAAATGACTACTGTGTTATCTTGACTATCTAATCAAATATTTAAATTATCATTTTGACATGCTGTCTCATTATTTTGGCTTCTATTAGCTTGATATTTTGCTTATTTTCTTGTTATTATGAGTTGGCATTTTATTTACTTTCAACTTAATAAGTATGTCAACCTAGTGAATTATTTCTGATGTACTCAATATTCTTAGTAACTATTTTGACAATGTGTCATTATTTTGATGAACTAACCTTAGTAAATTTGCATTTGAACTTAGTATTTTAATATGACTTAGTATTTCATCATTCCACTTAGTATATTCATCATTCCATCTGAGTAATAATTATTTTATACTTCCAGATTATCAAGATGTTGTATCTTATTATTTTAACTTAGTTAAATATTATTTTTTCTTATTTTGCTTATTTTTCGTATTCTTATTTTTCTTTCTTTGATTAATTATTTTGATGTACTGTAGTATCTTATTAGGTTCTACAGACATGATGGAGAAGTACAGAGAAGGGAATAAAGAGTTGCATTGTGTCTTTGTAGATTTAGAGAAAGCGTACGAAAGGGTACCGAGAGATGAGCTGTGGTGTTGTATGAGGAAGTCTGGAGTGGCAGAGAAGTATGTTAGAGTGGTGCAGGACATGTA
>JAQQZS010000001.1:5813728-5825494 GCA_030068045.1 Platyallabes tihoni
GTGTGTGTGTGTGTGTGTGTGTGTGTGTGTGTGTGTGTGTGTGACAGAGAGAGAGAGAGAGAGAGAGAGAGAGAGAGGAAAGACGAACTGGCCTCCTGACTCCCCCTGTCCCCCCTCCCCACTAGCCACCTCCTAGCAGATAATATGCACCCAATCCCTTTCAGCACCAGGTGTGACAGGCATCAGGGGTGGCCTATCCACGGGGGGCCAGGGGCCAGGAGGAGGGGTGAAGGGGCAAATTAGGAACATGTCAGTAATAATTTAGGCAGTGTTTACTTTTCTTCACACCAATATCTCAATTCCTATTTACGAACATGTCAGCGATAACATGACCGGCATCTTTGGAGGTCCTGAGCATGAACGCTTTACCCCAGTTTGTTTTCAGGAGAGTTAAATTGAATTACGCTGTGACAGAACGAATGTGAAAGAATCTGACGCATGCACGACTGTGTTACTGTTAGAACGTAATGCTGCCGTAAAGTTTATACGAAAAGGAAATGAAATCCACTATCGAGCTGGTGTGAACAAAACAGCAACACAAGCATGTCGGATTTTCATTTCATTACAGTCCATCAAGTGGGTTTATCTTTTAGCACTATTCATAATTCATTTATTTGCCTAACACTGAGGACTAAATAAGGAATGAAATGCTTAGGTGCATGCTGGTATAGAAAAATAATCTATGATTGGGTTGTGTGCGAAGTGGAGATCCTGTTCCAGCACTTTCTGAGAATTTTGCTTTCTTAAAGGATGAATTTGATCATTTGATTCATGACTCTTTGAAATCGACTCTTATGATTCCAAGGCAAACCAGTTTCCCACAGACCTTTCTTTCGAAACAAGGAAACAAGTTTCCCTTACTGACATCCTCCTGCCTGTAATAGCTAATGTGCTCCTCTGTGGATATCTGAGCTTGTGTGTGTGTATGTGTGTGTGTGTGTGTGTGTGCGCTGAGTAAAAGGAAAGGTCCTGTTGAAAAATTAATTAAGTGAAGAAGCAAATGTGAACCATTAAAAGCTAATGAGAAGCCAGTAGCCTATCAGCAGACGTAATGAAGAGGGTGTTTGGGCTTATTTTGACATGTGGACATTAACAGCCAGGACAGTAAGTGTGTAAGGAGCTCCATGTGTCAACATGATAGAACTAAATCTTTTAATGGCAGGGGATTCTTTCCTCAGTTCTTTACTTGTGGTTTATGTTGAATGAAAATCCTTATAGTGTTTAATAAAACAGAATTTCATGAACAATATAGGGAGTAAGTGCCCACTAGGGTGGCATTCCAGTAGAGACTATGTGACACAGTTCCCATTGGTAGTTAAACTGTCAAAAAGTGTCCTTTATTATGCCTTTACAATAGGTAAAATGTGTGGGGGAAAAAACAAAAAAGCATTGTGGCACTATAGTGGCATTCCAGTGGAAAATATGTGACTTATGGTAAGCAAAATGTCCTAGTTGCTGAAATATAACAAAATGCCATTTAAATATAAAAAATGCCCCCAAGCATGCCACCATGTGCAAGAAAACATGATGAAGTGCACACTATGGTGGTATTTCAGTAAAAAAAAAAAAAAAAAAAGAGTGACATAGTGCCCTGGTAGAAGGAATGTCATAAAGATGCCCTTTAGGCTGCCATTAAAGTGGATAAAATGTGACAATGTGCCATATAAACAGTCACAAGAGTGCACTTTGCTCAAGAAAACATGAGAAAGTGCCCGCTAGGGTGGCATGTCAGTAGAGACTATGTGGCACAGTGTCCTTTTGTAGTTAAAATATAAAAGTGCCTTTTAATATGCATTTACAATGGGTAAAATGTGAAAATATGTCTTATAGATGTATAAAATAGAGCTAGAAAAAAATAGCATTGTCACTACAATGCCATTCTGAAAATAAGGGACCCAATGGCATAAACAGCCCTCTGAGATGCCCTAGTTACTAAAATTTATCAAAATTATATATATTTAAAAAAAAAATGTGTTCCAGTGGAAGGGTGACACAGTGCCCATTGGTAGATGAAATATCATAAAGTGCCCTCTATGATGATCTATTGTGGGCTGCCGTTATGTGCCAAAAACATGATGAAGTGTCCACTTTTGTGGCAGTTAAAGGAAACGAGATGTGCCAGTGGTCTATGGTAAATTAAATGTCATAAAGTGCCCTCTAGATAGCTCTTTTAGTTGGTAAAATGCAATAAATTGCCATTTAAATATGAAAAATAAATGCCTGATAAGGGTGATACTTTGTGCATGAAAACACGATGAGGTGCTCACTAGAGTGGCATTCCAGGGGAGTATATGTCCCAGTGCCAGATAGGCATGTGAGGAAAAATGATCAAGTGACCTGGGGTGTGTGTGTGTGTGTGTGTGTGTGTGTGTGTGTGTGTGTGTGTGTGTGTGTGTAGGTGGTGTCGTTTGGACATTATTTTTGTTCCTGCCTGTCAGAGAGACCGTTTTCACCCCTGCTATAGCAGTTCGTTTGAAATGAATGAACAACACTGAATCGACTCACCTGCAAGAAAGTTAATCGAACATCTGGTTCAATTTGGTTTATTTCTATAGGATTCTATAGGTTTAATTCTATGGTTTAAATCTACGGTTTAATTAAAGACTTACATGGGTACATTCTTACCTAAGCACAGCTGTTTAACCTAACGAAACATGTATGAAGTGATATATAATGACATAACACTTTGACAGATGTGCTGTATCACACTTCATATAAAATGCCACATTTAAAACTAAATATTCTTAATATTTCTGCTCTTTCTGGTGTCTAGGAAGTTACAGCATGTTGTTGGATCATGAGCTAAATTCAGCCCTGATTCTTTCATCAAAACAGGCCTTGAGTTCGCTGAGTGCGTTATAAAGTCGTTCAGCCTCAGTGTTAATAATGTCATCTATGTCCCTGTATGGAGGAGTGCAGGGTGAGAAGGGGAAGCTGGAAATTCTTATTTCCTGTGTGAGGGAGTGTCGGTGAGCCAGACCACTCGGCGACATGCAGCAATCAGAAAGCACTCCCCAGAGCCAACGCTGCCCTGATCTTACTCTCTGGCTCGCTCGCTCTCTCTCTCGATTTCTTTTTTTGTCTCACTCAGTCACTCAAAAACTGTCTGATCTTTTCTTTTTACTCTCTGTCTCTCTATATCTTTGACTAATTCCTCAAGCAAGCATAATAAAAACGCTCTTGTGCATGTCCAAACATTATGAAATATTCCCAAACTTTCCTTCACAAACATAAGTGTAGCTCAATGGCACACAAAACAACACGTCCATCTCCTTCTGTAACTTTACCCAGCGAGAGCGCTGACTGGCCGGCACAGCTGCGTCACACTCACTCGATCCTCTCATCATGCAGGCAAGCTCACATGCGACCTTTGACCCTTACATGATCATCCTGAGTATGCGACTGGCCTCGAGGCTGAAAACATGCACGCAAAAACACACACACAAACACACACACACACACACACACACACACACGCTGAAGCAGATGCACCATAAACATTATTGTTGAGAGAGAGAGACATGCAGATGACACAGCATTGATTTACTGCATGACTGAGTGAGTTTACAAGTGTCACAAGGCGCACACAAACACACACACACATGCTCGTGGAGTGAATGTTTAACAGCACGTCAAAGCACATATGTATAATATTTGTGCGTGTGTGTGTGGTGTGTGTTAGGGTAGGTCATGAACATGAATACATATAAATACTGTACATGTGTAAAAAGCATGAATACCTTTGTGTGTGTGTGTGTGTGTGTGTGTGTGTGTGTGTGTGTGTGTGTGTTTTTTGCTCCAGCACATCTGGGCTTTATATCAGGGTCTTAATTAATCCTGAGCGAAGGCCAGGCAGTGACAGGTCAACTGTGTAGACTCGGGCTCCAGACAGGCCATGATTTATGACTGTCAAACCCCAAGCAGTACTGATTTATATCCGGGAAAGAGACAGAGAGAGAGAGAGACAGAGAGAGAGAGAGACTTAATGCAATTAGAAACTTTTTATAAAAGTTGGTTTAGTGAACTTTTCTAATAACTCATGAACATTCATGAGACACAAAAAAGGGTCGATTATCTTCAAGACCCAGAATGTAAAATAAGTGAGGGAATTACTGTTTATAGCTGCTATAACAGGAACTACTGTAAATAGTGTTATTGTGGCATTGCATAACATTCAAAATCACTACAAATAGATAAAACATTATGGCATGCCGTTCGTTAACAAATAAACATTAGTACAAAAATGGATATACTGTGGTATGCAAGGAGTTTAAAAACTGGGACATGCTGTGTATAAATATTGAATGAACTTTGGGGTGGGAATAGAAAATGTAAAAATTTGAAGAAGTGCAATAGTTCGATATCTGGGGATCATGTTTAAAACATACCAAAATAAACTACAGTACTAGATAAAGTTATAGTGTGAGAGCTTAAATTCTTCTACTTTTTATTTCTTGTATTATATGCTTAGACATAAAAATAAAAATACAAACAACAAATCAACTTATTATGTAATTGAAAATGGTTATAACTAAAAAAAAAAAGTGTCATTCTTAAATAAAGGCAAAACAGGGAATAAAATCAGCAAGTTGGTCTTGTACTGTAGAAGCAATGTAAAAGCTTTAAAAAACTCCAAGGTATGCTCTTATAGGAAAATAATCAATGTCTTGTTCCCTAAATTGCTAAATCTTACATATTGAAATTGTGATTGTTTTTATTGCTACTAGGTTTATTTTTTATTTAATGGTAAATAAATTAAGTAAACACTCGAGGATGTACAGGTATACAGGGAAATAAACTTTAGGATAGCTCCATCAAGTGCACTTAGCATTTTTTAATTTAATTATTTGGTTGTTTAATTATTTATTGCATTTATTATTAAAACTGTTTTTAATATTAGCTTTATTGTTGTTGTTTTTTTCTGGACAGTGTATATACATTAAAAGTTACTTTAAAATAAATTCAATTAAATTGAGACTAGTATAGCTGAATCCTAACATGGCTGCCTTCTCCAGCCTTCACTCTTTCCAGATCTGTCTTCATCCTTCGTCAGCCTTCCTCGGTCCTGCAAAGTCCAAACCCGCGTGGGAGGTGAGCTCCAGCGCTCTTATCACCTCCCTCCTACGGTGGCCCAGAAGACCCATCTCTCAAAGCAAGCTCAGAGCAGGCCCTGCTTTTATTAGAAGCCATCATTACTAATATTCCCTGGAATGTCCCGGAGTATAAATAGAAAGACTAAAAAAAAAGGAAAGAAGGGGAAGAGTGGGAAAAAATGGAGACGGCGGAGATGGAGGGGGGGGGGGGGGGGTGTTGGTTTAATCTGGTGTGAGAGTTCAAGATGGCCTTGTTTGGTTTGGACGTCTGAGGGCCTGAGCAGACTGCGGAGACTGACCGCCCAGAGTGAGCCTCGAGTCCTCGGGGATGAACTGGCATCAGTTAGACCGAGGCTAGTTACAGCTGCAGTTTGCAGTTTATGAAGTAAAGAGACGTTAGGTTGAATTCGCCTTATGCCAGATGCCGAATCTGACGCGGATTTCAACCTCTGTTTTTTCATGCGTCTTGAACAGGGCTCTAGTGGCAAGAGCGATAAATGCTAGTCACTGGAACATAAGGCCACCTGCTGCTTATTCTGAGGCTAGCATGTAGACAATGTACTGTAGGTATTGTGAAAAAAATTTGCATTAAAACCCAGAAGTATTTTTTGGCATGACAAATATTTACCATCGTATTGCCTAAACGTAAGTCAGGCACAAGAACTTATCACATAATCACTAGTTTAATTGATGCTTCAATTGTTCAGTAGCTTATAGAATAAAGCCATGAGACAGTAGATGGAGGTAAGTCTAATCTCTTCCAGCGATGCACTGAGGACATTTTTTATGATTCTGGTATAAATCTCTACTGAAGCAAACATGTGGGGTGTTGGGGTGGTTATGGAATGCAGCATTTATGGTCAATAATGCTGAGAAAATGCTGAATCCTTTGCCCTGGTCACAGTTCCTAAAAGCCATTTCATCCATGACTGTGTACAAGATCCTGTTTCCGTGCTGTTTTATATGTTTGGATCTCTTTCGCTTTAATCTAATTTTCCTCCACTTACTGTAAGTCAGGGCTTGGAAAAGGGTCTAAACCCTACGCATACATCATGCCTGTGTTTATTTGCTTTCGACATTCTTGGGGACTGGTGTAAATCACATTTAAAAAGGACCGTATAGCTCATTATCCTGCTACAACTCTAATTCCCTCTAAATGCACTGGAGAAAATTCAGAGCTCATTTGCGGTGTAAACAGTCTTTAACGGATTCAGATTAACTCCCGTTCTCCAGTTACCTCCAACCCCCACCTTCTCTAAACCCCTACCTCACATGCTCTGACACACTCTCTGTCTCACACACACACGCACACACTGAAACCCAGATCACCCCCTCCCATCACCAGTGCAACAGATGATCGTATTTTTTCTCTTCTTAATTAGACTTGTTAAGTGCAATTACAATCTAAAGCAAGCCACACTCAGATTCCTTGCTTCTTATTTTCCTCCTCCTCACTCATTTTTCTTTCTGTCATTACAGTGTGGCATGTGTGAGGGCTGTTGTGTTGCAGCCCAAGGCCACGGAGAGTGGAACATGTCCATCAGGGGCCAGTTATTATGAGGCGACCACCAAGCTCTACAGCTGAGAGGAGGAGGAAGACGAGGAGGTCTGGTACAGGAAGCAGGGGAGATGAGACACCGCTGAGGAAAGCACTTTTAAACTGAGGCCCTGAGACACAAGGGAGAGCAGAATTAGGACTGGCACAGGGAGTATGTGTGCCTGTCATTTCTATAGCAACGGTGGATTTTTTTACAGGGCTAGGTTTCTAGCCCACAACGAATGGTTAGGTTTCTATCCCCCCACCCGATTTATCATAAAGTCTTTAAGACCAGCAACAGAGGAGTAATTTGAATGGGCATAAGGTTAAGGGACTTGCCCAAGGGCCCAACAATAGGAAACCCCCAAGTCTCTGATCAGCAACACACACCCTCAACCTCAACCACTTGAGCCATCACTGCCCTTATGAAAATTCATCATCGTCATCATCATCTCATCTGCTTTATGCTGTATTCAGGGTCTTGAGGGGCTTAGAGCCTATTCCAGAAGACTTAATGCACAAGGTTGGGGTACACGCTGGACAGGGTGCCAATTCATCACAGGGAACATACACTAAGGACAATTTGGAAATGGCAATTATCCTAATCTGCGGGTCTTTAGACTATGGGAGGAAACTGGAGTAAATGTTGGAAACCCATCAAGCATGGGGAGAACATGCAAAGAAACAGGAATCGAACCTGCACCCTGGAGATGCAAGACGACAGTGCTAACCACCACACTACCACAGATATTTTAATCCTTGTGTGTTTCTTGGAACTGACCTACAAGAAGGCACTCAGTTTATCACTGTGGGGTTCATGACATTGCCTTTTAAGAAGCTCACAGGTTTCACCTACTCATTACTTTCCGGCTTCCCCCTCAAACATGGAGGGCTATGAAGACAAGAGGACAGGGAAGAGAAGAGACTGGTGGAGAAGACAGAAGGATGAGGTTGGTACATCCTACCAACCTACATACCTGCCTACCTCATCCTCCTGTCCTCCCCAGGGGAACATAAAATAGAAGAACATGTAGACAAAGGAGTAATTGGGATATGAGAAGAGCAGAACAAAATGACAAAGAGGGTATGAGTTGAGAAGATCTGAAAGGGAAAAAGGAACGAAGGACGAATAGGACAGAGATTGAGAGATTACCTTTCTCAACAGCTCTCCACTTCTCTCATCACTCTATTTCTTAGAAGCTGAACTGTGCAGCTGGAGCTGGTGTTTATTTACTGGATGGTGGAGAAATGCCAGGAAAGTGCGGCCTCCCACCTCCCAAATCCTCGGGGCAATGAAGGACGCTCCCCAGGGGACTCGCCACTTCTACTGTACATAGGGGACTAGCAGGGTAAGCCACATTAGATGAGCATGTCCTGAAGGTAAAGAGACATGTCCTGAATGTCATTTCAATAATTTGGACACCTCGTGTTCTCAGAGTTCTGTCCTGAAGTTTAAAAAGAAATTAATTAGTTTTTCACCCCCATGTAGATAAATATACTTATTAATGATTCAATTGCACATGAGTTATGAATATGAGCAGCTAACATTACCATATAAACATGCATGCTAGCCAAATGTCGAGTGCTCTCTGATGGGAAGCGGCTTTTACCCTGGCTTTGCCCCCTTATCTGGTCAGACGTACTGTGTTTCTGAAGGTAGATTTACAGTTTTAGCTCCTGAGCCATGAAACAAGAGCTACAGCGTTAATATTTGTGAGTTTGTGCTGAGTGAGCTAATTGGCCTGAGGGGTAAAGTTAGCAGTGTCGGTGATATTAGCCAACAGACTGTACCCATATTGTCAGTGCAGAGGAATTCGGGTGGCTAATGAGCGAACAAAAGATACATTCATTATATCACCCACCTTCAAGACTGGATTTGTCTTTTGGGCCTGATGTGCACATCAGGAACGGTTTGATTTTGAAGTATTGTCAAAAGGTTTGAAATCATCCATAGCCTGTTACACAAAACACTGGACTGCTCAGATGTTGGTATTCTTTTCTCACACCCACACCAAAACACAGAAAAATAACAGAATGATGAATTAGGTGTGTAAAGCAGTGTGACAATTTTACTTAATGAGAAACTAGTGTGGAATATGATGGAAAACTGATGCTAAAACTGGAGACTCCTTCCAAGAACATCTCCTAACAAAGTATTACAATAATAATTAGACATTTTTCTTTGGTAATTAACAACACATAAAAATTATTCTTTATATAAGAATTATTCTTATATTATGTGCATTTTGGTCATTGCTGTACAGTACATGTATAGCAACATATATGTTTTTATACATGTACTTACATATGTATGTGTGTGTGTGTCCGGGCTTGACATTGGCACCCGCCCACCTGCCAAATGCGGGTAAAATTTGGCTGTGGCGGGTAATAACTTTAGTCTCACTAGACACTTTGGCGGGTAGTTTATTCTTTGGTATGACAATATATTTTTGTTGTAGTTTTCTCTAAAGTCATCCGATATAATAGATGCATTGCAACGTAATAATATGCGCGTAAAACTCCCATGAGCACCATGATGATGATTCATATCAACATTCTGAATCAACTTGTTTAGAATGTGCGTTAACGTCTCTGTTAGCAGTGATAACCTGCGGTTAGAAGCTGTAATGTTACTCTGATAGGCCTACTTGGACAGTATTATGTGGCGGCATATAACTGGTGTTTCAGACCCTGCTGGCACAGTTGTAAATGAACAAGAGGAACAAGATAAGAGGAAGATAAGACAGTTTAATGAGAAATGGAAATTAGGGTGAGATTGGCTAGTTCATTGCAAAGAAAAAAACACCATGCACTGCCAGGACTGCAGGGAGTATGGAAACGAGCGAGCGAGGGGTCTTTCTTTTGTGACTGGCACCAACAATTTTAAACTGGAGACTATAAAAGACCACGAAAAGTCAAACGCACACGTTGGTAGTATCAAGTCAAAACAGGCGAAGACGATGGGTTCACTCCAGGACAGCATAGCTTTTAAGTGCTTGGCTGTCATGAAGTCGGCTGAGCTGGAGATGATGGAGCTGCTGTTCCGAAACGTCCACGCAATTGGAAAAAAAAGTCGACCATTCACAGATTACATCTGGATGTAGAAAATTTTCTCAGTATGCCAGAGCCATGATCAGATGGCATGTGTCATGTTTGAAATGCTAGTCTCCCAAGAACTCCTTCAATGGAAATGGTTTGGAGTGAGGTCAGGACTGTACAATAATGGGATGTAGCAATAATTCCCAGCCAGGACATACTGCCTTCTTTAAAATGATTGCAAGACAAATGTCACCGTACTGTACTTGAGGTCTGCAGTAAATGTCATACGGTTTCATTCTTTCACTCCTGAGAAGTTTCATCACAAGTCCTGGTTTGACTTGAACACAGTAATGTTGAAAAGTTAATACCCCCTTTTAATTCTTTGTGTTTTTGTGTAAGAGAATCATCTGATCTGATCTAAATATGAAGCAAATCCAACCTCTCAGACAAACAACAACATCTAACTTGTTAATTAATAACTGTTAATTGTGCAATTATTTATTTATCAAACATTAAGCTGAAACAAGAAAACTTCTGGCCAATAGTAAGCATCCCCTTACTGTTTCCACAGGATTTAATTAAGAAGGTAAGTTGCAGCCAGGTGTTGCTAATCATCATCCCTTCTTTAATTGATCATCAGCACGTATGCAGACCTCTATAACAGCAGGAGTTTTGGCTATTCAGTTTGCTATTCATCTGAGATTGTATGTACAGCTAATTTGTATTGTGTTTTTACATAAAAACAAATAGAATTTAAAAAGGGTGTACTAACTTTTGAAAATTGCTCTATATCTATATAAAAACAGTATTAGGTGGGAAAAAGTAATGAATTGATACTCAACATTTATACTTTGAGCTAAACATTTATTATAATAATATAATTATAATAAAAAGACGTGAATTTTATAAGATGTAAGGTTTTATACATACATTAAACATACAATTCCAACATGATATGTTTGTTTATAATCTTATTCCTATTCTTTGTGACAAAACCATTTGAAACTAGTAATTAGCTGCTAGAAAAATGTGTTTGTGTGAAGCAATATCTATATACAGTAACAGTACAGTACTGTACACAGACATCAAGAAACTCTGGAGTCCACTTTGTGCAAGACTGCTTTATATTTTTTTACTATCAAAAAAGCACAAGGATTGACTGGATATTCAAATGAAAAAGGTCTGGCCCCACTTGCACACCAACATAGTTTTTCACTTCACGTAACCTACATCTAACCATAAAAAATATTGTAAACACATTATATATACAGTATATATAGAAGAAATAGAGATTCTGACCTGATCCTGAACATTAAAGTTTACTATAAATCATTAAAAAGTACACTGTGTGGCTCGTAAATAAATAAAAAAAGAATAAAATAAATAATAATAGTAATGTTAGAATATAAGCCATGGTGAGAGCAGCAGTGCACTGTTAAGGCAGAGATCCAATGTGTGTGTATGTGTGTGAGGAGGAGAGAACATATGAGTCAGAATACGAGACAAGGGAATGATGAAATGTAATGGAGCCTGAGAGAAAGAGAGAAAAAGGCATGGACAAGGGAATTGAGAAATATAGTTTATTTATTTCTTTATTAATTGCATTTTTTTGTGAATGCATGTCAATTGCAAAAGTTTTTTTTTTTTTTTTTTTTTTTTTACCAAAGCACAAAATGTGTTATAGAATTGTGTTATGTCTTTCATATAATTTTGAGATAGATAGATTTTTATGTAGATAAAACTTTTGGCATCAGAAGCATAAAACTACTATGGATGGTCTCTTAAAAGTCAACATTCTACAATTGTACAACTTTTGTTAGACAAATCCTAGGGTTTAAATATTACTATTGTGTGTGTGTGCATGTGCGTGTGTGTGTGCGTGTGTGTGTGTGTGTGTGTGTGTGTGTGGGTGTGTGTGTGTGTGTGTGTGTGTGTGTGTATGTTTGCCTCCCAAAATCCAATTTTCCGTGGCCCATCGTCATTCTTTTTACCCGTCATCTCAGTACTGGGTGGGCGACATTATGCACACACACACACACACACACACACACACACACACACACACACACACACACACACACACACACACACACACAC
>JAQQZS010000001.1:5828381-5839875 GCA_030068045.1 Platyallabes tihoni
ATTGCTTATATCTATTTAGGTATTGTTCATATGTTCTATACGTTTTATGGATCTTAACAAAATTGAAAGCTATAATTGTCAGGTTTGTTTATAAGTAATATAACATAAGATTCTTAAAATGACCTTTGATCTCATCTAAAACAAGTGCAGATATATTATTTGAACCAATTTAATCTCCTACAAAAGTGTATAAAATTTTGATATAAAGCTAAAAACTAAAAATCAAGCTTTTTTAATTTATCTGGCAGTAGTAGATAAATATCCCATAATGAAAGTTTATTATCAAATGCATTATTGAGGAAAAAAATAATTAAAATCAATTAATTATAATTAACATAGATACCATGATTTCAATCTCTCTCTCTCTCTCTCTCTCTCTCTCTCTATATATATATAGATATATATATATATATAAACTGTCAATACTTACAAATTTGGGTAAAAAAGAAACCTTAAAATGATCTTAAAAAGAATCTAATGTCTGGGGATGTTTCAGATTTATAGATGATTTATATATGTTTCATTCATAGACGATTAAATGACATTACTTACAATAAGTACAAAAGTACTCCAACAGTGGAGAAGCAACTGACGTCTCCAAAAGAATAAAAGATTGTTAGAAATAACTTTCATTTATCAATTATTACTTCTAATTACTATTAGAAAGTAATACTTGTGAATATTATTTCTTTATTAATTTCTGTTTATTGTTATTAAGTTCTTATTAAGTTCTTATGCATTAAAATATATTTAGTGTATGAATTAATTGTGCATTTATTTGTTAGTTTTTGTTTCTTTGTTTGTTTTTGTTTTGCAGCAACACACTGTATGATTATCATGATTGATGGAGTATAAGTAACATTAAAATACATAATTATTAATTTACAGCGATTAATTACCCAGCAATATGGCTGTAAATTTAATTACAAAGTTGTATTTTGAAGTTTTAAAAACATTAGAACTGAAGTACAATTGTTTGAAATTAGGTCCATAAATAAAATTACTTCCTATATAATTCATTAATTAATGTAGAATACAATTATTTGTAATCCTGGCATATAATTTTTCATATTTTTTTTTTCATAATTGCTGTTTATTTAATATGTGACAATGAAAATCTGTTTGCCTATTTTTTCTTCGTGAATTTTTACAGGAACTTGAGTCCCTCATCACAGGAAGCTGACCTCTGTCTTCAACTGCGTAACTGCAGCCTGTTCAAATAGATCGTCGTTTCATTTCCAAATACTACAGTAGAAGGGAAGAGGGGATGAGAATGAGGCACAGGAAAACCCTCGCCATTTTCACCAACTCTGACACAAAGATGTCTTTATGAGAGCTAATGGAGCCTAGCGAGATGAAAGCGGCTGGCTCCAGCTGAGACGCGTTATTAATCTGCAGGAACTCGAGCAGGTGTCTCTCACTCTTTCTCTTTCGAAAAGCAGCGGTTTCGAGTTAGCAGTTCGCCGCCTCCGATCTTGAACGAGGATGAGAGCAGCTCTCAGGCCCAGCATGCAACAGGGCTTGGCTGTTTTCTCATGATTCCTGTCCATTCCATCTCCTCCTGTGAGCTGGGGATATGGAGCATGAAGGGAGGAATGTATTTCAGGAGCCATGCCACAATCCAACAGGCTTTTAGTGGCCTACGTCATGATGAGAAACAGGGACAGTGGATTTAGCCACAAGAAAATCAACCAAAGTCAATCAGGATAGAGCAGTGCAGCATTGGTGCCATTATTGAAAATAAAACAGCAGGACATGTTGAGACAAAGCAGCGCTGAGAAAAAGTTAGGGCGCATTTATTTTTGGACTGCAGTTAAGTTGCTTACACAGGGCAGTCTACTTTGTCCAATCAGCCTGATGTGTGTGTGTGTGTGTGTTTGTGTGTGTGTGTGTGTGTGTGTCTGTGTGTCTGTGGGTGTGCATGTGTGTGTGTGTGTGTGGGTGGGTGTGTATGTGCGTGTGTTTGTGTGTGTGTACTTATTCATATAATATTAAATAAAATTAGACTTCCTTTAAAATATTCTTTATTACGTTCATGTGATTAAATGAATAATGTGTGTGCATGTTAGAATTGCAGATTTAACCAGAAGTGTAGTTGGCATCACAAGAATGATTTTAAGAAAAATGATGGAAGGTAAGAAATATGCCACAAAACATATTTTACCAAAAAAAATAAACTGGCTGTAAAAATACAGTACATGACGATTTAAAAGACATGCAGCACATATGAACATTTTAAAATGTATGACTGTAAAGAATTAGTTGTGTGATATGTAAACATCAGTAAATAAAAAGGGGGGGGGGGTGGAAAATTACCAAATCAGTAAAACATTATGTTAAATTCTAAAACAATGAAAACTAACAAGAAAGAGATAATAAAGTGAAAATAAATAATCATAAAGAAATTACATGTCAGAAGAAGTAATCATAAAATTAGCATATTATTAAAATTAACATTTTAAAACTTACATAGTGAAAAATCTGTAATTTTGGAAAAAAAACGTAATAAAATGCCAAATCATAGAAAATAAAAAAAAAATATGAATAAAGAGTTATTATTTAAAAACGGAAAAACAATCCATCATTGTCAAAACCATATGTAAAAAATAAACAAAGTTTATAAACAAGCAATGATTAGTTGGAACATCACATATAAAAATATACAAATGTATTCTTTTAAAAAGAAATTAAAGCAAAAATAATTGATTACCTACATAGAAAGATAAAATAAATCACCTGTGGGAAAATTTTTGAAAAAATAATTATTGTAAAAAAAGAAAAAGTCACAATAAAAATAAATTATGTAAAATATATATATATATTTTTAAGTCCAAATATGTAAAGGTAGCTGAAGTCCAAATATGTACAGTAAAAGTAAATTTACTCACATAAATCCTCACACTCCAAGCAAAAAAAAATAAAAAATTAAACACAAAAACCCTTGTGTAGAAAACATTAAAAAATTTATAAATCACAGAAAAATCATAACTTCTTAATATTTGCTGAATGTTTTGTCATCACTGACACACACACACACACACACACACACACACACACAATGCAGAGAAAAGAAACGTTAATGTTAATTGTTTTCAGTTTGCCTTGCCAAGAGTAACACAGTTTAACTGCAGGTACAGTACACATAACCCTGAAGACCTTATATTCCTGCCTATTTATTCCATCACACACATATGCACGCACACACACACACACACACACACATGCAACATTAAACATTGATGAATCAGCTTATCTGAAAGCTACATTACACACACACACACACACATACACACACACACACACCTTAGCCTTTGTGTAGATCAGTGGTTCTGTTTTTATTACCAGGAGGGTCTAAGTTTAAATCCCATGGATGTTAAACAGCTGAATGATTGGATTAGATTCATAATTGTACCTTTGGGGTGTTTTTTATTTCTTCCAGTCTCCTCAAAAAAAATCTTAAAAGCAAATTCATAATATTGAATCAACACATTGATCACAATTATCTTTTTACGCAGAGATTAACATGATTATTGTACATGTTTATTTTCATGGCAAAATAATCAACTTTAGCTTTGTGTGATGAAGTGTGAAATGTGATATTCCATTTACATATTAATTACATAACCTGTCTAGGATGTTGATAACTGTTTATAGTTACAATTAACTTTACATCATTTATAAGATATATTTTTGCATATATACAAAAATGACAGAACAATTAACCATATAAAAGATTATACTTTTTATTTCTTTGCTAAATGAACAGTTTTTGGTAATAATAATAATATATTATTATTATTATTATTATATTATTATTATTATTATTATTATTATTATGATGTTTGGATTATGTGGCTTGCAAGTGTTCATTAAGTCTAATTTATCAAACTGGATGCAAACAACAGATTTATTGAAGAACAGTGCTCAGAACCATTTTCAAAAGAATACAATATATTTGTTAAAATATATTGGTTTGAAAGATTGCTTGTATTGGTTTTCTTTGTGGAATATATGTATGAGAATACTCAGTAATGTGAATCTGATTTCATCAAATGTTATAAATGCTTCAAATTACTAACTTACTAATTTTATGGGATAGACCAACACAAAGTGGCACAATCTAAGATTGCCCTGTATTTGTCTCCATCCATCTCCCCATCAACTCCGACCAGCTTCCCTGTCCCTGCTGAAGAAAAGCATGCCACAACACGATGCTGCCACTCTGGCAGCTGAATCTCTGCTTCAGGCAAGTTCATGTTCTGCCATGTATTTCTGAGAAAACAGATATGATACTGCATTTAAGGAGAAAGAGAAAGAGAGAAATAATTTGGGTATTTTAGTTGGTGGGGGGGGGGGGGGGTGGCGGGGGGGGGGAATGAAAGGAACATCCCTACACCTGTTAACTCCAGATCCTTCCATAGACAATCTAAGAGAATCCAAACATTTATTAATGAGGCGATTCTGTGAAACTAGGCTGGATGACTTCACTGGGAAAACAAACTAATAGATATCATTTAAAATCACACGGAACTGTAAATCTTTATGATTTACACCAAGTTCATAAACAAAAAAATATATAATAATTGACATGAAAATATTTTATAGTGACACTAATGTTAGGTGATCTGTCATTTGAAGATATTAATCATATTTTATTTCATTATATATTTTTTAAAGAAAGCAAATCCATAACATCAAGACATGTTGTGATTGAATAACACTTTTATATGAAAATGATTTTATGACAAAAAGCATTAAACCTTAAAGTATGTGTTTAATTGAAATACATTTAATTTAACAGAATAAGACATGTTAGCTGAATCATGCGCTATTTCTGGATATCACGTCTTGTTCTGGGATAGTTTGGGGGCAGGGCTTGTAATGACAAGATTTGTTTTCATGTAGAAATCCTTGAATTCCATTTTTGTGTATGTTTTCAATCTACAAGTTTTCAAAATGCTAGATTCCCTAAGTCCGGAGGCATTCAAATGAAACCACACACACACACACACACACACACACACACACACACACACACACAAGAATAAGGAAACCCAGCCTACAGAAGTTGCACATTACAGGAACTCGCCTTCGCTCCATAGCATTTCAACATGTTTCCACAAGTTTGGGTTATTAAAGGAGTTCCTGGGAGGCCAGAGTTTCAGACATGAAGTAGGCAGTCCAATCATGTCACCAGTGTACTGAGAAAACTTTCTTCCATGATGGTATTCAAGCACTAGTGAACCACTGGGATAAATGCATTATGATTATATAGAGCAATTAAGGGAGTTTTTTACTCTCATAACTGTAAGAGTAATTCTGATATTCTGTACAATCAAGAGTCCCGGTTTGACTTGAATGTGATTCATAGATTTACATATTTGTTTTTTTCATTAGTTTTCTGTAATCCTTTCTGATTCTTTATAACATGTTAATGACTGTGTGTTATTCATGATGTTCTCACTTTAAGCAGTAAGAATCAATGACTTGGTAATATATTTTCATGCCTCAAAAATCAATAAATAAGATCTAACATGATGAAATTAGCTAATTACATTACTTAGCATGTGGTACTGGGCATGGATGATATCCGTACCTGATGTGGACTGTGCCATGGAGGTGTTCAAATAAATCATGATTTAAGAAAAATTACCAGGGATCAAATCTCTAGAAAACAGTGTTCACACTTTACATAGGGACGACTCCAGGCTTATACAGAACAGGGGGAAAATGACAACAACATACAGTAATTCAAATATAAAAATACAGTTTAGTTTACTTAAATATCTTGTTTAAATCTGAACATGACTTGTCGATACCTACTGTAGCAACCTGAATAGCATAGGCGTGTGTTTCAAGTCAAATCAAAAATTTATTTTTGCCCTAGCAACGAAGTGATTAATAGACAAGTAGCAACAGTTCAAAAGCTGTAACTAATGACTCCTGATGGTGCATTTGTGTCAGTCATGATTTTATTTATTTATTCATTTATTCATTTATTTATTTATTTATTCATTTATTTTTGTAATACATTGATTAATAACTTAACTGAATATTTTAAACTGAAATGTTCACAGACTATGCCAGAACAAGTTCAACTATGTATTGTCGTTGACTGGAAAGAGTTAAGAAGAGTAATTCCAGATTTGGACAGACACAAGCATTCAATTTCAATAACCATGAAAGATATAAATATATCAAAAAAAAAAATACTTACAGTAGGTCTATCATCAAAATGTATGATTACTGAAGTTTTACATAGTGCTAGCTAGCTTCTTTGTCTTGATAAGCATTGTAGTTCTTTTAAGTTTAAAGGGTTAGTTTGGAATTTTCAAGTCTTAATCATGAGGTACATAAATATGTTACAATAGTTATTTTTGTACTTTGGTCAGAACTCACTCTTTCAATTATATTTTTATGTTCCATTCATTGAAGGACCTGAAACCAGTCTCAGAAAATATTCTGTCTGTCTGTTTGTATGTCTGTATGTCAGATTTTGACACAGTATCATAAAAAACTGGCTGGACAGAATTTAATGAAACTTGGCAATATGTGGGGATTTTCCTGAAGTTAAACCTGTTCCATGAATGAAATCAAAATATTGAGACGTGTAAGTATGAGCAGTTATGTGTTAAGCAATGTAAAATAGCCCCCAAAAATGTCTTGCACCAAGCACGGGGAGAACATGCAAACTCTGTGCACACAGAGATGGGAATCGAACCTGGCTGGGAATCGAGCCTGGCTGGGGATCAAACACGGACCCTGGAGGTGCAGGTGACAGTGCTAACCACTACGCCACAGTGCTGCCAGGTCAACTGCATTCAGTGTAAAACAGAAACAAATAAAAGAAAAAAAGGGAGCATGTGAAAGTTTTAAAATTCTCTCCTAACCCTAGGTATAATCAATGTGTTAAATTTTCACCATCGATTTTGGTGAACTTAAATTCTTAGATTCTACAATAAAGCTCACATTTGTCTGGTGAAACCAGTCAGAGAAATTTATTATAGACATATGCAGTGTGTTTATGTCTCAAACTCCTTATTTTCACTAGAAGTGTGACAGTTTTGAATTACTCTGACGGCTTGATGATGAATCATCGCTCTCCTTCCTGAGAATAACACATATCTTAAATAAAGAAATCATTGTTGGTTGGGAGCAAACAGGAATTTGTTTGCTTTGGATGAAGATATTTTAGAACAATCAGAATCAGTCATCAAAACAAGAAATTCTTTTTATTTTTATTTTTGATTATGAGTAACAATATATAGAGAGTGTTTTTTTGTATGCAATATAGGCATTGTCTTTTATTTACTTACATTGGTACCTCGGCATATGAATTTAATCCATGTCGGAGGCAAGTTCTTAAAAGCATTTTCCATAGAAAATAGTGTAAATGTAGATAATCTGTTTCAGCCACGTAAAAAAGAAATTACCAATAATACCAATTTTCAATGCTATATTAATATTTTTGCATATAAAAAATATAAGCATTTTAAAAAAGACGTGTAAATGAAGTAAAATATGAAATAAAAAGACATCAAACCTCACTTAACCTCAATTTATAATTCCTTTTGGGACTGGCTGCTTTAAAAATCAAACTGAAAGTGGATCCCTTTTCTTCTTGCGACCGTATTTGCTAACATTCTTGAGACCCATGGTGCTATGTCTTCACTAAATCTAGCACCAAATGCCAAAAAAAAAAAAAACATAAAAAATATGTAAACTCACTTTGCTTAGCTTTCTACTGATGCAAACAAGTTTTAAACGTCTCCCCAGAAGTATTAAGTCTCACCGGTATTCAGTTCGTCTCAATTTGTTTGAAAATGCTTTGCATGCCAAGATAAATTTCTCTCAAAATTTCAGTTCTTAGTGCAAAATTCCGTGAGGTGGAGCATTCGTATGCTGAGGTACTTCAAAATGAATTAATCCCATCTGTACATCTGCTGCAAACAGTTTTTTATATATAGATAAACAGCTTATTTTTAAATATATCTAAAACGTTAGTGAACATTGGCACCCTGAACCACAAGTAACAAAGAACAACTCTAACAGCACATAGCAGATTATTCGATGCAGAAAACAAATTGAACCATTGTCATTTGCAAACAGAAAAGTGCACACATGCCAAATAGCTGTCAAATAAGTGAGGAAGTTCATTATTTCCACACCTGTACAAGAATGTCAAGTGGTTGGGTCAGATGACAAGGCCCTCAGGTCACGATTCGCTTGAATGCCTGAACGGGTTCAGTTACCATGAAGACCAGGATGAAACAAATACAGATGTGTGTGTCGGTTAAAAAACGAGTATTGCAGAGTTTCAGAGAAGCTCTCTAAAGTTTAGATATGCACATGATGGAGTAATGATGGTGTTGTTGACATGTGTGATTGAATACCATGATCACACTGGTTATAAATAGAGCTCTGTAACAATTCTTTCATCAAGGGAATTTTGACTTATCAGTTGTGAATGTCAGTTCATACTTGATCCCTTAAACTATGCAAATGCGACTGACGTCCCTGACGATACGGTTTGCTTTCATTCAAATTAACTTATGTGATAACACCGGAGACATTCTATGATATATAAAGTTAACCTAAGTCATACGTAAGTCCTGCCTCATCAACACTCCAAAATCCATTTTAACTTCTTAAGATTTTTTTCCCATTATTACTAAAAGCAAGAATATATTTTTTTTTATTATTATTAAAAAGGCAGCACAGTGGCCTTGTACCTCCAGAGTCAATAGATTAATTCCTGCCTAGGGTCTGTGTGTGTGTGTGTGTGGGTGTGTGTGTGTGTGTGTGTGTGTGTGTGTGTGTGTGTGTGTGTGGTGTTTATACATTCTCCGCATCCTTGGTGGGTTTTATCCAGGTGCTCTGGTTTCCTTTCAGTCCAAAGACATACAGATTAGGTTAAGAAAAAGCCTGTAATGTATTATTTTCAGTATTGAAATTTTTAGCATTTTTTTAAATAATGAAGTTAATTATAGCATTTAGAAGATGATTTATTAAATTCATAGGCTAAAGGTGAGCCAAGAAAGCTTTCCCCGCATCATTACAGCACCAAAAGTAAATATTCTATTCAGATTTGCAGGAATGGAGATTGATCAGACCAGGCTATGTTTTTTTTTTTTTTTTTTTCCAGTCTTTAACCAGACAGATTTGGTAAGCCTGTGTCCATTGTTCCTTAGTCAACAAATCAAAAATGCATTGTTTGGACAAAAAAAATCCTTTAAAAATTGTTTTATTTTTGGTAATATAATGCTTGTAGGTAAGCTCACCAATGATAACTCAGTTTGCAACTCTCTTATTCCTCAATTATACTGCTATAAAATGTAAAGAACTGTCGCTGGTCTACAGTATGTGGCTAAATATCAGAGAGTAAACGGAATACGTGTTCTGTTATTCCATCACCATTTGATCACATTCTATTTTTACCAAGTTGAAACAAGCTCGAAACAAGCTGAGTCTCAACCTGCTTTTATAGAAAATAGACCTCTGTTCACTGACCCAAATAATGATATCATACAGTGCTGAACGTTCTCGTTTGACAGGTACAAGCCCAGCGATGATGTCATGAGAAGGCTGGCTCAAGGCATACAGGTTTTAGTTTCCTGACGTTGTGTACCTGTGAGACTTCAGGTGATGTGAAGCCCACTTTCTCCACATTGCCCAGACACGTCTATGTTCTCCATGAGAGACTTTCCATTAGATACTTCTGGCTCGGCCTTTCACAAGTACATTGCTAAACACTGTGTCATTTTGGGGGAGGCTACACTCACACGCACAAACACATACACACACCCATTCACACTACATGCAAATGAGCTATGCCTTGGTAATTATCAAATAATAGTGATCCACCAACATGCAAGCACGAAGAACATCAGCATTACTTAAGCTTTAGCTTACATTGCAATAATTCAAACCTTACTAAAAAAAATAATGATAAATGAGGCCTACTGTCTGTATAATAGTGTCATTGGAAACCATAGTAACTCCAGGAAAGCCAGTTCATGTAAAATCCATTTTAGAGATGCCTCAGAGTCAATACTGAAACAGATTCATGAGTAAACACTAACATATAGCAAACATAATTTCACAAAGACAAATTTAGAATTGTGCTTCTATTTGGTGAAACAACATATTTCCAAACAATGTGGTCTGAAATATGACAGTTATTAGAAAAAAAATATCAAAAGGCAATACTGGCTGATATAGACAGCAAAAGTTTTAAATAAAAATAAACTGCACCCTAATGCACCTTTTTACCTAAATAAGTGAACATTTAAATAAAGCAAGATATTTTTGTTTTATTTTAACAAATTTCATTAAATAAATGTCATTAAAAAACAACAAATGGTTGGGTATTTAAATATAAAAAAGAATAAGAAGTAAAATGTATATTTGTACAGTATATGAGTGCAAGTCAGAATTAAGTGTAGTAATAAATAATAATAATAAATTCGTCAGCCGTTTTCAATAACATCTTAGATTATTACTGTTTTTTTATAACTTGATAATTAATATTAATAATTATTCCATAAAATATCATTAAATAAACATAAACACTTATTTTCACACACACACGCACACACACACACACACACACACACACACACACACATTAAATATGAACCTCTGAACTCCTCAGTCTATCCCACTGCTTTGTGTGTCACTCGAAGCCACTCTTTAGCTTTTTATCCCTCTGTTACACAAACCCCATTCTTTTAATCCCTGTGAATTCACCCCGTGACCTTTCACCCATTGGCCAGATCCAAAGCAGACGCCATTTTAGAAGCTAAATCAAAACCACCTGAAGATGTGACCTCCATCAGGTGATCGACAGAGCGCTGCTCTGGTACTGATTAAAGGAAGGGCACAACCTCAGTTGGGTTAAACCAGCACATCCAACCTGCAGCTCCTCGCTCCCTTAAACGAGCCTGCTTCCAATAGCCGACAAATTACAATAGTATGCAGAGAGACCTATGGCCATATGCTGAATTTTGTTTTGGGAGATTGATTTGAAACAAAGTCCGATCATCCGAGTAATTGAGGGAATCTGTCACAGTTAAGATAATAAGATTGTGAGTAATTCAGTCAAGGAGTGTTTGCAGTAGTGCTTGTCAAACAGCATGTGTTGATCTGGCTTCAAATGATGGTGTGCTGAATTTTGCTTAAAAAAAACAAAAAATGTGACAATTGGTCAAAATGACATCCGCACCTGATGCATGGAGAACACTCCATTAGTCATTATGAAGAGTTTGAGGAATTTACTTACTGCTCTGCAGCAGGGTTTCTCCTGAAGTGTCAGATCACAGGATTAGATTCAAGATTCAAGATTCAAAGGAATATATTAATCCCAGAGGGAAATTGCTTTACAGAGGGAAATAGAGAGGGAACATTGCCAGGGAAGATTTAGGGAAGAGGGAAGATTTACAGAGGGAAATAGAGGACTCAAATGCAAGATTGTGTGTGTGTGTGTGTGTGTGTG
>JAQQZS010000001.1:5874377-5885994 GCA_030068045.1 Platyallabes tihoni
ATGCTGGGGTTCGAACCCCCGACCTTCCGATCAGTAACCCAGTAACCCACAGCCTTAACCGACTGAGCCACCACTGCTCCTATTCTAACTATTCTAATAGACAGGCGGCTTTACACAAACCCAGATGTACATTTAGATCCCAAAGGCAAATGTGGTGAGGAAAAAACTCCAAAAGATGACATGAGGAAGAAACCTCGACAGGAACCAGACTATTATGTGTGATGCCGGGTAGCGAGATTATAAATCATAAGTCTTCAAAGTTTGTATACTTTAACGTCAGGGCTAAGTGTGTTAAAATTGTGAATAAGAGTCTTGGGATGAAAACAGGATAGTCGCTATGATCACAGCAGCAGTCCTTAGGTACAAATCTACAGCACCCAGGTCCAGAAAAATTACTTAAATTAAGACTACTAACACTTTGACATAAGTGCTTACTGTATGTAAGAACTGTAGTCCATAATGCGATCTTTCACAGTGGGAAGAGGGCTGTATGTGCACAAATCTATTTAGAAGACCATACTGTACATCAAGACAGCATGTAAAATAACCTGTAATTTTGAATCCTTCGACTGACAGAGAGCCACTTTTGGTCCTTGAGAGTGGTTTCTAGCCATGCAATTCATGGATTGCACCCTAGCTGTTAAAAATCATTAGCCGAATGAATGAATATAAATAACTTTTAGCATATTCCTTTAGGTGGCCTCCTCCAGTGGCTGCTATCCCCGTTCATTATATTTTTTTGTTTTTATTTATTTTTAGATGTGCTCATGATTTCATTCATGTGGAATTTAATTGCACACTCATAAGTGTTTTTTTTAATGTACAATGCCAACTGTTAAATTTTGGAATTAACTAAAATATTTGTGTTACTGTGAAGTTTACAGAATGAAGGTGGAGATCACGTTTATTAAATAGATTTCAATTGCACATTCTGTTGAATTTTGAGATTAACAAATTATTTTTTTCAAGGTAGATTTTTTTATGATATAAGGGCATTTTCCATTTAAAATTCAAAGTAGCAAACAGTATCTTCTCATCCTGTGGGCTGATGAAACAAGTCCTATATGTTACCTCAAGCTCGGCCAAAAACACCTGTGAAAACCACATAAAAATTGCTTTCAGTAGTTGTTACATAATGCGTGCACAAACAAACAGACAAAAGTTCCAAAAACCATCTTGAAGTGTTCTATTACTCATCTTATGTCCCTTACGAGCATGAGCCAGGGTACACCCTGGAAAGGGTGCCATTCTATCACAGTGCACACACATACAGTACACACTACAAGCAATTGGGCCAATGCCAATTAGCCTAATCTGCATATCTTTGGACCTTGGAAGGAAACATCTCGGGTTACTTGACTGTAACCCTGTTCCCTGAAAAAGCGGGAATGAGATGCTGCGTGAAAACGCTATTGAGAACACTCTTTGCTCGGCCAGTTGTTGAAGCATGTGTGTCTAACACACCAAAGTTTGGCTTATATAACCTTATTCAGGTGACATAATTTAATTAGGTGCACCTGGAGGTTATAAATAGGCATGAACCGGAAACGTCCTCAGGTCACTTTTGTCTGAAAGGATGTCCAGTCACGCGTACAGTGCAGCATTGGAGAGCAGCATCTCGTTCTCATCTTTTCAGTGAACAGGGTTAAAGTCAAGTAATCCGAGATGTTCCTTTTAAAAAGATACACTTGATGCTGCGTGAATTGGGAATAAGAATACCAACACCACCACACTTGAAAGTGTCTGGACCCCCAGGGTTGCGTAGCGTGTGTGCACAATCACCAAAGAGGTCTAGACTTGACTCTGGGATGCTGACTCGAGGACCCGTGAGCCCGGAGTAGCAGAGACATCCAAACTATAAAATCTGACACTTGTGTGCTGAGCGGACCAACCTGCCGCATCACACACTTGCTGCAAGGGGACACCTCTTGCCAAAGCCATTGATGATGTAAGCCCCCTAGTTGAATGGGCCCTAACTCCTAGAGGTGAAGTATGACCACGTGCCTCGTAGGCTAGGGCAATAGCATCCCTCACCCAATTTGACATCGTTTGTATAGTGGCAGCCCCATGGTTGTGATATTTCGGTGTGAGGATGCAGAATAGCTTTGACTAGCCCAGGGGCAAATTCTAGGCAGGATGGCGAGACTGACAGAGCCTGCAAATCCCCAATTCTCTTCAGAGAAGTAATGGTCATTAGAAAAACCATCTTAAGGGTCAACCTAACAGGTGCTGACCCTAGCGGTTCGAAAGGGGTATCAACCAAACCCTCAAGCACAATAGCTAAGTTCCATGAAGGGACTGTCGCTCTAGTGGGCGGCCTCAACCGTTTAGCTCCACGAATAAAGTGGGGCAACTAAAGGGAGCTTTCCCACAGAAACCCCATCAAGCAGAACATGGCAAGCCGAAATGGCGGCCACATACATTCTGAGCTAGTACATATGCCCGAGGACAGTTTCTCCTGGTTTGCCATACACCAACTTTCAAAACCATTCCACCAGAGGGCATAAGTTCTTCTAGTAGAGGGCGCCCTCATCTCATGTGACGAGTCATTCCACTATTGCACGTACTTGCATGACTATTGCACGTACTTGCATGACTATTGCACAGTAAGAAGTCAGTTAAGATGCGGAAATTGTGGAGAACACAAGCTTTGACCGTAATTTACAGGATACAGCAAATAGGTTGTTGTAAACGTAAGAAAACCGTGATCTACTGTAAGACCGTAATTTACAGGATCCAGCAAATAGGTTGTTGTAAACGTAAGGAAATTGTAATCTAAAACCGTAATAAGATATTGCAAATAAGTTGTTGTAACCACAGTGGATTTACACAAGAAAACTGTACAAAGTGTTGAACCTTTGATGCAAAAAAATAAAACAAGAGACAAAGAACTCAACGGACGTCCGAGTCGTGAGTAACTGAGAGCAATAATAAAGATCTGCGTCAGAACTTGTGGAATAACATGCCCGCACAGCGCTTGAGAAGCGGACTCGAGTCTCCTGATCCGGCGAGAGCGCAAGAGAAAAGGGCGAACCCGTCACATGCACTTCCGCCAGATCGACACGTGATCCCAAGGAGGGGAGCTGCGGCTCGCGGTTTCCCTTTAAAAAACACGAGCCGGGCACGAAGCACTCTGATTGAGAGGAGATCACAGTGCTCGCATTCTCCCTCAAGTCAGAGGATAGCATGCTCTACCCCCAAACACTCAACGCAGAAAGCATGGCGATCATCATCATCAAGAAGTCCCTCGCACAGAGGTAAACATCTTTTTACTAGTGCCATTTTACTTCCGCTTTCTGCTTTTTATTTATTTATTTTTTTTTACTGCAACGCAGTATTTCAAAGAAAACACACACACACACACACAATCCAGTCCTTGAAGACAAAAAGATCTGAGGATGTTTCCTGTTCATGCCTATTTATAACCTCCAGGTGCACCTAATCAAATGACGTCACCTGACCGAGGGTATATAAGCCAAACTTTGGTGTGTTTGACACACATGCTTCAACAACCGGTCGAACAAAAAGCGTTCTCAGTAGCGTTTTCACACAGCATCGAGTGTAGCTTTTGAAAGGAAACTGGAGTACCCAGAGGAAACCCGCCAAGCACGAGGAGAGCATATAAACTCCATGCACTCAGAGGGGGGAATCGAACCTGGCTGGGGACAGCACTAACCACTAAACCACCGTGCCGCCTCAATTTATATCATTAGACAATTAATGGTCTGAATAAAGTTATAAATAAGAAAAAAGAGCTCTTAAGATTATTCAAAGATGTCATTTAGATACATACCAGAATTAATATCCATTGTGCGTGTACAATATAACTCTCTCATCACCAGATGGGGAGAGCCTGGGTGTGTTTCCATGTTAGTGAGCTAATCAGCTTCACTTGTGTCATTTCATAAGAATTCCTCCATGTGCAGATTAGAAACTGTCATTCAGAGAGTGGCTGTCTCCTTTTTTTCCTTACCTCCTTATGTGAACTCTTTTGAAACTGTGAGTTACAGCATTACTGTGAGCTTTCTGTAGAACAGGGTTTTTCAGTCTTGTTTCTGAAAAGATGTCCTACCCTACCTAACAAACCTGATCCAGCTATGTAAGCCTTTAGGAGTGGCTGACTACCAAGCCAGGTGTGTGTGAGTAGAGCTAAAACCAAGGCATGCAAAGAACATCAAGATGAAACAATGGAAACCCTGTGATAAAACACACACGTGTTATATTTGAATTCGTGTACTAAGTGTATTATTTGTATATTCAATGCTCCAAGTATCCGTTTATGGGTCCGGCTTATACTGTATGCAAACATTGGTTTGTGTGTGTGTGTGTGTGTGTGTGTTTGTCAGTGCCAGTTTAAGTATTTACAGTACACTCACCATCCATTTCATTAGGTACACCTGTTTAACTGCTCTAATCAGCCAATGACATGGCAACCACTTAATTTATTTAGGTATATAGACATGGTCAACATGATCTACTGAAGTATAAACATCAAAATTAAGAAGAAATGTGGTTGAAGTCACTCTGAATGTAATAGGAAGTGGCATTTTTAATTTGATGTCATTCCTTAAATGGAAGGAAATAAATTGGTAGTTAAGAAGACCACGCCAAGGTAGATATCTAAGGTTCTAAGGTGTTTTAAGTGCCTTTTACCAGTTGTAGGTGGGAAATTACATTTACATTTAGTCATTTGGCAGATGATCTTATCCGGAGCGACTTACAAAAGTGCTTTAAGGTTTCTGTTATAAGATAGATCCTTACACTGCCTATCCATTATTAAATTACAATTTAGGATTAGCAATTATATCATCATTCCCCACAAGCAAGACCTATTATAAAATATTTAAAACCTTGATTGTCTATGGAAATGTGAAAATCATACATAGCTCATGAGTAAAACTCATTATACATCAAGTAATACATTTAATGATTTTTTTATTGTTTAAACAATTACAGCCTATAATAATAAAAAAAAAAACAAGTAAATACATAAATAAATAAATAAAATCCAACATCTGAAAATATTAGAATACTTCCTATCAATCAAGACTAATCAACAGAAACGTTCAACTTCTTAAAAATATGATCATTTATGTACTCATTACTTGGTCAGGGCTCCTGTAGCACAAATTACTGCATCAGTGCAGCATGACAATCACGATCAGCCTGCGGCATTGCTGAGGTGTTACTAAAGACTGTTGGTTGTTTAAATAGCAGCCTTCAGAATGCCTGTACTGTTGGGTCAGACTTTTCTCATTCTCTGCTTGACAATTGCCCATAGATTCTCTACATGGTTCGGGTCAGACGAGTTGGCTTACCGATCAAGCACAGTAATGTCAAGGTCAGGAAACCAGTTAGTTGTAGTTTTGGTTCTGTGGGGCATCCCCATAACGCTTTTCATCACATGGAAGCACTACATAATATTATTTAAATTACCTGGTGGATACTGTAGCCGTGTTGACTTTGAACTTCAGAAACTTCACCTTGGACTTTAAGCAATTTGGATTCTGTGCTTCTCCCCTGTTCATCAAGACTCTGGTATGACGATTTCCAAATAAAATGCAAAAAAAAATCTTTCATTTTAAGGATCGAAAAAGAGCAATATTTGTGCAATATTTGTACTTTATTTTATTATGCACTGTAGTTTTCAGCTTAGAAAAAAAAAACTACCATGCTGTAGATAGACAGACGCATTTATGTGTTTTGAAATGAACTAAATGGGTGAAATAAACTATTGGCATTACCAAGACACAACACAATACATGATGATAAAATAATGGTCACCACCTGGTCTTTATGTAAGTCTACATACCAGTAACACACCTCCCTGAGCTCATAAAAGACATGATGATTAGCTGATGAGTTTAATCAGGTGTGCTGGATCATTGTGTATGTTAATACAGGTTGGAGTAAGATGCGTCTGGCAGCACAGGCATGTGCAGTATTAGAGCAATCAGTTTTTTTCACCACACCTTAAAACCGTGTTTGTTCCCTGCAGAGTGGGTTTTTTCATCAAAATGCTGTGGGCATTTTCCATCAACTCAATCATGCCCTTGTTTTCTCCTCACTGTTGTAGCTGAGTAAATCAGGGCTCGAAGAAAAGAGGAGGATGATAGGTGAGATACAAAACGTCAAACTACCTCCATACTCAGGTGTGTGTAGCTCAAATATCCTATAATCCCCCTCAACCAAAGATAAGGTGCTAAGGATTTACAAGTTCAACACTAAACAAGAATAACTCAAAGAGAAGCAGTTCAAAGGCTGAGATTTTTAAAATACTTTTAAAGAAAAGTCACAAAAATTTCACATTAACAGCATTTTTTAAGGCGAGTTCTCCAAAAGTTTCTCCACGGTTTTTATTTCCATCTGAGGAGCGATTTGTATTTCAGTAAATTTATATTAGATCTTTGTGATTACTTACAAAATTAATGCCTTACGTTATTTCTCACATTACTGTTTTTTATATATGCTTTTAATATGTGCTTTATCACACATTTGTTTTCCATTTATTTTCATTAGTTATCACAAAACGGATTGCCATTTTTTCATTATATTATTTTTGCAAAATCAAGGAAAAATGCTGTTGTGTGACATGCTATAAGGTAAATTTTTATTTCACCATATGATTTTTCTATAATAACAATAATAATAATAATAATAATAATAATAGATAGGCTCCAGGCCCCCCGCGACCCTGATCAAAGGATAAAGCGGTATAGAAGATGAAATGAAAATGAAATGAAATAATAATAATAATAATAATAATCAAATAAATCACTAATCATAACACATTTTTTTTATTTTCACCTGCAAATTGGATTTTTTTTCCTTCTTTGAATAAAATATATGGTTTTCATAGGTGATTTTCTTATATGATTGATTTTCATGATCTGTTTATTTTGATTATTATAGGAATTTTCACAAGTGAATTCTAGACATGATTTTTTTCTTTGCACTTTACAGTATTTATCACAACAACTAAGTTTTTACAAATAATATCTCACCCAATTACTTCACAAGATTTATTAGGAACTATTTTCTAACATCTTTTTTTTATTATAAAGTAATTGGGTCACAAACAAATCTGATTTATTACCAATTATTTATTAATTTCTTTTTAAATATTTATTGACATTTTCATATAAAATAGCATTTACTTCCTCTTGGGTGATTTACTTTTTCTTGGATGATTTACTTTCTCTTGGATGATTTATCACATTAATCATGTACTGTAATTCTCTGGGCAATTAATTTCAGGGCTTAACTGAATATTTGAGTGATATGTCAGTTCATATCACTCATATAATCATCCGTCCTTTCTTTTATAATCATGCGAGTGACTCAAACCATAAAGTGTATACTTTGATCAAATTAAAGTTCAATAACAATATAGTACCCCGCGACACTGAACACAGGATTAAGCGGTATAGAAAATGAATGAGTGAATGAACAATAAAGTACATCAAAGAATACCTCAGTGGTATTTATTGAGGTATACACAATGAATAAGTGAGGTGGGAAGAAAATTTAAGGTTTAAAGAATGGAAGGAAGAATCTAGAAGCTTTCAGGTTTAGTCACGAGTGAGTGCAAAGCTCGAAACACAGCCTTTCCAAGACGGAGGCGTTCAAACAAGAAATTTCCTCAAACGTTCAGACAGAAGGCACGTCGCTGGAGGGTTAAGCTGCTCTGTGTTTGTTTTCTCTCCTGACATCAGCATGTTCATGCAGCTCCAGAAGAAAGAAGCGAATCAGGTCGGGAAACAGGAAGGAAATCTTTCTTTGGTTTGATTTTTTTTTTTGTATCGATAAAAAATAAATAAAAAGGAACAGTTTAGTCTGGTCTGGATCTGTGTGTAGAACAAGCTGCATGTTTCCGCACATGAGAAACCTCCCCTCTGAACAATGAACGTAATGCTAGTTAAATAATTCTGACTTTTGGTTCTACTTAACACTCGTGCCTGTTATGAGGATGAATCCCACGTAACATTTTGGTAAAATGTTTATTAAAGTAAAATAACAGTGCTGTTCAAATTCTCACTTCTGATTTTTTCAGAAGGGGTGATTGCTTTTTTACCAGCTATTGTGCAATTTTACTGTATGGTACCAATTCTACATTAATGCTATGTTCAACTAAAGCTTACAACTTGGAATTTTGAACCATCAACTATAAGCTTGAAATTCCTGCTTAGAAAGTAGGAAGATGGAAGTTCAGAATATAAGATGAGGTCAAAATGGTTGCTCACTCTGGCAAAACCATAATACTAATGTTATATTTCTTAAATGTTCAATGAATATACCTTTACAAAAAACTAAACAACTGCTTGGCTGGTCCCATTATCTCTCACCTATTGAGGAAGACATGCATCTAGACATGTTTCTGTTTTGGCAACTAGCTAGTGGAATGAACTTCCTTTAGATGTCCATACAACTGAATCTCTAGCAAAACAAATGTTTCATAGATACAAAAACAAACAAACAAACAAAAAACTTCCGAACAGTGTTTGTCAGATGATACTTAGTATCCCAGTATAGTATAAGGACCTATCCAATGATGGAAACTTTAAGGCACTTCTATAAATTGTTCTCGATAGGAGAGTCTACCAAATGACCAAATAAATTCACTTAACTTCACAAGAGAGGAAAAATTCAAAAGAGAGAAAAATAAGCCTGATAAATGGAGAAACAATTGGGCAGAACTGGCATCATGGATGTGATTTAGTCCATTAAACATAATTGTAAAAAGGATTTAATTAATAAATATAATCATTGGGAAGTCGCAGTAATAGAAATGAAATAAAACACATCCTTTCATAAAAAAATAACCAACCTTAGAGCGAGAAAAATACAGTAACATCCCACCACTGTTGTTGCTGATTTTCCTATAACGGCACGCCCCCAAGTGTTTCATTCACTCCACAGCTGATTGTTTTCAACTGAGCAAGGTATGAATCACTTAAATGGCCTGTACGTTTTTGGCTTCTTCATTACAAAACTAAGCACATGATAATGGAGCCAATGGCTGTTATTTAACTGTGAGAACAATGCAGTTCCTTGGCATTTATGTTAGAAAACAGGAACCACACCGTTTATATTACACCCTTGTGGACACAGGATAAGGTTAAAAAAAAACAAAAGAAGAAAAGAAGAAACAAAAAGAAAAACTCTACATTAATAGACCTCATATGTCATATTAAATCATTAAAAACCATTAAAGGAAGCATGGATCTTACATAAGACAAGTGTAAACCCCAACCCTACTCAGAGGAAAAACACAAAAAAACACTTGCTCCGCTCACACTCACTCACAATCTGTTCCTATTCAGTGCTTTCAGGAGGATCTTACACTTGGCTGCTCAACATCGGGTTTCACTCTGGCTCTGTTCTGTCATGTTAGCAAACAAAGCTCTCGCTGCGCAATCATGGCTTAATAACCTCTAATCTTACACACAATGATACCTTTCACATGTACAGCCACAGTCTGTGTGTGTGTGTGTGTATGTGTGTGTATGTATGTGTGCATGTGACCAAGATTTTACACACACACACACACACACACACACATATATATATTTGGCTGACTCCTTTATTACATTTTATATTATATATTATGTTATATATATGTTATATTATAGCTTATTATATACCTGAGCAGTTGAGGGTTATGGGCCTTGCTCAAAGGCCCAACAGTGTCAACTTAGCGATCATGTGATCATGAAGTTTGAACCTAGAACCTTCTAAATCATAGTCCAAATTATTATTATTATTATTATTATTATTATTATTATTAATAATATTATTAATATAATAATAACTATAATAATAACCATAAGCATCATCATAATTATATTATTATATTATATTATATTATATTATATTATATTATATTATATTATATTATATTATATTACTACCATCATTGAATTAATATGAATTATATGAATTATAGAATGATGTAGAATTATATCAATATATTGAAAATTATATTAACAAACTAGCCTGATTTAACCCACTAAGTTACTGAGGATTTTGTAAAGATGGCTGTAAGGGCTGCACACACACACAGACATATACACACACACACACACACACACACACACACACAAATAGAGTGTAGAAATACAGTAATGTATGTCTATAAGTGCAATATTTTTATATTTTTTAAAGTGTGTACATGCATAAAATCAGAGCAGCCATATTGTCATATTGTTATTGAGTGGGACGGATTTTACAGATGCATGTCACAAGCCTCGTGATTGCTGACTGACTCCATAGATGTAGCCCACATTTGTCGGCATGTATTTTTGGTCTTCATGGTCTAGCTGTTGGCAGTCAAGCGTGACTGTCTCACATCCAGACACACACACACACACACACACACGACTATATACACATACACAGATGCTGTGTGCACATGTGGGGCTGGTTAAGTGATTCAGTACTCGGTTATGTAAGAGCAGACTGTGTAGAGTTGGCAGTCAGAGGCCAGTGTGCTTGTGTGTGAGTTTGTGTGAATGTTTGTGCCTTGAATTTAAACTTTTTTTTATTATTATTATCTGTCAGTGTGTGAGTTACATTAATGATCCTTTGCATGTCCCCTGACTGATCCGATATTTGATAACTCGTTCGCTCAGAACACTGTTTACACTGTTTTAGGACAGCAAGGGGACAGGAGTCAGAGTCTCGGATTTCAGGAACCTGGCGATGATGAACAACGGCTTTTCCCACACACACAAGCATGCCCGTGACATTCAGCTCCATCAAACTGAAGTCTCCAAGGTCATTCCTTGTCTTTTTCCTGATATTTCTTTGCTTTTATTTTTAATTCCTGCATATGCTCGAGTAAAGGACACGCAGTGTATAAAGAGGAGGAGTATGTGGAGGAGGCGGAGAAATCGGTCATGGCCTCTTCATGAAGTCTCCATGCCAATGAAGTTATTAATAGAAAAAGAAGAAAAAGAAATACGCAAGAGAAAAAGCGAGGCAGGTTAGTGGTGGAGGAAGAGAAAAAAAGGAGGAGGAAGGAGGAAGCAGACTGATGAATCATCTGTCCATTTCAGGGCATCTTAGATGAATGGTATGTTCAGAATGACTGAATGATTTTGGAGGTTCAGAAGCAGAGCTGAAGGGCAAACAGGGATAATCAATCCCTGGAGAGAAGCAGAGAGAGAGATATTTTTTTTAAGTCCTTTTACAAAACATTTTTATTCTGTTTACTCGGTTTTGAAAAGATGTTGAATTCATTATTAATATAGTACTTTATTACTTTAAATCCTGTAACCTGTTGAATCATACAGTATCTGTGCTCAAACCGAGTACACCATTCAGTACAAATGTCCAAACAATGTGTCTTTTAAATAAATACTTGAAAATTAGAAAATATGAAGGTGTTTCTTTTTATTTTATTATAAAACACTACTATATGTTAAAGATAAGCTATCATTTTGTTTATAAGACTTTATGTCTACCCATATATTCATTCATTCATTCATTTTCTATACCGCTTACATGTATTTATATTTTACAGCCCAAATTCTTTTTGGACGCCAATTAGCCTAACCTGCATATCTTTGGACTGTGGGAGGAAACCGGAGTACCCGGAGGAAACCCACCAAGCACA
>JAQQZS010000001.1:5901805-5915971 GCA_030068045.1 Platyallabes tihoni
CCCCCCCCCCCCCCCCCTAGACCCATCTGAAGGTCTAAAAAGTGAACTTTATATAATACATAATCTTTAAACAAAAAAAGCCAGTGTAATTTCCCCTCATTATATAAAATACATATAAATGTATAGGGAGCTGCATATTGTAAAATATGTCAAAGAAAGAATGTTGAAGATGTCATTAAAGAGTATGGATTAATATGAAGCAATGGCAATAAGACTTAATTCATGATGATAAATTTGAGAAACCTGAGTGGTTGATTTAGGTTGGTTTACTTGATGGCTAAGATAAATGTGACACGAGAACTATTTTGGCATCTGTAGACAAATTGTGGTTACCAGAATGTAAGTACACACACGTACACACACCTGCACAATCGTAATCCCAACCTCATCCCCAGGCCCAAAATGTACCTACAAAATAAACATGTTCTTTCACTCTTTCTTTCTCTGTCTTTTATACACTCCAGAGCCCGTTTTCCTCATGTCTGATTATTCATGCATTCAGTGCAGACCCATGCTGAGTAAACAGAAAAAGCAGTCCACGGCTCTGCTCATATAGAGAGCGTACGGTTTCACTCTTGGGAACAGCCGCCAGCCCGCACAGCTGTTTCCTACTAAAATTACACCAAAATTCAATTCAACAACCTAATGTTTCAGACAACCAAATTGCTCTGAGGCTCACCCTCCCTTAGCGAAGAATGAAACTTTCCACAAGAACTGGTGGATATGCCCAGAGCAGATGAGGTGTGTGTGTGTGTGTGTGTGTGTGTGTGTGTTTGCTATTCTTGCTTTGTTTTCACATTTCCTATTATGCTCATTGAAGCACTCACTGAAGGGATGTTAAACTCCAGCAATAAATTTTACTGGCTGCAAACTAAACAACAAACACTTTTAAGTCTGAGCTGCTAAAACATTTTTATATGTAGTCAGTCACATTTACCTAACCCAGTCCACAACACAGAATGTTCATGGTGTCCTGCAATGGACTGGCAACCTGTCAGAGGTCTATTCCAGCATCATGCCAATATTCCATATTCCAGGGACAGGATCCAGAACCACAGCAACTCTGACCAGGATAAAGCATTTACTGTAAGTGAGAATGTGTGTAATTACAACAACACAAGACACCTCCTGAAGCCTTTTTTTTTTATCACAAAGCCTTAAATTATTGCAAATTCACACATCTCCAGTGTTGCTGCCACCTGCTGAGCTGGAGCTTACAGTAAGTACAATTTTATTTACAGTACTGCCCACCCTCCATTTATTAGTGCTAGTCTTTCTCAAATATGCTGTGAAATATGTGCAATTTCCATCTCTGATTTTCAAGACTCTCCAAAAAACATACCAAAGGAAGCCACTAAAACATCTGGAGATAAATGTTAATTACTGGACTATGTGAATGTGCTGACTCAAACTGTGGCTACTTAATGACCCAGACGATCATGTTTATATATAAGATTTTATACCCTGTTACATTCCTCTGAAGCGAACACATTCTGCCAATGCAAGATTGGGTGTGAGTCAGAATTGCCATGTGAAACGTCCTTCCTCAAAATTAGGTTTTGTGGTTTTGAGGATTTCTGTCTGCTTGTTGAGGGTTGGACAGGTTGTATATATTAATTCTACAAAGCCAGATCATATGTATATGTGGTAAGGTTTTCTGTTTAGGAGATGTTTATTTAATATTATAACAATAATGTAATTCTAGTAATCATAATGATAAGTATCCTGTTTCATTCTCTTGGATGATCTGCAAATTCAAGCTTTGACTTATCGAAGTCAAGGAGGCATTCATGAACACCACTTGCACATCACAGGAACTCAGGTGAGAGTTATTAACACATCCCCTGTATAGTTCTGACCTCATGACAAGCCATTTGCACATCTTTGGGATATTAAAGGAGTTCCTGGAAGGCCAGCATTTCAGACATCATGCGCTACTCTAGTGTTCTGAGAATGTTCTACCTTTGTGGTATCCAACCACTGGTGAAATGCTGGGGAAAATCCATTAAATAAATGGAGTTTTTACTCTCATAACTTCATAAGTTATTCTGCACAAACAAAACTCTCAGTTTGACTTGAAAACCTGATTTGTGGCCATTGTGTAATAAATAAAAGAAAATCTGTGATTGCTAGACAATTGGTGTGTTATGGTACAAAAGGAAAAAACACAGACAATTTTGTTGTTATTTGAACACAATAATAATATAAACCATTAAAATGCTGTTGTATAAAAGGAATAAGATCCTTTGAGACACGAAGATGATGATGAAATATTGCTTTTTTTCTATAACAACACAAAAAACAAGACTGAGTGCTTTATTCCTTACATATTTTACATTTTATGCGTTCACTAACTACAACATAATGTGTTAGGCTGTTGCAGTGCAGGTAGTGAGGTTAAATAAGGGTCAGAATCTGAAAGGATTACTGTCTCTTCCACCAGAAGGTCTCAGTCATTTTGCAGCCGGGAGCATCTTTAAGTGTAAAAAACGAATTCCACAGACCCCCTGAGCACAAATTCATTTCATGAGCATAATCCAACTATTCATATAGTAGGCTCATTAATTATATGTGTACAATAATATTCTGGCTATTTACTGGAGCCATGAAGTGTTTTATTTCTAGTACTTAGTTCTAAACTTTCCACAGGCAGAACATGTTAGGTCCAGGTTGACGTTATTTATAGCCTTACTTGTTTTTTGAGTTGTTGAGGTTTGGATTAAACTCACTCAATTCCAGTCAAACAGGATGAACTTAATAATAAATACAACTTAATATAGCTGCTAAGGGGTGAATTCTGGGGCTGAAGGACTTTTTTTTGGTAAATTAGTGCCCCCAGTGGCCAGTCCCTGCCAAGTTACATAGCACACTAAAGAGACCGTAGATAAGCTTAATAGCCCAAACTGGAAATTGGTTTGGAACTATCCAAGGAATCATTCTAAACAAATGTCTCCATATTTCACGATATGGGCTAAAATGTAGAACATTATGCGACAGCACCCTCAGCAGTGCAGCTGCTTGTCATAGTAGTTGGAGGTAATACAATAAACTAACCAAATTTCACATCTTTACAAATTATTGTCTAGTCTGTATGACTTACTTAAGCACCAGGTGCTTGGATTCCAATTAATAGTGGGCATCCAGTGAAATTAAATTAAGAGCTACATCTGATTAACCCAACAACACCTTCTTGTCTGTGAATAACTGAAATGCTGTTAATTATTTATACTACAATGGACTGCTGAGAAAGTCTGTCATCACCAGCAGCACTAATGAACATCCAGGATTACTCACTACGTGCATACAGGAGAGACAGACAGACAGTCAGACAGACATGCAAAGAGAGAAAGACAGTGAAACAGTCTGGAAAAACTCGGAAAACAACCAATTCTTTTCAGCTGGTGTCCTAAATGAAGTTGGTATATTTAGCTACCAGACAGGAGAGTCTGGCAGACAGATGATACTGAGCGTCTGCTGTCAGTTATTTGATGGATTTGCTCCTCATTCATAAGCAGGCAAATATTTCCAGCCCTAGTGATGGGAAAATTATTCTTTTGTGAAACCACAGTGCGTGTCTGAGTACGCTTTTATATGGGCGTGATTTTTGCAATTATAAGGCTTGCAGTTTTAAGACACATGGCTAGACAGACAGAAAAACAAACCCTTACTTTGTTAGTTTATTTATTTACTTTGATTGCATATTTAAAAAAAAAAAACTTATGGCTCTGCAATAATGAGGAAGTCATGTAATTTCAGGTCAAGGGATCATTCTTGAATGGGTGGTGGTCCTGGTCATAACGCTTTCTCCTGGTTACACACCTTTGCTACATTAATAGGGATGAATAAATGGCTTTTGATAGATAACTTCTATTTTGAAAGCTTGGGATCAGTTATCCATATGGCTTCTATGTGTTACCCTGACTGCAAACACCATTGTTTTTTTTTTTCAAACATCAATTTGCATGATATTTTAGATATAATAGGGTCACATACACATGATGATGTTTACCAAGCTTTCTATATTCACTTAAAGGCACAAATAAATTTGCTTGCATTAAACTAAGTTACCCATAATCAAATAAAGAAAAAATCAGACAGGACACAAATCATGATAATTTAAAGATTCATAAGAATGATAAAACAGAACATGCTTCACCTGGTGAGGGATATTTTCTTTATCTGCTATAAGTTAACAGTTTTTTATATACTGCACACAACAGTCTAACTGTTCTTAGTGTTATAATTTTAATTCACTCCAGGAGTAAGTAAGCTCATATATGCAGATGACAGATGTCAGCTCTCTCACTTTGAGTGAAATCAGCTGCTCCATGGTTCATGAGTAGCAGTGTGACAAGATGTGTGACTTCATACTTTTCAAGGGAAGCACCTGTTAGCCATTGCCTTCCCAGATTAGTAGTGGACTTGAAATACATTTTTTTTTTCAAGTATATCCTGCATAATTGTTATGTCTACTGTATAATGTCTGTTTACATAAACACCATTTTCCAGCAGCATCCGCTACTACAAATATTAGCACATGGTCCATCACATGACCTTGATTTCTCACTGCATATTCCTAATCACACATACCTGCATGCATCTGCTTACACATCTACTTAAAATGATTGGCCTCTACAGATTCACATTCAAAACATTGTTGTAAATTATCACCTCTAGCTCATCAAGGACCCATGCTTCACCTTTGAATTTATTTTATATTTTTGCATTGATACTTTTAACTAATTATGCTTTGCCCAAGTAAATTCATTTTAATTCATTTGCTTTTACACTGCCTCCATTCACATTCCTTTTATTCATTTAGATTCAGTTACTTGATTCTATCCAAGTAATACAGCACAAATGGACTGATTCCTGACTCGGTTCATACTTAAAGCACAAGCAACCTCTCGAAGAGCTGCTTTAGTTCAGACGTAGGCTCTGTGTAAGTAAAAGTGAAGTTATATTACTGTAACACACATCCTGTGCGGTTGCTGCTCTGGCCCGCTAGAACAAGAGTGATTTCACCAGGATGAGGCGTGGCTCCATAGGAAGTGCTGTGTGTTGAAGATAACAGTGTGTGTGAGAGAGAAACAGATTTCCAAAAGAAAAAAAAAAGATATGTGTTTCTAAAGTATGTGACAGGTCTATGCCTCTCTTTCCTCTACACACTGTTGCATCCTGCCTGTGTGGTGTGCTTTAATAGCCTTTAATGAGGTTCCATCCGACCCTTTGCTTCCTGCCCTCTCACTCAGTAACCGAAAGTCACACCACCCCTAGAGATTAACTCCAGCAGTTGCTATGTTTCAGGGGTTTAACTGAATGTGAGTACATTATACGAAACAGTTTACTAACAAATGTAAAAGCAAATAAAAACATGAGAAACTTTTTCATTTTGATTTATGGTTTAAATAAAAAAAATCAAGAAAATGTCATTGTGTTACACACCTATGATGTGAGGTCCTGTATATTTAGTGAAATGTGTAGAAAATGTGTCGCTATTGTAGCTAAGACATGGCCATTTTTTAGGTCTACCACTTGCTGTTTATGTTTAGTCTTCTCTCTTTTGTTTTGGCACTTGCTAATCCACCAAAGAATGATAGATAAATAGCTTTGAAATTGTCCCAAGAATACAGACTTGAGGCATGCCGTGAAACTGTCAGCTATGTAAATCCAGGGTGTTTCCTGATTCCTTCAATGAGGAGTTGAGTGAAGGGGTTAGACAAAGTGTGAACAGTGAGACATTTCTTCAGTAACGTGTCATAGGAGTCCATATAGGAGTGCACAGAGCATGACTAATCCCAGGGGTGTATATAAAGGCTTACCACTAAGCTTTAACTGTCTGAAAGTGTCATTTATCTCTCACTGTTGTTCAGAGTGGACTGACATGTCACTATATCCATTGCTGATGCTTATAGATGTTTACACCTATATCATGCTTCCTAAAAGAGGAAAAGATGAGGGTTATGGCCTGTCGGCTCTCATGATAGTCCTCATTGCAGAACAAATCCCTTTTGCTGGGATCAAATCACAAAAATCTGTCTTTCTCTTTCCCTCAGTGATCTGGATTTACTTCAGGTAAGCAAGCAGGTGTTGATCCCAGAGTTTTCCCTAAATGTGAGTTATCCCAAAAGTTTCTCATAGAAACAACAACAGCAGTAGCTAAACATCCTAACATCCAATAACTTATTACATGTAACTTAAACAACTTGCTAGCAAATATCTAACTTTATGGTCTGTATTTTATAAAGACAAATAAGTAGCAAAAAGCTGATAATTTAAACAAGACCATTTTTTATCTGATTTCAAATTCCATTTTTTTTTTTCATAAATCATCCACACTGTAGCTCCATAAAGTTGTTCGGTACCGACCTTGGTTATATGCAGCACTAATCAAATGCCACACCTACAGGTGTAGATGTTGCTATTAAAGAAACAACTTCCACTGGATGCTACACCCGAGGGAGGATGGAGATCCCTGAAGAAAAGAAGGAATGGATAGACTTCCTTCACATTCAATTGCTTTCTTCTTCCTCTAAATGGTGGACTGAAATAGACCAATGTGTGGGAAGAGAAGGAAGGAAGAGGGAGAAGTGAACCACACAAGTGGCTAAACTGCACATCTTCATGACATGGTGTTTACACAAAGTCAAATTTTTATAGTCATGCTACAATCAGAAGGATAACCACAAATCACGGAATGAAGAGGATGATGCTAATGAGGACAGAGGATTCTTCAGTATACATGATACTATATTGCATACATTGTATTATACACTTTAATTAACTGTAATTTATGACTTTTTGCATGGTGGCCTATTTATTTCTATGCATGGGTTTTAAAATGAACAATTCATCCACCTCCACCCTTATATACAGTACAACCACTACTTTAGCAGTGCTTAAAACTACTGTACTTCCTGCCCACAGTTTGGACTGGCTCACTGGAATACTGGACTGTGGCTTGTATACGGGAACTCACTGGTTTCATTATGTGTGGATGGTGTGTGTGTTTGTGTGTGTGTGGTTGGTGGCAAATTATCCACTGATTTTCAAAGAATTGTCCACTTATTTTACGCCTTCATTCAAGAGACTCTTTATTTATTTATTTATTTATTTATTTAACCAGGAGTGTCACATTGTGATGGTTTTGAAAGTGAGCCTTAGTTAAAAGGGCACCACCGTATTGTTATTTTCAGAGCCTTAACACACTGAGATACAAACAATGTTTAAAAACTAGACACAACAACAATTTTTTTAGAAATAGCAATAATTGTCTGAGGTGCTGATATTAAAAAAATCATCATCTTTACATCAATCAAAGTTGAGATTTCATAAACATTGTGCTACAAGTGATGAGACATTCAGTATAGTGGCATCTCAGTTGTTAATAGACGAGTGTGTGAAAGGTCCATCACCATTCTGTCATTTCTCAAGTAGGGGTGTGGGTGATTTATTGTACCTCATGATAAATCTGCAGATGAATGTGCTGGAGCTCATCTGTAACACCAGCTGATAAAGGAACAATGAGACACGGGTCAGCAACAGCCGCTAACTTGTCTCCAGAGACCAAAGATTAGCCCTCCTGCTCTTCCCTTTGAAAACACACATGGGCCCTGGAGGAAACTCTCATCAGTCTGCAATCTTTCACCTCTTTGCTTTCTAGTTCCCCCTCTACCTTTCTCTGTTTCTCTTATTTCCTACATCAATGCAACAAACACAAATGACAGACTAGAGTGAGTGACTTACCACTTAATTCACATCAGGCTACCGTCGTACCCTTTTCCAGCCCCTTTGCTCAATGTTCTCTGCACTTTCTCTCTCTTTCCCTTTGTTTATTTGGGCCTGGGGAGTGAACTGTAGGTCTGGTATGCTCAGCTTTTACTATGTGCCATGGCCGCGAGAAGAAACACAGCATTTATTCCCTTCTGGAAAGTGTTTTCATCTGTAGCATATTTGTTTGTACAGTAGATGGTGTTAAATGATCAGCACAGTAAATGACTATTTAAAAACAAAGGGTTTTGAAAGTATTTAAAATTGACTTAAAATGTTCAGTTTTGTAAAAATAATATTTAGTGGATGGAGGTAGATTCTGATCATGGCGATAGCGATAATCAAATATCCCCTAAGACTTTTTAATAGTTATCTTAGAAAATGTTGAACAGCAGAATAAATAATTTTGGTTGTAAATTACCATTCAGTATGGTGGATGAGAAAAATGCTGGAGCTTGAATGGAAGTTATGTTCAAGGTAAGATCTGCTCCACTGTTTGTTGAGGAGTTCAGACCCAGAAAGCAATCAGTTCAAACTGAAGATTTTACACTACTGTTCATGTGGGGCAGTGGTAGAATAAAAAAAAATCACATAGGTGCTTTTTAAAATAAGATCCTACTTCCATTTGTAAAATTAAATAAGGCATACATTAGGACTGTATAAAGCATTATTCTTGATGAACCAGTTAGTCTTATCATGATATAAGGGGCGTTCAAGTGAATCCAGGGAGTGTGACAAAATTTCTGGTGAATGAATGCATAAAACCTATTTATGCATTTACAAGACTTTAATCAGAGTACGGTGATGATACTCTTAGTTGCAGTAAAACATTGGAATAGTGCAAACATTTTAAACAACTCGTACAGTATGTCCGTGATTGATAATCCCAACTGTGGTGTCTCTAAGGTCACTGTAATCGTTTTCATGAACATTCACCAAGTGGAATGCCTGATCCTTGAAAATCGACGGATAACTTGTAACTAACTTGTTGAAGAGACGCATCTGTCTATGGGAACACACAATCATTCACCAACACCACTTCCACATTACCGGAACTTGGCTGGGAGATATTGCAACATCCCCATACAGTCCAGACCTCTTTCCAGGCCATTAGTGAAATGCTGGAATAAGTGCATTTGTGTAGCAGGGGATTATATAGAGAAATAATACTCTCATACTATCTGGCATTCCTTTTTTTTCTACTTTTGTGTTTGTATTTCATTATTGATATAAATATAAGTTGCATTGATTAGAAATGTTGCATTTTGTTATCCTTAATGAAGTAATTGATCATGTATGCCTCATGATGAACTTAAAAATAAGTTTTCATCTTCCTTCTTTAGATATTTTCTTACTGTCTGAAATAAAGCAATAAATAAATCGATTCCGTATGCTTGCAGTTTTTCATGAAAAAACAACACAGATTAAATTTAGCAGGCATAACCGTAAGTTTGTTTTATAGTTAGCAGATGTTAGCTACACCTTTATAACACCAGGAAGCTGATTTTATTCTTCTATTAATTATAGAACTGTTTTACAAATTCAGCAGGGTCACACTTCTCAATCAACATATAATCCAGCTCTACATGTGTATTGGACTCTGTGCAGCTTTGACCCAAAGTCAAAATGAGCTATAAGGTTGATCCAATTCTTAGAGCCAGAAGACCCCTTAGCATGCCTCTTATCCTGGACAGTATGATCTCTAACACGATAATTTCATGTTGGCTTAGACATTGGGCAACTGGTTAGGAGCTAAAAGCAGGATGCAGGTCTGGCATTAGGACTGAGCCCTGTCACAAGGACCCTGTTCTCTATGACTTCCTTTTGTTTGTCATGGTTTCTAAATTTCTCTGCTGTAATGTTACTTTTCTCTGATTTTTTGACAAAGCGGCTAGTGTTGGATTATTTTCTCATTTGGCAGAGTGACCTAACATTTAAAACTAATCAACAAAGGGTTGTGTTAAGAAAATGCTGAAAAACAGTCCAAAGGTCAAAAAAAAAATGTTTAAATGGGGCTATTGACTATCACAATTATGTAATTTACAAGCATAAACCACAAGAGAGTTGATCATTTTTTCTCAGTAATGACATGCAGTAAGTATATTGTTGTATTTCATTCACCTTATACAGTACGAGACAGATTTATCAACACTATTAAATATAATCACGTCACATACCATAAAACCAGCTTAAGAATACTGTATCAACCGACAGTGATTTATCCATTTAATATTTAGAGTTATTGTAATGAAATTCACTATTATTAATTATGTTTGAAGTTAATAACATGCAAAAAACTGTTTTTTTTACTTTTTTACTTCTGCCAAGTGCTGATACAGGAAAGTCATTTTCATTACTTAATCAGAAAAAATTATGTCCCTATGTATGATTTTGCTTTTGTTTTTTTCTAAAAACAATGTTTTAGAGCACATGGATTAATATAGACCTGTGACTTGCCTTACAGCCAAAACAGTCAGGGTTGCTGTTATGTAAAATTATTCAGACAATCAGATATGCAGTAAAAAATGCTCTAATTTCATGTGTCTGAAAAAAAAATGGATCGAGTTTTGGTTCAGTAAAAAGTCTGTAGTGGTAAATTGCATGTAAAAAAAAATTCTATTCATGTCATTGTGTTAAAAATAGGCATCTCTTTAGAACAGCAAGCCAAACAGTGTCTGCTAAAGCTATTAGAGCATTCTCCACACCCAAACAGCATCCTGGCCCTCATGACTGATGAGTCTGATCTCACCTTCGGGACTGAGTAGCCCTTGACCTCAGGAGATGATTGTTTACTACCAATTAAATCAACTCCCAGCTCTTCCGAATCCAGGCTAATCTGATAACGGCCGCAGCAATGTTGTTTTTCACTTTGGCTCGTGTGGACGCAATGACGTACTGGACAGGAAAGTCACATGAAGTTCAAATGTGAGTAATCACAATCATTTATTATAACATGATTTTTTTTTCACACATTGGTTTTCCTCTGATTTTTGTTTATGTAATTCAGTAATTATTCATTTTGGACTTTATTTATTTGTTTATTTGTTTGATTTAGTTTTTCACTTGATTTACCTATTTTGTTCAATGTTTTGTTTATGCCCATGATTCATTTATCTTAAGTATAAATTATTACACATGAACCACTGATATAACCATTTCACTCTATATCATACTGTGTATAGCTGTTCATGTGACAAATAAAATTAGAATTTGAGTTAAAATTTTGAGAGTGTTTTTATTTCATAGGATTTATTTTTCTTCAGGTGATTTTTAAATATTTTATTTAACAAATATGTGATTTCTTTTTCATTAGACTTTTATTTAAGTTTATTTTTACACAAGGCTTTTTTTTCACTCTTCAAATATGTTGACACAATTTTGCTCAGAAGATTAAAATTTCATGCGATTTTAATCATTATTTAAGAAATTTATTTTGTTTATGGTCTGTGCATGATGTGTTGAAGTCAAACTGGGACTTGTGATTAACTTTCTCCTGAATGAAGGTGTAAAAACTGATAGACGGAGATACTGACATCATTCCAAGCCATCTTCACATGTTTGGGTTATTAAAGGAGTTCCTGGGGGGCCAGTGTTTCAGATGTGAAGTAGGCGGTCCGATCACGGCTCTAGCACACTTTCTACTTTGATGGTATCCAAGTAATAGTGAAATGATGAGATAAGTGCATTAGTGTAGTGGGGGATTATATAGAGAAATAATAAGTTTTTACTCTCATATTCTCACAATCAAAAGTCTCAGTTTGACTTGAACACCATAGCATATTTTCACTTTGGATTTCTATGTATATTTGTCTTTATTTTACCATGATTCTCTTCACATGGTTTGTTCATTTTTATCAATTACTTTCCCTAAGACAGTTTCAGATATAGAGTCAACACTTCCACACTGGTCCTCTTATAAATATCTAACAGTACTTTTTAGCTAGTGGGCTAATGTATGGGAAAGTTATTATAGTAGTGTGCATATTAGGAAAAGAGATGTCTACTGGCCCTCAATTTCCCCAAACTGGTGGTCCTGACATACAAGAAGAAATAAATCTACTCTACTAAAGATCTACCAGGAGAAAAAGAAAATGCAGTTGGATTACAATTATGATTATTGATTCTCCATCAGGTCCCTGAGCTGGACTAATGTTTTCACTCACTGTCATCCTGCTAACAGTTCACTTACTGTAATTCAGCTTAAAACTAAAGCCGAAGGCAGAGAGAGTGCCAAGACATTACTCTTTGTCTCTGAATAGTCCAAAGCCGTGGAGCATTGAGGCTGACATGTAAAATGCCGTCTTATTGGGTAATAGTCACATCTGAAAATGATCATGTATTACAAGCTGACAGCTGCATCAGCCTCTGAAGAAGCTCGGGATAAACTAACAGCGAAGAAACCAAAAAGCTAAGGCCTGACGAAACTTCCAAATAGCTTTGCCCACCACCAGGTCCTGGCTTCCCCTGGCTCACCCCAGAAACCCTGAATTGCAGGTAATGTTTTCCTGAAACCGTTCCAGAAGCTTGAAAGTTTCCATGGATGGGGGTTAGCCTGGAGAGTCAAAAGGCTCTGCTTGCTTGCGTAGAGTACCAACGGTTTAATAAAAGAACTCTTTTGAGACTGCCAGGAATCCTAAATCAAACCAGGGCAGCATGCTAACCATGCGTACACCTCTATGTGTGTGATGTCAGATCAGACCTCTCAGTCCTCAGCTCTCTTTGGACACGGGGATTAGGCCAGGCCACAGTACTTGCCCTGTGAGACACTTGTTGGGTTCAATCAAGCATGGCAAAAAGCAGACCTGTACCAGAGGCCTAGAGGGAACCTCCTGTTTTCTCCATCTACATGTTTTTGTGTGTGTGTGTGTGTGTGTGTGTGTGTGTGTGTTAGAATGTCTGCCAGTGTATGAGTAGGTCAGTCCTGTGCTGGCTTATTTTTTCCCCTGGTACAATTTGACAAATAACAGGCAAAGCTTCTCATTTGTTAGGTCCAGACCCTTCACTTATAAGATTAAGAGTCTTTTCGGTGTCACTGGCACTCGCTCTTTATTTTCACTTGGGAACCCAAGAGCCGATTACAGTTACAAGGTAGGTAGCCGATTAATTGCCCTGTTTATAGAACTAAATTGGCCTCGTGAAGAGATTGACGACATAGGATTTTCTTACACAATAAAACCTGATAAATTTCCGAGTGTAAACCGAGCCACAGATCTCTCCTCGGCTGAAGTGTATGAGGTCTGGACGCTTAAATCACTCCACATCCGCAGCGTGTCCTGAGGAGAATTAATTGCTGACTTGGGGCTTTGGGAACTTTGTATTGGAAAGGAAGGCTGGAGAATAAAAAGATGATAGGAAATACTAGACAAGTGAGAAGAAAGGAAACAGAAAATACTAGTAGATGGCGAAAACACTGATATGAAAAATTGTGAATTTAACAGCCTGTCATATTAGACAACCACATTTGTCTAGAGTAAAAAAACATATTTATCAGAACTAAGATCAGCAGTCTGTTCTGCATATGTTTTCTGTATGCAAAACCCAGTTGCCGTTCCTTGTGAGAATACATAACGGTCCATACTAATTACAGGCATAAATAAAAGCTAACAAGTTTGTTTTTATGAATCTAACACCACTTTCCATTTCTTGTTCTTAGCCATATCCATTGTTTTATATCTGTAGCTTCATATAAAAGGTTCTGAATCTATAATCTTTAAGACTTCTTTGAGAGTACAGTCACAATAAAACACCCTCAGAAAGTTAGACAAACCAGAACTAGTGAAACTATTATTACATTAAGAAGTACATATGCTGTATGCATATTATATGCTGTAATTTGTGTACTGATTTAATAGTTGGTTTTTGTAAACCATTTTTAAAGAAACATTTTAATGCCTCCCACCCCCACAAATAGACAAATAAAAAATTATACCTTGTTGAAAACTGGCTCCTTGGAGTGCATTAAACTCTTTCCTTGTTCTAGGGTTTGAAAGAGAATCTCTATTGTAGGATTTTACGCATAATTTAAAAAAAGTTTCCTCAGAGGGGAAAACAATAAAGTCTTCAAGGGTGCAAATAGAACTTGTTTTTAATCAACTTTAATCAAATAATCAACTTTTTTTTTGAAGACAAGTGATACTGCAGTTCTACACAGAATTAACAATTCCTCAAGCAACATATACATTTTATGTGCTTAATAATCACACACAAAAAAAAAATGCTGGCTGCTACCCTCACAACCCAACTTGGGATAAGCGGCTGTTAATGGATGGGTGAATAAATCAAAATAGGGTTCTCATTTTACAGGGTCTTAAGACTTTTCAATTCAATTCAATTCAATTTTATTTATATAGCGCTTTTAACACTGGTCATTGTCTCAAAGCAGCTTCACAAAAATGA
>JAQQZS010000001.1:5916071-5926887 GCA_030068045.1 Platyallabes tihoni
CCCTGAGATGGGATTAGGAAGAAACCTTGAGAGGAACCAGACTCAACAGGGAACCCATCCTCATTTGGGTAATAACAAGACCCATTAAAATGCTTCTAATCTTTGCTACCTTTAATTGGACAACTGCTCTTAGATTTCATATCAGGTTAGACCCCCACTCTGAGACCATTCCTGTTATACTGTTCTGCTCACAATGTTTTAAACTTTCCCCCAAACTCCTTTACCATTCAAGATGTTAACTTATTTTTCTATTATTCTTAAAACATGCAGATCTTGGGAGCTATAGTTACAGGCATCTATCACTTGATATAAATCTTAAAAGTTTGATATAAATCTTAAAAGTTATATAAGTGTAAAAGTGTTATAAGTCTTGATAAAAATGTCTAACAAGTGTAAATCAGGAAACCAGGTGACCTCTGAAACCCTTAGACTCTCCAATCATGTAAATGTGACCAAAAATTGAAATCTGGACACAGACTGGCCCAAAGGCTGGGTGTGGGTGTTGATGCGGAGAGTCGCCGGAGGTCTGAGTGCTAGGCCGAGTGGAACGTGTGATAAACGAGTGTTATCTGGAGGCCTCTGCATTGGGAAGAACCCTCTGTTTCCCCCTGATTACATTAGCAGGCAGGAAGAGAGAGGGGGGGCATGTGGGGAATTGGTGGAATTCCATCCAGCAGGCCAGGCATTTCTCTCGCTTTCTTTCGTTCTGTTTTATGTTTCACTTGTTTGTGTGTTGATATGATGATTTGGTGTGGAGTAGGTCTAGGTATGGGTGATATTGATGCTATGTTCTGATTCCTTAATTCTTCCTTATTTGAAAGCGAATATAAATGTCGTGTAGGTGGACAATGTTCCTTTGACATATATCCAGATCTAAAAGTGAGAAACAATTAATTTCTGTTACTCAATAAAGTCTAATCTGAAAACAGCAATGTTAATGGCTTACCAGCACCTGCCTCAGCGCAGCCTTCATTTCCTCTTTTCACATTGCAATAATCCCCAAACACCTCCTCACACAGATATGCACACCCATATCTGGAAAAGAGGTCAAAACCCATCGTCAAGTGACCACTATATTAACCCTTATCTCTTCACCTCAGACCCTGCAATAACAAATGTTTGTAGTGAGCTCAAATCCTGGCAAGTCCATCATGTCTGTTTGTGGATGATTCATGCCACTAGCTGCCGTGTCGGTGAGTGGCCACTTGAGCTGATTGTTTCCTCGGAGCGGAACATTGCTGGAGTCTTGTCCCATTAGTGCTGGAAAAAACTGGCATGCTGGCTGAGGCTACGTAGCATGCCTGAAAAGAAACATGGTTGTATATGCATGTGGTTAAAAAAAAAAAAAAAAAAATTACATATATGATTTATAATAATGTGGGGAACTTTCCTGGTGCTAGATAAAATTTCCAGAAATTACAAGAAAGATGTGTTATTTATGTAGTAAAATCCCACAGCAGAGTTGAATGCTTGATTGTAATTGGGCAAAAATTTGGTGATAAATTTAAATAATTCTAGTTGCAGGTTTAATTAATATTAATGATCACTTTCTCATAACTGTTTCAGCTCAAATTACATAATAATTTAACATTTTATTTTATTTTAAATGATGTTTAACATTTATGTAAGGAAAAGGTGCAACTTTCAGTTTTCTGCCATAACAAAGGAGTTCCAAGTTCTTACTAAGTAGATGCGATGTATTTTTGTTGTTGCTGATGATTTATTTTTTTTTTTTTGGTTGGTTTATTTCATTACTTTGAAGAGCTAAAGATGAGATCTGTGTAACTGATTCTTGATTACGATTATACTGTCATAAGGCATTTGATATTAGGAACTTATTTTGTTCACATTCCACAAGATTTTATTTTAAAACTCTAAATGGATAAAAGGTATAACACAGATGCTGTTTCTTCAACTAAAGAATACATAATTGGGTTCCCTAAGTTCCTTCTGTCATGTCACATTTTGGAGTGCTCATGTCAGGAAGAAGGAAAAGAAATAAAGAGGGAATCTGAGAGCAGAGAGAGTGAGAGAGATAAGGAACAGGCTGAGTCCCAGAGAAATGTGGCGCGGTCCTTCCTCTCTGGCATCCTGAGGAGGAAGCTGCGGTTCTCTATTTGAACTGCCACAATCCCTCTGAGAGCCTCACAAGTAACAGAGCAGAACAGTCCACCCAGTCCATGTTGCACTTTCTCTCTCTCTCTCTCTCTCATTTCCTTTTTTAATCCTCCCACATAGTATCAGCATTTAAATTCCCTGTAATTATATTACACATATCAAAGCCTACAATGTACAAAAGCTCACCTAAAATAGACAACTGAAATTCGGAATTTCGGAATTTTTCCTCCTATGCTAAACAATGTGTGTCCGCTATGGCTTCAGATTCCTGTTTTTGGCTGATACAAGTGAACCCTGATGAGATTTTCTACTGTTGTAGCCTATCTGAGTTAAGAAGTTATGCATTCTTACATACTCATTTGCTCACCAAGGTTAGAAAGAGTTGTTATTTTAGACACTACATGCTCCCTGTCAGATGATCCATTCTAGTCCAGCCATTCTACTCTGACCTCTGTCATTAACAAGACATTTCCACCCACAAAACTGCCACTCATTGAATGTTTTGTTTGTTTGTTTTTCACACCACTCTAAAGATCCTGTTTGTCAAGCATCCCCCCCCCCCCCATCTTTATGTTTTATCTACTGTAAACATCAAATGAACGTATGAATCTATTGCTGCAAGATATTTTATTTATTGCATAATTGACCATGGGTGTGTATCTAATATTTGTGATAAATTCTAAAATTAACATAGGGCAATTCCAACTATTTTATATGTGTGAAGATTAATCTGCATGCTGTACTCATGAGTGCTACAATATGCCCTAGCTGGAGAACTAAAGACCCATAGCTTCCATACTTCTTCCATTATAGCTGATTTTACTGTACAGGAAAACTGCAGTAAAAAAAAACCCATGAATTTATTGCTATAAATAAATAAACATTTCATTTAACAATCCCTTAAAATATTTAGGAATTTATTAAAACTCTGCTATAGAGGTAAACATGAACACTGTACATTTTCTCGCAGTTGTTAAATTTCTATAGGATTTTTTAAGTAGCTTTCACAATATCTTGTAAAATTCATAAAAACGTCTGATCTGATTTCCCACACACCGTTTGTCCTGTCTCACTCAGTGGTAAACTCTTGTATCCATATTTCCAGCCCACATTTGGACCCAATCCCCACAACTCGCCAGCCTAAAAACAATCACATATACTATGATTATTTTTCTCCATTCATTTTGCTTTGATTTTTTTCAGGCTGTTCCTTCAGCAACATAGTTATCTGTTGTGCACATGCCCGGCTGACACAGCCGGGGTCTTTAAGAGAACAACAGTTCCTGGCTGCATGTGCACACACACACACACACACACAAAACCACAAAGACTCTGATAAGCTTGTGATTTCCTTTCAGAGTGCCAGGCAACAGAGACCAGCACAATACCATAGACCACAGCCAGTAATCTAAAACAGGCTAAAAACAGAGGAGCATAGAAGGAAAATATGACTTTATGAGTTAAACAATGCACTTAAAATTGATCCTGATTTGGGTGACTTTTCACCTTTTTAATTCAGTATCAAATATAAATCACGCACTCACTCACTCATCTTATACAGTATACCACTTTATCCTGTATTCAGGGTCGCGGGGACCTAGAACCTGTCCCAGGAGCCTTAGGGCACAAGGTGGGGTACACCCTGGACAGGGTGCCAATCCATCGCAGGGCACACACACACACTCACGCACTCATTCACATACTACGGGCAATTTGGGAACGCCATTTAACCTAACCTACATGTCTTTGGACTGTGGGAAGAAACCGAGCACCAAGCACGGGGAGAACATACAAATCTCTCCAGATCCAAAGCTATCATTAGTCTCTGTGATGATCCTGAAGTCTTCATTAGCTGTCCTACCTGTATGTTGTCAAGGTGTTTGAGTGTCCAGAAGAGGGACTTGCTCATAAAGCCCTTCAATAGACCTGTATTGAGTTCCCTGTTTATTTCATTGGCAACCAACTCATTATAGCTTAAATGTTTTCCATCATTAGTTGCTTCCATTCAGAGCCAGTTTCACTTGATGACAACTTGCCTTGTTGCCTCAAGTGTTGACTTCAAGTGTGGTCTCTGTGATGACATAATTCCTGGGTTGACCTTAACCTGTCTATCTTGTGATGTGTAGAGCAGTCCAACTGATGATCAGGCTGGGTTAATGGCTTGTCCTTCAGACTTATGAAAGCAATGGCCTGTTTCACTAGATGGCATTTCTGATTGTCATCAATAATACCTTTCCCCTAAAACCTTTAGGCAAAGGTGAAAAATAAAACCCGGGGAACCTGTTTTTGGTACAGGTAATGTTTTTTTATTTATTATTATTATTATTATTATTATTATTTTGCCCTGACCCACCAGAGGAGGTTGGATGGCCTGTTATTAGACACTGTAAAATGATTGGATCAAAGATTTGACCTTTCATGGACATTGCTTGATCTCATTTAGTCCACAGCAAAAATTCTGCATCAACTAACCTAATTGAGACTTTTTGACTGCTGTTTGTACCATCCAAGGTTCATTTCTGTGGACCTTGTTTCTCAAGGTTGTGAATAGCAACCATACAACCAAGCCTGCCTGACCTACATACATATGTTCCACCAGTTGGCTGTGCTATGTTCTGCTTTCTTATTCATTTCTTTCATTCTTTACCTCAGTACCTATACCTATAGTGTCCTAACACACAGTAAAGTGTTAAGAACCTATGCATTCCTATGCAATTTCCAAGTTTAAATAAATAAATAAATAAATAAATGAATGAATGAACAAATAAAATGTATCTTGCTAGCCTAGATTAACAGTGCATCTCTTGGTCTGTCTGCGTATTGCTTGCTGGCTAGCCACTTCTATGGCTGCCTTCTCTGACCCTGTACTTGACAACAGTTGTACAAAGTGGGAAACAACTATTTATTACATTGTATAATAGCAAATGGGTAAATTTGTGTAAAAACTCATAATCTATGAGTGTATATACTCTATGTTTAATGTCACAACGTCAAGCTCTTTGTTATAGCTCCTTGTCTGTCTCACAGTTTGGATCTTTTGCCTTGTGTCCACCGCTCACATATTCCTTCATGTAGGATTCTTGTTTTCTCAGTTGTGTTTGCACATTGATTAATAAATATATCCGCATTTGTGTGTCACTTTTGCTTCCAATACCTAACACATATAAATCTTGTGAAGCATTGGGTTCTCCTGATCCAGTAGTCATTATTTTGCTTTGCAACACTAATAAACAGTCACACTGAAGAGTAAGGCAAAAGGGCAGTTATTAAACTGTTTTGCTCATCATGAACTGAACTGTCCACTCTTAACAAGCAATGGTCCTCTCAAAACAAGCAATTCCATCTACCTTATTCAAAATAGCTAAAATACCCATTGTCCTTACTCATTAGAAGTGAGCGTGTACATGCTTGACACTTAGGGAAAGCTCCATAGTGTCTGGTTTGTAGAGATGTAACTCTGAAACCAGATCTGCTATTCAATGAGACACAGAGGAGCTCAACTGCATGATGATAAAGTATGTTTCTAATTTCTTTGACTGTCTCATAAAGTGTGTGTGTGAGGAGGGTGACGGGGAATGAGTATGTCTGCTTTCTTTAAGGAAAAGGAGCCACTTGGGATAACACTGGAAAATGCAATAATAAAAACAGCTATTGTATCCTTTCAAGCACAATTCTCATCATTTGTTTCGTATTTCGATGGAAAATCAGTTTAACAGTGGAATTTTCCTTTTGGAAACTGTCCATGCATGCTTTTTATCTAACGAGATCCTGTTTTGAATTGAAAGAGTGATGGCAGCATGGAGGATTAACCTCAAGCTTCATAAAGTTTTCTGGTTGCTAACTTTTTTTTCTTTTCTTTTACTGTATATATATGCACAAACTGTAAAATGCACAAACTGGATTTAGGGTAGTGTGTGGATTCTCACAACTGTTGTTGCACTGGTGGAATTCACAACCTACAGTGTCTAACATTATTTTTGTATGTTATCATTTATTTTATATAAACACCAATAGCTATAACCAATATACCTACAAGTAATATCAGCCTACTGCATTCTATCAGTGGAAAAGACAGATTCTCTGATTGTTGTTTGCTGGTGTTTTAATTTGCATTTACCTGCATGTGTTGCTGTTAAAAGCAGAAAAATTTATTTTCAGACATAAACAAGAAAATCTGTGTATTTAGGTGTGTATGTGGGTGGGAGTTTACATGTGGGTTATAACCTTGGTTAAATGCTTGACCCTCTAAAACCACCAGAAAATTCAGCTGTAACAACATAATCAAGTTGTCTTGGTGGTGGTGGTGGTGGTGGTAGAACTGGTGGAGTGGGTGTGAGTGAGACAGGAGTCCTTATGACCTGTGTTCTCTTAATAATATCCAGAGGCATGGTGGGTAGGGGGCTAACTTCATTAGCATACCTGTATCTTCATGACCACTACCATTTGCTCTATCCACAAAGTGCTATCCAAAACATTCTTTCTTTCTTTCTCTTTTTTCTTTCTTATTCATTATTGAAATTACTTATCTATTTATTTATTCATTATCTATCACTTGTTTTACTTTGACAAGACAAGTGTTTTCTAAATACTAATTAAATAAATAGAACATTAACCATTTTGGTTGAACTTTTTTTTTTTGCAATTATTGATAATGTGTGACGTTGAAGCATGTACTGTACATAGGAAGAATACTGATATTGTTTCAATATGAAATATTGAATTTGCTATTATTTTCAATATCAATCTTTACACCCAAGTCTCACCCTTGGTTCTGTGAATAATTTTACCTCGATACTGTTGATGTACCTGATAACAGTTGTTGTAATCATAAAGACTTGCTCATCCTAGGACTCTTATTTACATGTACTGCACTTGCCCATACAAAGCATCTTGTAAACATGCCCAGTCTTATAGCTAAGTTTGAAAGTATTGAGTATGCGAGAGCTTTACTTCACAACTTCCTGATAATGTGAAATTTAAACAGTGATCAAAAACACAACGTCAAGCTAAGAGTGACCACTCAACTTTGTGTCTTTCTTTTTTAACACACACACACACACACACACACACACCAATAAAAACATATTAAGTACAACGAGAGTAAAAGCAGCTCCTAAATTACCTCTATGCTCCTTCATTCTCACATCTCCGCATTCTTATTATGGAAGCACTCCAAAACCATGTTCAACTCATCAGTCTGTCAGTGTGAAAGGCTAAAGTGTAGCGTTTGTCCTCTACTTTCCTCTGTTTCTTTCCTTTCCTCACTCCCATGCAATCCCAGATATCAGTACACAAAGGAAATCCATCTCAGAGAGGGAGTGGCTGCTATGGAATGTTTTATTAGTGTTATTCCTGGCAGAGAACATTGCCCAGACTTCTGTATGCCGCTGACCAGAGGTCCAGACCCCACTGTAGCAAGCAGCACATAACAAACACATCTTTCAGGTGTACAAGCCAGCTGGACACAGAGTCAGGAGGAATGCCAGCTGAGCAGGACTACAGCTGACTGTTCCTTCAGTGTTTTGCAACACATCTCTCTGTTTCAAGCAAAAGAAGCAGTACAATCAGGATCAAAATGATGTCACAAGACAGAACTCAGCAGGCATGATGGCTCATATTCTCATCAGTACAGTTGAAAATACTATATTTGTGAGTTACATTTAGTAGGCTTCTTTAGACATACGGTAGCCCTGAAGTATACTATGGCATTTCCCAAAATATATAGTGCATTTTGGGAAATTATTGTGTTTCAGTTAATGTTTTTGCGTTTTGGGAAATTTCATTGTAAAAAATTAATTGTAAAAGCTTTTTGATTTGATTTATTTAAAAAAAAAAGATTTTATCAATTTTTTTAAGATTAATCATGAAGCAAAACCATGACAAATCTATAATCTAATCAATTAACTCGAATGATTCTACAGAGCAATTCCAACATTTTTAGTTCAACCCCACACACAACTTTAGTTTCTACCTGTAGGTAGTTTTTTCAACTTATGTTACCATATACAACCTCTTAGTATATGTACTGTATACAGGAATGTTATGAAGCTTAAAAGGAAGTAGACCATTGGTGCCTCTGTTTAGTATACTGTATGTAGCTTGTATGGCTAGCTTTTTTTTGACAGTCTGCTAATGCTCTAGAACTAAATCGACCACAAGATGCAAACTACTAGTGACACAAGCAACCTTTAACTTTTTAGAATGAAACACAGACAGCAATACAGCAGACAGCAATAAGGAATACAATAAAGATTGAATTCTACAAAACAATCTCTGTTACTGCTACTGTTGCTGCTGATGAGTCCAGTTCTTATTGCAGTACACTACAGTTAATCTCATCAAAAGTCACACATTGGCTTTTGTCCAACCAAGTTAAGACAGAAAGTGGAAATTTCTTGCAATTTTATTCCACATCACATATTGTGACGTGCTGTTCATCGGTATTAGTGGTATCAGTGGTATGCCACACACTGAGAGTCAACACAGTATTAAAAGGAATTGCCTAACAGATGTGTGAGTCAGAACAAATAAATGACCAAAGCATTTGGGAAAGGCTATGGGACATTTCCAGAGTGAGAACTGTTTCCATATTTGATAATGTCGAGTGATTTGATCATACTCCTTTGAGAAGAATGTTATCTGGGTGGGAAAATCGGCTTGCCTTTATTACCTCAGTCATTTCTTCAGTATGTATAGAGTTACACAGCAAAGAGTTATACATTTCAGTTTGACTTTTCATTCAACAAAGTATGAAGCAATAACGTGTTGTGCTTTAAGATCCTTTAAATGTACCTAAACAAACATAAGCCTGGTACAATCTGTTATTTCAGCACTTGTACTTCACTGAATCTATAAGTCCCTACTCATAATAAAACATAACTCGGGCAAAACTGATATCCACCACCATGAAGTTGTTAACAAATCAAACATGAATGGCCTGCTGAAAAAATTAGCCTAGTATTGGCTGAAGAATTAAAAACCAAAACAGAATTTAGACATATAAAACACAGACCACCAACACATACTCCTCACTGGGCACCTACATACACACACCGCATACTGGGCTTTCATACAAACCACTCACTCACCCGGTTCCAACATACAGTACACTCCATGCCGGACTCCAACTGATTGGTTCCCAAGACACGTCAAGGTACTTCAAGGTGCAAACACTACTTTGTGAGCCATAACAGACCATAATATACACTGCTTATCCACAAACAGGGGTAACTGGGAAAGCACAACACCACTGGGCTGCCATATGAACCACTCAATGGTATCCAACATACACTACACACTGGACCACAAGGAACACCAGTTATTAGAACTCGACATACTAGACCTGCTGATTGGTTCCCAAAACACATCGACTCCTAGGTGCAAGCACGCCACACTCACAGGGCTCCAACAAACACCAATGCTCACTGGAAATACTCAAAAAATTCTAACTGGGCTTCAGTACAAACCACTAACAGACCTCAAATACCCTCTATATATGGGTTACTAAGACACCAATACACACCACTCAATGGGTCATAGCATGACTCCAAATCATTTGGCAAACTATTTTTTCCAATAGGAGTGCAAGACATAAGTACAACATATAGCGTTGCTTTCTTCTTGAATTAGATTAAGATGTTGTTTAGCTTGTTAAGAACAAATCAAATAAAAATTTGGAAAATAAGCAAGTGGTTATTTATTTCGATTACAGATTTTTTTTTTTGTAATGATAACAGCCATTTGATTAAAAAAAAACTGCTGTGTTTATTTTGTTTCATTAATTGTATGTGCTGTCTAATTCAGTCCTTGTGTTATGCTTGAAAAGAAAGCAGATGTTATCTTGCGCGTTATCTTGCTTGACTGAACTACACTAAATTTTAAAACAAAACTGGATGGAGCATACATCTCTGTAGAACCCCAAACTCTTACAAGATGAGGTGTTTGAGCTCAGTAGACTTATAAGAGTAGACTATGTTGAAGACTTGGTTCATGAACAGTGCAAACACACAAAAATAACCACAGAAGAAAGAGACTTTCAAGATGCCTTTCACTCATTGGCTCATATTTCTATACATTTCATATTTAAGAAACAAAGCCTCCCACCCATGCAACCCTTGCACCTTAAATCCCTCAAACCCTCAGTGTTACTCTGCGCTCCAGAACAATCCATAAAATATCTGCACAAGTGTCCATATGAGTGTCCATACAGATGTCTGTAACAGATTTAAAGTAACAGATTAAAGAGACTTTCATGCAGCTGCTGTCAGGAATTTTATGCTTGGTCAGACCACTTTCACATTTTCGTTCTTTGTAATACGTTGTGCTGACTCATCAAACTTTTCTTAATACAGGAAATCACTTCAGAGTGAAACATTCCTTTGTACCTTTTCTCAGTTCCAGGCAGTGGCTAATCTGTGCTGTGGTCTACAGGCAGTTGTAGAGTAGATGTTCTCACACTTGACCTGCTCTCCTACCACTGACAGTACCTCCTCCAACTGTGCTCCACTCTCCAGCACCATGACACCATACTGGAGAGACAGAAAAATGGCATGAGAGAGACATAAGCAAAGAGAATCAAAATAAATAAGCAATGTAAATGAAGAGTAGAACATGTGGGTATGTATTGTGGCGTGGGCGGGTCGGCGGCTGACGACCATCATGCCTTGCGGGGGTTTTCTATGTGTCCACCGTGAGTAGG
>JAQQZS010000001.1:5927650-5938061 GCA_030068045.1 Platyallabes tihoni
CCTGGGATAGGCTCCAGGCCCCCCGCGACCCTGATCACAGGATAAAGCGGTATAGAAGATGAATGAATGAATGTATATTTTATGTATTTATTTTTGGGGGGTTTTGGAACCTATAATCTGAGTTTTCATTATTTATTATGGGGGAATTTGCTTTGATTTACGAGTGTTTTGAAATATAAATCCGTTTCCAGAACGAATTATGTTCGTAATCCAAGGTTTTTAATTAGTAATCCACTGTATTTAATTAGTTACTAATTAGTTACTAGTAAAGTTCTTGAGCAATACTTAGGTCTTTACGTAGTTGCCCATTGAATCCAATCAGTGGCCCCTTTCACACAGAAATAACGAAGGAATCCGGTGTGAAGCCGTCCTTAGTGTGTGCTTATAAGAAGTGCAGCATCATTCCACAATTAGAGGAGACATGACGTTTAACACAACAGCATCAGCATCTAGAGTGACGTGTAACACATGCAAACAACAAGCACAGATGAACTGAGTGCTGAGGAGCTGAGTCTGGTTCCTTCCGAGGTTTCTTCCTACTGCCATCTAAGGGAGGTTTTCCCTCAGCACCGTCGCCCTCGACTTGTTCATCAGGGACGAAATAATAGTTATAGTCTATTCTTTTATAGTACTACAAAGAGTTCTATACTTTTCCCATTCAAGTTGCAATTTATTTCCATTCATTTTCACTTCTGTAAAGCTGCTTTGTGACAACGAGGACTATTAAACGTGATATATAAATAACACTTCATTGAACTTAATTGAAATTAAGGGTCAGGTGACTTCTTTAGATTTAGTGTTCTTTATTGGGGTGTTATCCTCTATGTTGCTGACTGGTGCAGGAGGGTGGAGGGATGGGGGTCGGGACTGAGATAGAGGACCCGAGTAGGTGATAGATTAGGCAGCTGACGGGTGATTGACAGGTGGCTGTGATGGAGAGGCCGGATTGGTCTATCAAATCTGCAGTAAGAGTCATTTCACTGGGTTGGAAGATGGAGGTCAGTACAGGGGGAGTCTTCTTTTTATAGTTTATTAGACTGAGTAATCCATTCTTCTTATCAGACTGCTGCTATTTGGCTTCTCTGATAGCTTTCTCGAACCGTCATGCATTTCTGCTTGTCTCTTTTATTCCTGTGCAGAGGTCTGAGCTCCACATTCTACCATGGTTTGTTATTGGGGGTGTAGGTGACGGTTTAATGGCGATGCAGATTTCCTGATGGAAGCTGATGCAAGATGTGGTTCCATGTGGAGACTCATCCATATGCCCTCTCTGTGGCACTGGCGCACTACTGCTCCAGCAGTCCATGTCTGTATGACTTCATATACAGTACGGTGTCAGGGTGTGCGTTCTTCATGGGGCTATACGACTGGGGTCAGGTGTGGTTAGTGGCTAAGGCATTGGAACACGATTCAGAAGGTCCCAGTTTCAAACCTCACTGCCAGTTCATCCTGTTAGGCCCTTGAGCAAGGCCCTTACTCCTAAACTGCTCAGATGTATAATTTGATAAAAGTCTAAGTTGCTCTGGATAACGACATCTATCAAATGCTTATATGTAAATGTCCAACAGTACTTCCTACCCAACTGGCCCGGTCTGGGCGTGCTTTTTTTTTTAACTCTTTGCAACTGTGTTTGCTTATTATTGTGTCTATGAATCTAGCAAACAATTTCATATTAAGCAGAACATAATGAATCTTCTACATTAAGAAGAACCCAAAATACAGTATCTGCCTGGCCCAATCTGATCCTAATGCTTTACACAGCACTAACTCCTGATGAGCCAATGACTCACTATACAGTGATAGATAGTTTGCATGTTCTCCCCGTGCTTGGTGGGTTTCCACTGGGTACTCTGGTTTTCACCCACAGTCCAAAGACATGAAGATTAAGCTAATCAGTGTTTCCAAATTGCTCGTAGTGTGTTTGTGTGTGTTCCGGAGCCCTGCCCTGTATGTCTCTCACGATCCTATTGAGGATAAGCGGTAAAGAGAATGAGTGAGGGATAAGAATGATTCACTGTAGAACAAAGCAGAGCCCAGTTCTTTAATAGGCAGAACCTACAGCTTTGATCCACATCCAGCAGGAGAGCGCTCGATCCACACTCACCAGAACTAAACGCTTTATCAAAGGAAAGGTTAGAACTCAACGTTTCAAAGCAGAACCCATTGATTAACTGTGCAGGAAACTGAGCCCGGTTCTTTAATCGGCATCACGCAACCTGCTTCCAACAGCACCAGAGGGTTCAGTCCATACCTAATGACACCTATCACAATCACACACTCAGCAGCTGAGAGCTGGTCTCCACAGAGCCGCTCTGCACTGCAGTATAAACCTCACACACTGTGGTTTACACACTGTGCCTCGTACAGTCGGGTCACGTGAGCAGGCAGATGAGAACGAGCGGAACAGTACCACTGTGTTTTTACTGAGAGTGATGGTTCTGCCGGGCTTTAACCCGTCCGAAGGCGTGAAATAAACCGAGATGAGTGAGTGTAGACCATTAAATGAGCTTCCTCTGGTGTTCGATGTGGCTTCCTCGTCCAGAAGATGGGCCGTGGATCTTAAGAACATGTTGTTTTTTTCGTAACCGTCATGTTTTAAGGGAATAAATTTAGCGTCTCAACCATCTGGAGAAAAAGTGAAGGGAAAGAAATCCAAAGCCGTCCAAGAAATGAGTAAACTGTCATTATAAATAGAGTAATTGCCTTCTTAGTCACACTAAAACCATCCTGACACTTTGGATTCCCCCAGACTAATTGGCATTTAAGAAATCAATATGCTTAGACTTAAAAGCATGAGCAATTGCGATGCATATTTAGCTCCTCGCCGAGCTCAAGCACAACTCTGTTTTGAATTCACGCAATCCAATTCCTGATATTCACAAATGCTAATCACCTTGAAGTCAATTCAAATGCAATAATCACAGGAGACTGTCAACTGAACAATCGGCCTAATTAAACTGAAATAGTCTGATATGCAAACAATGAAGAGATCAAATAACATCAATTCAGACAGATAGATTCCAAATCAGGATTAAGATGTTTTCTTTTTTTTTTTTTTTTTTCAGGAAGCTTTTGTGTACGTAAAGTTCTTTAGAAGTTCCTCTTGTAATTCATGAACTACCAGATGAATGTTTCTGGACACTGAGTCTGAGGGGTCCTGAAGCCTGGACTGAACCGGTACTGGACCTTGAAACACTGTGCCGTGCGGCTCTGCCTTGTGCGTGTGTGTTTGTGTGTGTGTGTGTGTGTGTGTGTGTGTGTGTGTGTGCGTGTGTGCGTGTGTGTGTGTGCGTGTGTGCATTACTGCACACAAATGAAGTGGAGAGATATACATATACATATACATAGCAGCAACAACAACAACAGCAATAATAATAATAATAATAATAATAATAATATTACCTGATTAATAAAATTTGGGAATTTTTTTTGAGAAAATCATACATATAGCACAAGTCAAAACTTTGGATACACATTCCTAATTATTATTTTTTAAATTCTTTGTATTTGTTTGTTCTTATTGATTGCTATGTTGATTACAGTTTAAATAAATGAATTAATTAATGCATAAAAACTCCAGAGTTAGACCCAGCTTTGAAAGTTTCAAACTGTACACATTTCACTGTCTTTCTTTAGAGAGACAAACAGCTATATATCTGACTCATACATTTTATATATACATTATAATAAACATAGCAATAATAATATTAAGAAGATGATGAAGAAGCAGAAGAAGAAGAAGAAAAGGAAAAACAATAAAGAATAGAAACATAAAAGAAGTGGGGGGGGGGAGATTATCATAAAAAAGACCAAGGCAAGTTGCATAACATTGCAACACAGACAATATTTACTGTAATATTGGTAATTTATTTTTTTTTTAGATAGAGAGAGCAAAAAATATTTATTTATTTATTTATTTAAAACAACTGATATAACTGTCCCATGATATAAAGCCTTTCAAAAGAAAGTTGGGGGGGAAATATTGTTCTTGTGTTTTTCTTTTTTATGTTGAAGAATGTACTTGATTCAACTCTTGTCTCAAGTACAGTTTGTTCATGTATTTATTTATTCATTCATTTTTTTATTGACTACAATGTGTCACCGTGTGTCCTGGCACATTTTAATTTCTCTATCTTTGCTAACAGAGCTCATGCACCACACACTTTATTAAAACATTCCCAAGTCTGGCTTGTCAGTAATTCCTGTGAAATCCTTTACATTCCTATATTTATTGCTCCCATTGGGAGTGGACACTTTTTGATGTGTAATGGCACATCCCAGGACTGGCCTGCTGGAGCGGGTCACTGCACTGTAAACTAGATTCAGACTCTGAGCGTCATGCCTTTTACATAATTTAAACAGGAGCAGCCTGCAGCACAGCTCTGGAGTCAGTGGTAAGATCAGTTTTAGTGAAACACAAGCCGATACACATCCTTAGAGCGCCACCCACTGGCTGCATGCCACTGAAAAAAGTCACTGGTGGTCATTGATATTTTATTACATCTCAAGAGTGTATTCATAAATAAACACATGCACACGCACGCACGCACACACGAACACACACACACACACACACACACACATACACACACACAAGAATTCATGTAGTAATGTGTACTCAGACATGGCAGTGCCTGCTTTATCATCAGTGTTATAATACGTAAAATAAATGATATAATATGCATATAAATATATAATATGATGTAAATATATCCTTTATATTTAGTATATTTTGAATTAAATTGAACTAGCTATGATAAATTATGATTAGTGCATTTGTTAGAAAACATACCCATATTTGTACATATATTTGTATTTTAAAAATTTATAAAAATATTTGTAGTCTTATTTGTCTTATCAAAAATCCAATTTGTACTTGTGTACAACACTACATAATTACACTTTCACAATTTAGCATGACCAAAACCTAACATTGATACACACATGTGCACACACACATACTTCAGCACAGAAACCATGGATCATTAGATTGTAATAAAATATGTGGAAAAGCTTGTCAAAAGTCATTCATCTTCTCTAATCCAAATGCTCAAAGGCCATGTGCACACACACACACACACACACACACATATGTGTGCACACACACACACACACACACACACACACAAAGAGGAGAATTACCTGGAGCACATCCACTGATTGTATGCCATAATGTCCAGCACTGCAGAAACAATTTAACTTTTTCTTTTCATAACTGAACTCATGATCACCTCCATCTCCCTTTGCACTCAGACATGCTCTCTATCTGTCTCTCTTTACTCATCTCATTTGGTCTTTCTTTACTTTCTCCCTCTCCCTCATTTTAATTTATACTGACGTGGAATTAAACACGCTCCGGCCAGATAGTCTCAAGAAACGTGAGTCTCAGGAAACGTGGATAGAATCTCACTCAGGTCTTCACGAAGTGAAAACAGCCAATTTGGAGTCATTTTATGCTTCATTCTACAACATACTTGTGTGTTTTCAGCATGAGTTTCGCCCACACACACCAAGATCTCATGAATGACTGATTGATTGAAAAAAGTTTCAAAAAGATTAAATAATAATAATAATAATAATAATAATAATTTATATAAAATATGTTTCACATCTGGTGTTAAATTTTATGCTTGTGTACATTTTAACTGAGCAATTTAATGATATCTAAACATAAACAAACATAAACAAACATGGTTAATGTTTATTATATATTCATTATGAGACTCAAACAATAGTAGAAACCTCTCATTCACTTACACATGTAAACACAAAAATACTTTCTTCTGCACAGAATCTATTTTTACCTAATACACTAAACCTCTCAAATAAAACCCAAACATACTAATTTTATTTTTCCCTGTTGCTGTCACGTGTTTCTGCTAAATTCAGACATGTCAGATGTCCAGACTGGACCGGAGAATCACTGGAGCTTAGTTTGCATTTGTTTTGTATTAGTGAGTATTATGTCCCTTTTAGGGGTGGGCAGGAAGTATGCTTAGTGATGTGCATTTTATTATATCCCTCAGTACGCCAGAGAAAGGGAAGCACATGTCGGGGGCTGAAATATTAGAGATTTTAGATTAGCCTGGGGAATTGCTTTCTGGATTCAACAATACTCCGTCCAACAATTCTCACACCTCCTTTCCCACAACCCTTAGCCGCCACAACCACCCCCAGAACCAGCCTGTTGCAGACTAATGGAACTTTCTGACAGGAATACGTCAGACGGTGTAAAACAGAAAGCGTATTCGCATGGCCATTTCAGTGTAGAGGCGGAAATAGCTATGCTGGCAAGAAGGAAAAAAGGGGCTCCTGCATTAATGGGTGGAAAAGCACCTGTTTGTGGGCTGATGGTGTCTGCTGAACTCAGCTTCTCTTTACTGTGCTGTTATTTTTTGAGTTCTGTGTGGTTTCATGCCTGGTGAAGCATGCACAGGGTCAGTGATGGATACAGACCTCGCATTAATTCTGCAATTGATGGGACTGGATATGAAGTTTTTTTTTTTGTTCCATGTTGGAAACTAATTTGTGCTTAATTTAAAGGTCTAAGACTACTACATGGTTTTATATATATATATATATATATATATATATATATATATAATTCAGCCTGAAATTTAAAAAAATGTAAAAAAAAATTAATATTGCGACAAAAAAAACAAATTTAGATATATAATAAAACTGTAAAATTGGCATGCCTGTACATTGAAGATATACTACTCATTGTTACTTGTCAAATATGTATTCATTAGAAATGAGGAATACATAGTACTGCACAAAAAGTCTTGAGCCAGCCTTCATTTTTTTGTTTTGTTTTTGTTTTCTCGTATTTTTAATGTTGTCTTGACAAATAGTTCTCCAGGCTTCCTGAGGTACTTTTTGGATCTCATTTTCGTCAAGGTTTTGTCTCTCATTATCAGTCCAGTTCCTATACCTGAACCGTTTTAGATGAATATTGTTTGTTTGTTGGCTTACTATAAAAAATGTAAATTAAATCAAATAAAAAACAGTGATAAACAGGTGCAGATGATGACAGATGATCAGGCTGGTGATTATGTATGGACAAACAACATGTTGAGCACACCGGGTAGTGCGTTGCCGAGTTGCCCAACCCTCATCTTTTCTCATCTGAGCATTGGGACCAGCAATGGTGAAGTAATTTGTATGGCATAGGGTTAAGGTCCATTCCCAAGCCCGCAACAATGGCAACCTAGTATTGGCAGGGCTCAAAAGCCAACCCTGGGATCATCGGCCCAGAGCCTCAACCATCTGAGCTAGCACTGTCCCATGTTTGTACTTTTAATATTATTTTATATAAGAAGATTACCTGCTTTACATGTTTTTCAGCTCTGATCATCTCTGGTCGGAGATTCCTCAGCAGTGGCTCATTTACGTAAACACTGAATCCTTACATTTTGAAAAAGAGCAAAACAGTGTCAGAGCTTGTTTGAAAGTATGACAGTATGAAAAGTGTATTATCTGATAATATCAGATAAAAATCTGTATTAGAGCATTAATGCAAACTCACTTTAACAGTTTACCTTAAACTGTGTGTGTGTGTGTGTGTGTGTGTGTGTGTGTGTTTAGCCTTAAGGCCACATTTTTAGCACCTCCAGCGTCTCACTCCCATATTGCACTATATGTAGCATAGAAGGAAAAAAGAAAGAAAAGAAAAACAAGAGGAGTAAACGTTTCAGACTTGACCACCCGTAACTCTCTGGGAGCTGGAAATCTGAGAGCTTTGTAAGATTTAAGTCCAGCCCTGAGGACGAGGCACGCTGACTCCGCAGTAGTGTCCCAGAATGCCGTGTGTGGTGTTTACTTTGCTGATCCCATGGCTAGGGCTCCAGAGGGACAGCAGACCACCAAGGACTCTCTGGCACCGTGTGGCTGGGTGGGTCCAGCGGGTACACTGGGCTGATGGGAAATCTTGGCCAGTGCGTGGGAGTGCCTGAGGTCAAAACCATGTCAGGAATTAGTCGGATAAGAGTGTGTAGATTTATGTATTTATTCATATTTGGTTTTTTTCTGTTTAACTATGGCCTCGCGGTTCACTCCTGTGTAAACACGGTTGGAGTTTATGACTGCACATTAGGGCTGAATTTATTGTCTGGGATGAATTCGTTTTTGCTTTCACCACAGATCACGAACCGTACGCATGGTGCATGATGTGTAGGACATTTAATCTGAAAAATTGGCAATTAAACAGAAGTGTGAAAAATAATGGGGCATAAAGGAATATTCATTTATATTATATCACTTATAAGTGTTTAAGTATGCACTTTACCTTACTTTATTCTTCATGTGTTGATTTGTTTAAAAACTAATAGTACTTTTAATTTGTAATATTTCTAAAAATAGACAACAAATAATTTAATAAGATAAATTTTTGTCATGTCAAACTTATAATGTTTTTATCTTTTACTGACAGATTATTTTTGTAGATGTTTATTTCTAGAAAGGCATATACTGTACTTATCTGTCATAGAATAATATTGGAATTTGAAGAAAAAAAATTCCATGGCTTTATATTTATTGTAATAATCATTTCATTGTGTAAATTTTTTTTTCTTTATTCAAGATACTAAACAAATAACTTCTTGCTCAAACAAAAGTGCAGTAACTCATCTAAACACATTTCTCCTGCTCCAGAAAAAGTACAGCTTCACATTTTTGATTTAAGTTGAAGTAGAAAACTGCATTGTATAAAGGCTTTATTCCTTAACTACCAAATAACTTACAAAAACAGTTTTAGAGATTATTTTATCTAAATGGTAATAGCTAAACTGGGATGATAAATACAAAGTGCTTAAAGATCAAAGTCATAAAGTTATTTGAATTGTAGCAAGTGAGTCTATTTAATTGACTTGGCTTTTAATATTAATTTAATCTAATATTATTTAGTGTAATCTAAACATCTTTTTTCAGTTTGTAATAAATGACATATAAAACTATTTGTTACATTTATTTTGTCAAGTAATGGTCACCACTTTATCTCTACATTGTTTTATTAATTTATGTTTAGCAGCCTATTTATTAATTGTAAAAATAGCAGCCTATTTGTTAATTAGCCTATTAATTAAACTACATTGTTTTATTAATTTATGTTTAGCAGCCTATTTATATTTGATTATCATCTATTTCAGAATAGGATTTGTGCAAACCTCAAATCTGAATCCAAAATTATATTTTTGTACTCATTTTACTTGGTGAAAGAAATGTTAATATATTTTTCTTCTGATTATCTTTAACATAATAATAATAATAATAATAATAATAATAATAATTTTCCATCAGTATTTGCAGCTTTATTTTGCAATGCCATGTATTTATGCAAAGCAGAGAAAATGCTTTTGTGCGCTTTAGTGTCCTCCTCCAGGAAATGTAGTGGTTAACCCTCGTGTGCAATTTTTACTTATATTTCAGGAACTGTGATAGTCACTTTTTCCGCAAAACTTTTCAGCTCTAATAGTGTTTAATTTATGCATATACAGTATATGGCAGTCCACTCTATATTATTATATATCATAATATATTTCTGTTTTATTATATATCATAATATATTTCTGTTTTATTGTTACTATTAGAAGGAACAACACTAGATCCACCAATCCTTATCGCATGAAACATTTCTATGTTGGCGGGTGTGACCTCTTCCAGGATGAATCTTCCCATCCTCCCCATCCACAGCTCAGTAGTAATTATATAGGTCTGTTACAATATAACAACGCTTTAATTATTCTTGAAAATCGAATAATTAAAACACATTAAAATATATGATCATTATTGCATTGGTATGTGCATTCTGTGAAAAATGTGCGACAACAGCATTCAGTCAATCATCAATAAAAAAAATTAAGTTATATTGAATGGAATGGTTACTTTGAAAATATAAGCCTCTTACTCAAATATGGAAGCTTCTGCCCATTATGTCTATTTACTAATTTTATTGAAAGAACCCTTCCTTGAAGAGAGAGAGAGAGAGAGAGAGAGAGAGGTTGTCAACTTTTTTGGATTAAAGGTGTATTAAGTATGATCAGTCTTGCAACAAAAGAAGAGAAAAAATGGGATGTTTAGGTAGGATCAACATGTACTTCAGCTTTCCAAGCATTTTTTTTTCTCATTGACTGTATAAGTTTTTGATGAATCTTAATGCTTATTGTATTTAGTTGTTTATCATGGCATCATGCTCTCCAGGTTGTTGGTACAAATATTTTTCAAATGCTTCTTTAAATGCACATTTTTCATCAATTTATTCTTGAAGAAATATTCAAAAATATTGGTATATACAGTGCAGGCCAAAAGTTTGGACACACCTTCACTCATTCAATGTATTTTCTTTATTTTCATGACCATTTCCATTGGTAGATTCTCACTGAAGGCATCAAAACTATGAATGAACACATGTGGA
>JAQQZS010000001.1:5969700-5981181 GCA_030068045.1 Platyallabes tihoni
TCTCTCTCAGCGAGGTCCAGACCAGAAACTGCACCCTTGCAGTTTCTTCTCCAAAAAATTTTACCCCACTCAGCAGCGATACGGGGTAGGGGACCGCGAGCTGTTGGGCATAAAGTGGGCTTTGGAGGAATGGCGTCGCTGGCTCCAGGGCGCTAGTGAGCCATTCATTGTCTGGACCGACCATCAGAACCTCATCACGATCAGAAATTTAAAACAGCTCAACCCACGACAGGCACGGTGGGCATTATTTTTTGAACAATATAATTTCCACCTGTCATACCGCCTGGGGTCGATGAATCCCCCGGACGGACCCCGTGCCTGTCATTCCCTCGTCACGAATCATCGCACCCCTCCACTGGGACTTGGAAACGAGGGTCCGCCAGGCACAGGCTGCGGAGACCGAACCGGCAGTCGTGCCGCCTGGATGACTCTATGTGCCCCAATGCCTAAGAATGGAGGTTCTCCAATGGGGCCACTCATCTACCATCGCCGGACATCCTGGGACCAGACGAACCCTAACATTCATCAAACGAGCTTTCTGGTGGCCCTCCATGAGAAAAGGCATAACTGATTTCGTTCAGGCGTGCCCAGTGTGCGCCAGGGCCAAAGACACAAATCAACACCTGGAGAACTACAACCACTCCCAGTTCCTCGACGGCCCTGGACGCACATCGCCCTGGATTTCATCACAGGCCTGCCGATTTCAGAAGGGAAAAACACCATCTTAACCATCGTCGACCGGTTCTCCAAGGCAGTGCACCTGGAGCTCTCACCGGACTCCCATCAGCAAAAAACACAGCTGAGCTGATACTGGAACACGTAGTCCGACTGCATGGGTTCCCCAAAGACATCGCCCCAGTTCACCGCCCGGTTCTGGAAGGCCTTCTGCCGTCTGATCGATTCCACCAGTAGTCTGTCATCTGGTTACCATCTCCAGACTAACAGTCAGACGGAACGGACCAACCAACAGCTGGAGCGCTACCTGAGATGTTTTGTTTCTGATCACCAGCACTCCTGGGCCCGCTACCTCACATGGGCAGAACTGTCCCACAACCTCCACGTCTCCTCTGCTACCAACCTAAGCCCATTTGAGGTTTGCTATGGTTTCCAACCTCCGATGTTCAACCATCAAGAACCGGAGGTTGACGTACCCTCGGCCCAACAGTTGGTCCGTAGGTGTCGGCGGATATGGAATCAAGTATCGCCATCCAACGTGCCAACACCAGCTACGTCGCCCAGCATTGCCGCCGACACCCTCCAGGACGGTTGTAAAAAGTAGGTGACAAGGTATGGCTTTCGACAAAAAACCTACATCTGCACACAGAATCACTCTCACCCAGATTCATCAGACCATACCGCATCACCCTATGCATTAATCCTGTCACCTACCGGCTCCAGCTGCCTGCGGCGCTCCGGATTCCCCCAATATTACATACATCACAACTAAAACCCTTCATCACTTCACCTCACCTATCATACCGCACTATGACCTGGAAGTAATGCGGTCTCGAACCAGGAAGCATAAAAGGAGACAAGATGGCGCAGCACATCGCTCAGTCATTGAGTTCGCCCATGCCACTTCGGATTCAATCGCCGATTCGTGAGTACTCACTTTCTTGGGTTTGCTTTCAGATTGAGTGTGTGTTTATAGGACACGGGTTAGATTGTGTCTTTCACTTACTCCCCATTTGTGAGAGTCCTTAGACCAAATCGCATGATTATCCTGCCTATTCGTGTTCTTCCACGTTTGGGTTTACCATTCATGCAACAAAGGGCTAACCGCTAAAGCTACATCTTCTGGTCACCTAAGGTTAGTTTTTGACAACATCGGATGTCACAGATAGAGTGGACCAGTAAAAGTACTCAGGTACAACCATCATTATTAGATAATGCTAGGAAAGAACACTTGGATTTTTCAATGACAATGACAACAAATCGTTGGCACGTGGTGCATTCACATTTCGATTGAACCACACCAGAGTTTGTTTGGAAGAGGACCAGGATATGTTTTCATACGGTCTTGGTTCATTTGCTTGGTGTAAACCAAGGTTTGGATGGCAGGATTCACATTTGGCCAAGTGAACCCTACTAAGACAACAACTGCACCAGAGTTCATTTTAATTGAACTAAATATGTCAAGTGTGAACACACTCTTGCAGTAGTTATATTCATATTTACTTGTCTGCTGGGACTTACTGAGGACACTAGGTGCTTAAGAGTATTATTCAATGTATTATTCAATAGGGGGCATCTCTGTGGTGGTGTGATTTGACCATAACCCAAATCTTCCAATCAATTAACCACTGAGCCAATACTGAGTCCTCTAACCAGAAACCTTTACAACTAAGTATATTTCTTTAACACCATAATTTCCCAATCAAATAAATTATGAGGTTATAGAAATTTTGCCTGCGATGTCACGACATCGGTCCACCATTGGGCCTGCCACTTCATGATGGCAAAAGGGACCATTCTTACCAGATGCCAGTGCCAAAACACAGTCAAAACCAGTTATTACTAAATAGCTAACTAGCTAATGCAAACTAGCTTTTTCACAAGTCTAAATCCCAAATCCCTCTGTAGCTCATGATGAAGGGCACAACCTGTCCGTAATAATTGGTTCAATACCTTCTGTAGTGCACTAGCTTTCAATCTTATGTTATTCAGGATTTAAGACCAGAATAGTTAATTAGCTATTAATTAGAAAGCTTGAAATGTTACTATTAGCCAATGTTACCTGTACATTATTTTATAAAACACATCATATTCCATAGTATTGTCTTGTTAACAACAGAAGCTCTGAAAGAGCTAACTCTAATGCTATCAAATGACATCAAAACCAAGATGAATTGCATATTTGTACACCATCTGAGGTAATTATGTTATGACAAATCAAAGTACTGCAAATTATTATCCATATTAACTTTTCATCAATTTTCACATGCTTGTTTGTCTTCTGAATAAGTTGTGAAGTTTACCATAACAAACTGCAAATGGAAATAATTAGCAGAACGGAAGCTATCAGTTGCTAAGTCACTCTTTTATATGACAAAGCATCCAGTAAAACAGTAGGTAATCATCAGGCAATCTTTTTTCTTTTTCTTTTTTTTTTTTTTTACAAAATTCACCTCAAACCTAATTATCAAGAAAAATACATAGTAGACTACTGTCAGTTAAGAGTGCTTTCACCAACCACTGTTGTAACTGACATCACAGTAGGTCAACATTTCTATCACATTTTAATCAATCTGATTGATTGGACATTTCCATCAGTGGGTCAGTAATTCCTCATGACTCTATCCTTGGACAACTGCAAATAACAATCAGTGTGGCTTTTCATCCCCTACTTAAAAAGATCCTCCGTTTAATTCTCACAAGCCTGTCACTGTCCATCTCAGTTATAAATAATGAGTGTAAAGCCACATTAGAAATACATTCATTAAGTCCATAGAGTGTGAATATTATTGAAAGTGGATTTACATAGAGTACAATTTGAAAACAAATGAGTGTTTTATATATAGTATGAGATGAAAATAACTAGAGAGAGAGAGCGAGAGAGGGGGGAAGGGAGGAGACATTTAAATGTCAAAAGCACATGCTCACTAATGCAAAGGCTTTATATTCCTAAACCTCATAATGCAGTAGGAAAGACAACACAATCCTGCACACCCTCAGAGCCAGGGTCGTTATTCACATGCATACCATGCCAGTAATAAAATCCAATGAAGTCCACAAACTCTACCACCTCTTAAATTGTATTAATCCTTTATACCACAGCTTTTAAATCTCTGTCAAATCAGGCTAGCTAATTAGCTGCTACTAGCTTAAAATGTTGTGAGGGGTAGTTAAAAGTCAAGTGTGAAAGCACCCTAACATTATTTTAGTCATTTCTTTCCAGATGAGATTAGCTGTAATTATCATCTGTTTCATCGTCTTGTGAGAATTAGGTCCAGACAGTCAGAAAACATTCCATGCTTAATTCCTGTCAGCAGGGAAGTTGAGTTCTTTGTACTAAAAGTTCTGGCTTATGATTCTGATACAGCAATGTGGTTAGATTTACAAGCCAAGAAGAGCCGTTCCAATTGCAGTTGTGATTATTTGATTTGATTTAAAAAATGCATTAACAATCATTATATTTTTATCTAAAATGTGAAAGTATATTATAATGTAGGAAATTGTTGATGCATGACAGAAACCTTTACAAATGAGGATAAAAATGGCCTTTCAATTATCATTTTAATGGCAGAATTTCTGTCTAAAAATATCTGAAAAATCTGTGAAAAAATAGGATCTGAAAAAATAGTGTTTTGTGCCTTGTACTGCATATACTTATTAATAGTCAGATGTGCATAGAGATACAACTCATCACAGCAAAATTCACCTTACCATCCATCACAGGTGCTGACAGAAAGTGGCCAAAGCAAAGCCTTGCATCACCTGACGGGTTAATAATAGACAGTAAAAGCTGACCACTGCTTAAATATGGCAAGCATCTTGCCTTTCATTAATTGGTTTATGTGTGAAACCTGTTTTGTCAAACCAGCATGCATTTGTATTTAACCTGAACAGCTTCCTACAGTATACTATTCCCAAACTCATTCGTTCTGTGTTCCTGTAGTGGAAACCTTCATGTTAAAAATACTACACCAGAAAGTCCTTTCACAAAGATAAACTGAGCATATCCTTCCAAACAGGATTACTGATTATTCATCTTTAACATAATTTTCCACAGCTTATTATTTAGTGATCTACTATATAGTGCAGCCACCATAGCAAAGTCCCTGTGTAAGTGACTACTATATAAATGTTAATTATATGAACCTGTGATTCATTTGAGGCTATTTTGTTGTAGACACAATCATTATGCACTACACAAAAATGTTCACATAATTAAATGTAAATAATGGTTGATCTGTGATGAGAAAACTACTTTCACATGAAATCATCATTGCTCAGGATTTAGAGGACTACAAACTAACAAAAATTGAGAAAATGTGACTTAAAGAGAGAATCTGCTCATCTTATCATTCTGCACTTGTCACCATGTTGTAAAAGCGTAACGCCTTTTTAGTAGGCGCTGACAACTGGCTATTTTTCCCCTCACTGACAGTAACCTATTCCTCAGCCTTCCTTTTCTAAGAGTGCAATGAAAAGAAGCAGTCGAGACTGCATTTAGCAATATTTACATCAGTGATGTACTGTACACTGTGAGATATGTGATCGTTGGCACACAGTGATGATCGCGTCACAGGAGCTGGCAAGCCACGCATTGTTTCCAAGTTTCCAGAGCAGTATAGAATGATTTACTTCTGTTAGCTAAACAGCATAAACTTGATGTGTTCATTTTTATGTAGATTTGCCTATAATTACCATATAGAGAGATCAATTCCCCCTTTTTTCTTATAATATTAAGTTAAGCATAAGATTTTGTAATCATCATGAGAAAATTGTAGATTTGATTTGTCTGACAGGTGGCTCGCTTTCGAACTCTCTTATTTCTTGTCCAAAGATGAATCTCCTGTCAGCACAAGCAGCTCAGTGCTGAGTATTACATCAGTGACAGCATGTGATGGGAACGTAATGATCTATAAATGGTCTTGTATGCTTTTAAAACTGATACTATGTGCATTGCGAGGGTGTGGCTATGTGGTTACAGTGCAACAGAAAAATAATCACTATGGTACAGTACTGTGAAAAAGTCTTACGCATCCTCTCATTTCTTCATATTGAATTAAATTTACAAATGTTTTACTGTGACAGGCTGCTGAGTGCCTTAACATACAATTAAAAAATTGGTTGTACATGTAAAAAAAAAAAAACTCAGCAGTAACCTCATTGCTGCATTCATCTTTTCCAACTCAACATTCAGCATTACCAGTATACTAATCACCGGCCCGTTTATCTGTCATCATCTGCACCTGTTTCTCACTGGTGCATAACTTAATTTAGATTTTTTTTTTTTTTTATGCTTGAATGATTGATAGGCTACTATGCGGCTCAAGAAAGTCTGGCATTTTGGAAGCTAAATATTAAGAAATAAGGTCTGGCTTAAGATGTTTGCACAGTGCTGTATGTCTGTAAATGTATTAAGCGTCTATTGTAAAGTGACTACTTTTATCTGTTGAGTAGAATTATAAGAATTATAACTCTGTCCTTGAAATACTGTGAAACATTGGGAAAAAAGTAGAAATGTGTCAGTTTTTGTTTTGACAATTCAAAACTAAACCTCAGCTCCATCACTCTAGTTTATAACTGATCTTAAAGGTCTTTGCAGAACTGTCACTTGCACAATCATTATTTCTGTTCTGACCTGCCCACAGTTTAAGTAAAACAGAAAGCGCTTTATCGTAGCATTAAAACTCATTTTAGCCTTTTTTTTCTGTTTGCCTTTTTTCAATAAACACATTTAGGGGTTTGAATTGTGCACTATAGAGTGAAATATTCCTTTTTGTAGCACAACCTGGCAATATGTCGAAATTAATTTTAGAAATCTAGAAATACTGCAGATACACATGATCACAAGTTTTTCTGGTTGTTTTAGGTTATTTCTTTGACAAAAAAAAATAAAATAAAATAATAATAATAATAATAATAATAATAATATACTTATTATGAGAGGACTTGAAATGAAAATGTAAAAAAGAAATAAAAAAGAAACTCATTTGTTTACTGACTAAGTCATTTTTTAGTTATTCACATTCAATAACTATGTTATCATGGGAACCTTGAGCACCGGGGCATCATAGATGTTCTACAATCCCTGTTTTTAACTTCCATATATTTCAACAATTCTGTAGTCACCCTGCCCCAGTAAAAGAACACTATCAATGCTTTTACATTTTTCAGCCTTATTTCCCATGAAGCACGTAACAGTAAACTAAAGAGAAAAAGAACATCAGGGTGCTTACAAGCTCTGAAGTATTGTTTCATTCCTTCTCATTCTTCAGTAACTACTTTACCCTTCCTGGGGTTGTGGTAGATTCAGAGCCTATGCCATGACCACTAAGTGCAAGGCACTCTGACATAAATACAATATGACATGTTGATCATGTTTAAAAGGTCATGTCTTTTCTACATTTAATTAGATAATCTAAATGACTTACATCTAAAACTAATTCATTTGTGATACATACAGTTTCATACAATTTCTTTAATAACATAGATGGACCATTACAGCACCCTTTCCGGCACTGTATTGACTTTATTATTATAACATTCCGACAAGATGCTGGATGGGCACTAAATCTACCATTGTCTACCAAGTCATCAAATGCCTCTATTTAAAAATAAAGCTCTACCTGGGCATCTGAGGATGACAAGGATCTCCCTTTGTTGTGGTAGGAAAGTAAATCCCAGAGTTTGTGCCACAGGTAAGAAGCCATCAGACACATGCTGCTCAGGAGCCAGATTTCTCTTCCTCTTAGGAAGTTCTCCATGTGCGTACTCCAGATCTTTTGTGGCCTTCTGTTGAGCTCAGAGTCTCAGAGAGGAGGGTTATAATGAGTGACTGGTTATGCTAATGTGAGTCTATCTATTCTAAAAACAATACAGGACTCAGAACAAATCAGTCACCTGCCTTTTCCCCTGTCCAACAGATTCATTCTGTTACTCCCCTTTTACAAAGGACAAGTGTACTTGTCTAATGTGATAAGCGGGTGACAGGTGCTTGAGTGAGAATGCTAGGACACACCTCTCTCTCTCTCTCTCTCTCTCTCTCTCTCTCTCTCTCCACTGTGTCTATGGATCTTTTCTTCAATAAGGCAGCAGTTAGAACAACAACTGCTGCTACTGATGAGCGATCTGACATTATGCATAAATAAACTGCTTGGGTCATTAAAGTATAAACTGCTTCAGATTGTTTAATTGAAAAGGTAACCTGGTTTAATTTGGTGAAGTGTTTAACTTCGAAATGCTTTCAGCTTCACTCTAATATCTTACAGGTATTTAAACTAATTACAAACCTTTTTTTGTCTTTAATGTCATTCTACAAAAATTATTTTTGTTTGGTATTAATTGCATGCTTTCTCCATCCATTCATCGATCCATCCATTCTCTATGTCACTTATCCTATGTGGCACAAGGCAGGGTCAACTCTGGGATAAAGTGCCTCACACACTCACAAACCCAATCACACACTTTTAATCTATCAATTTGCCTACTGTGCATGTCTATGGGAGGAAACTGCAGTACCTGGAGGAAACCCACCAACAATGGGGAGAATATGAAAACTCCACACACATACACACAAAGAGGCCAGAGATGAGATTTACATCTGCATTCCTAGATTTAAAAGTGCATTCATAAATCAAAATGTATCCCATAGGGTACATATGTTGAGGTAGGTATTTACATTAAACATTTGGGTTGAGTAACTTCTTAGAAATGAGATAGCGAACAAAGAGATCTCAGGAACAAGGGAAGTGTTATAATTTCTATTCACATTTAGGCATTTGGCAGACACTCTTATTCAGAGCGACTTACAAAAGCAATGTTGTCATTTTCGAGTGACAGAAGTTTATATAAACGTATCGGCGCATGTACAGAGAACTGAGAGAGTGTGTGAAGATTAATGGTGACTGTGATTTATTATAGCAATGCCAAGTATGTGAGCTGCCTTACCCATGGTCCAAGCATAACATATTGGACCACACACACACACACACACACACACACACACACACACAGAAAATTATTGATAGAAATATATATTTTTTTCCAACCATGCTGTTTTTACAATATACTGTATTTCAAATCCTCCTCGTACTGTATATCCTGTGAACTATTATTGTTTTCTCAGACATATGATCCATGCACATGAAAAGTGCTGAGTGCACACATGAGATTTTAGGAACTAGTGTTGATTTTAGGAACTGCATGTACATACAGTATATGTGTCATTTGAACACAATACGTATTTCTAAAGATGCATTTCACAACTGATATTGATACTACACATGCTGAATGCTCTTGGTAATTATGTTACTTGTCGACCTTGCTTGAAATAATGCCGTTGGGTCATTTTAACCTGAACAGTAGACATTTAAAGGCACCCTAGTGCCATCCTGTGGATCTGCATGAAACCTTTGAACCTTTGAAAACTGTATAAATTCATATTATAGAGAAAGTGTGGAATGTGAAATGCAGTAGACAGAGTGTAATATCCTTCCATTTTGAGAACAATGTGACACACTAAGAAGTTAAACTTTCAAGGCATTGTTCCTGCACCACATAAACTAATAAACAACTTTTTATCACATTACTTTTTGTCAAAAATTTAACTGTATTTGACTTTCAACACAGCTGTAACATACTGATAAGCCACCACCATCCAATCACAGCTGTAGGCAGTATTCAGAGCCATGGCTGTAATCAGAGAAACTACTAAATATTAAAATATAATAAATGTATAACTTCAGCTAATAACTGGACCTGAGAAGTATGAAAATGTCTCATGTGCACCATGCAATTTTTCTAATTTACATTCCCTGACATTTTTGGTTTTCGACCATGCAGTTAAGTTCATAATCTTTATAGATGTACACATTATGAAAAGTCTGTTATAAATTCCAGTCAAGAGTTATTGCATTCAGTTTGAACAGTGTGGTAAGTAATATTCATAGTGTTTGTTTTTAATCTACCTGTAACTGAGTGAGTTTAACCTCCCAGAAGCAGCGCATGTCCTCCACTATGTCCAAGGGAGGGAATATTCCCGCCTTTGGTCTTGTCTGCTGGTTGGAAGGCAATGACTCTGAAGCTCTGCTCTTCTGTACTGCGGTTACCTCAAAACTCAGAGTCTCACGACAACACTTCTTATCCAAGCTACAAAGACAAACATGATTATTAGATCTACATTTTTTTTTTAAAAGTGTCACACATCAGGACAGAGGTTATGGGCAGGTATGAGGCACAAGACGCTTGCTTTGTGCTTAAGCATTGTAGATTTTGTTTTACATAATCTGTTGTGTATTTTTGGAAAATGTAAAAGAAATTGGCATTCAATAATAATAAAAAAAAAACGAGTCAGACAAATATCTGAAAAAAAGAAAGACATAAATGCAGTTGCACAATTGAATCATATCGTAAGCAGATATTAGAGAGAAGAAGAAACAAAATACATTTCAGTTACACAGTTTAAACAGTGGATAGAGAGTCATGACACTCGGTTTATATTGTAGACAGTTAAAAGGAAGCATCAAATGCAGTTACAGGATTTAACCAGCCATCACGTTAAGTTTATTTGTTGGCAGCTATTAGAGAGAAGAAATATTTTTCACGCCGTGTTTAAGAGTGTAGGTGCTAACGGAAAAAAAAGAAGAAGAATGAAACAAAAAGAAGAAACACCAAATTCAGTTACACTATCTGACAGGCAGATGTGTGTGTGTGCATGTGTGTTGGTGTGTTTGAGTGTGTGTCCGGTGTATATCGTAAAGAGTTATTGGAAAAAAGAATATCTTTGACTGCAGGACTAAATTTCTGTATTTTAATTTTATGTACATTAATTTATTACTAATATTTTATTACTGTTATGTTTTTATTGTCTCTTTTTAATTTTTATGTAGCACTTTTTATCTATTTTATTTAAATCACCTTTAAATGCACCTTTGAATGCAGTTACACAGTTTAAACAGGAGATGGCGCTGTCATGTAAGGCTTACATTTAATGCAGTTTTTAGAGAGAAAAAAAGAAGCATCAAATGCAGTTACACGATTTAAACAGAAGATGGCGCATTCATGTCAGTTTGTATCGTACGAGGAAAAAGAAGGGGAAAAAAACATCAAACACGATTTTAACAGCAGATGGCGCTTTCATATCCAGTGTATTTTGTGAAGAGTTATTAGAAAAAAGAATAAATATCTGCAGAGCTAAATGTCTGTACTCTTTTATTTTTTTATACATTCATTTATTGATAATCTTTTAATACTATTCTGTTTTGATTTTCTCTCCTTTTATTTTTATTTATCTTTTTCGTAATCCATCTTCTCCTGTTATTTTCTTGTGACATATTTCTGAGTAAATATTTAAATATTATAAATAAATAAATAAATAAATAAAGTACCTGTAAATAAAAAAAAAGTTTCAAATGCAGTTACACGATTTAAACAGCAGATGTCGCATTCATGTCATGTTTATATCGTACACAGTTATTAAAAAGAGGAGGAAGATAAAAACATCAAACGAAGTTACACGATTTTAAATGACCTTTAAATGCCTTCATGTACGGTGTATACCGTAATGAGTTATTGGGGAGAAAAAGAATATATTTAACTGCAGAACTAAATGACTGTATTTTTTATTTTATATACAATTCGTTTATTGCTAATATTATAAAATTGTTCTGTTTTTATTGTCTCTTTTTTATTTTTATGTTTCACTTTTTTTCTGTTTTATTTAAATCACCTTTAAATAAAAAGTTTTAAATGCATTTATACTATTTAAACACCAGGTGGCACTTTTACGCCGGGTTTATATTGACTGTTATT
>JAQQZS010000001.1:6334145-6344658 GCA_030068045.1 Platyallabes tihoni
GTGGTTCCCAGTTCAGCACCGGCCGAGCACCAGCACCGGCACCTGGCACCAGCACCAGTGTAGTGGAAATGAGGTAACTGACACTTGACTCATGAAAATGATCACCATCATGCTCAACCAGTGTAGTTGGGTTTTGCCATAATCTACTTCTGAAGTGCCACTGGGAGAAGAACAAGACAGTGGACATTTCACTTTTAGACCTGGAGATGGCATTTGACAGGGTGCCACACTGCCTTATTTAGCAGGCCTTATGGTTACATATCCCTAAAGACTATGTTAGCTGGATGAAGCTGCTTTACCAATGTCACACATGCTATATTCCAGTTAAAACCTTGCTGCCCTTCATTATCAATGTTGGCATCCATCAAGGATCAGACCTCTCACCACTTCTGTTCATTCTCTGTATGGCCAGACAACACCAAGTCCCCACCCTTGATCAATTCTTTTTTGATTCTTGACACAATCAGATGCCCTTAGAAGGCTTAAAGAAGGTATGTCAGTTTGGTTATGATTAGTGATGGCAGGACCCTATCAGAACAAAGGTCAATGCTACATGGCTGAAATGGTGGCCAGCAAAGTTACCAGCATCATCAAAAGAGTAAGTAAGCCCTTCATGTTATGGAGATTTGGATACTTTTGGTGGTCTTACAAAACCACAGTATAAATGAGGGATTTTGAAATCTGTATGTAATGTATAGTGCCAATTAGAGAAGACAAGACTGTTTCTGTAATGTGTATTTTTGACTCATTATTGTGGTTCTGTGTTTCAATTGACATTTTTTGAAGAATGCTCTCACCTCTCTGTCCAGAGTGTTCTTTATGACCCTGACTTCACCAGATGAGCTCTCGATTTTGAACATCTGCATTCCATTTGAGTTCTGAACACTGTAGGCAATTTGTGAATGTGGTGTGTTTTCTTCGTCTGCATCAGTGGCTGTGATTATCATTACCAGGGTACCTGGGAGAAAGTGTGTTAATGATAAAAAAAAAAAAAGCTTAAGGTGTATGTTTATTGGAAACTATTTGGGCTGTTCAAATGCAAACCCAAATGAAAAAAAAAAAAAGACTATAATAACAACATGAAAAATGCTAAAGTCCCATGTACCTTCTTCACTGAGTTCGTCGACAGAACCGATCGTCTGAATATTAAACACAGGAGGGCAGTCATTCTGGTCTAGAACTATGATTTTCAATTCGAGATCTTTTTCAGCCAATGTTCCATCTCTTAGTTTAGCTTGCCCTTTGAGCTAAATAAAAACACACATGCACACAAACATGCTTAACGTACAGTGGTTTCTTAGAAGTGAGAGGTTAACATTTTCACGGCAATAAATAAATAAAACCTTAATATCACTTGAAGACCACATTTACACCATTTATTGCACATAGCATCCTATTAAGCATATGATCGTGCTGTACCATCATCCTAACCTGATTCAATCAGTGTTTATTTCATTTTTATTATCAGATTATATACAATCTAATACAGTAAATTGCAACACGTAGAAGTACATCTCAGACATGCATTAAAGGTGGTTTTTAAGAATACCAGCAAATATTGTTATTTAAATTTAAGTTGAGGAAAAAAACTGACTAAATGACTACAAACACTATTAATACTAACACTTATTAACACTATTAGTACTACTACAAAATCGATTCAATTCACTAAACTTAGTCTTTTGACTTTTATTGATAGAATTTAATCAGACATTGAATTCATTGAAACCTATCTCAATTATTTGTATGTAAGCAACACAGACTACTTACCTTCACAGTTTTATATGAACTGTTTAGCAGTTTAAAATCTTATCTTCATCAATACTGTAGCTTAAAAAAAAACTAGGTCGTACGACTCTGTTGCAGTGTATTGCAGCTAGAACCACAGGGTCTGGTTTGATTCAGTGTTCAGGTTACTGTCCGAGTGTGGTTTCGCATGCCCTCCTCATGGCCATGTTGGTTTCCTTCAGGTGAATGTGTATTTTGCTTTATCTTATTATTATTGGCAAATGGCAGAAACATTAAAGGTCTAAACTATTTTATTATAAGGTAACACAGGTCTCAGAGTTCCCTCAAAGCATGCCTTCTAATGGTCCAGCTGAAAAGCTCCTCAGATAATGCGTTTTTCATACCTCAAACTTCCTTTATTTCACTCCTCTTCCTTTTCCTGTTTCTTTTCCTGTCTATGTAAACGAGCTACTACGGAGCCACCCCATTTAAGACAACAGCAGAGCCAAGTAAGAAACAAGCTAAGGAAGGGGACCTTCTTATATGAAGTCACATCGGGGTAAAATCTTAATCTTGTATCTTGGTTAATCCCGGGCCAATAAAGAAATGGAGAAAGAAAAAATGCAGTTTATTTTAGTTGTGCATGCAATATATGAATTCCAATTAAATGATTGTTCCTTGAATCCTTACGAGTAAATCTTAATTTCGCTTTTTTAATTTGACTAACTTTATTCTAGCATCATAATTAATTTTATTTTCATGCAAATATTTCACTAAAATCAATGAACATTTAAAATAATTTCGCCACAGTCATGTAGCCATAGTTCAAAGTGAATTTTGAATAATAAGCCTCTTGTAAAGAATATTTATAAATAATTCAATACTGCTGACGTCTGGTTAAACATCATCATCAATAATGATAATAATAATAATGATAATAATAATAATAATAATAACTACTCAATTTAAGTTAACTTAAAGTTTTAATTATCTTTGAGTTAATTAAAGTTAACTGAATAGAATGAGGTTAGTGTTCTATCTCTCTTCCAAGAAAAATATCATGCACGTAATGACGCTGAGCCTCAGGGGCAGTTATGAAATACATATCAATGTTTTGTCTCCAACCACCTGGCAAACAATAACATGCGAACGCTAAGCAATTAAACATTCTATGACTGACACATCTATTGTAAACATAATCCATATTAAGTATTGACTTTATTTAGTGCCAGCATTGCCCTTAGCAATACGAGGCAGCCGTTTCATTTAAACCCAACGGACCCACAGTTGTCAAAATGGGTTGCTCAGGAGACCACAATTTTTATTTAGTTACAGTAGTGGGAGTAACATCTAATCATTATCAAAAATGTTATTTACCATCAACTTATTATTGCATATAGCTTGTTTGACTACTCACTGAACTAAACAGTGTTTATCCAAATATCAATAACTCAAAAACTAAATAAGCTTTAAATAATATCCTCAGTTTAATACTCATTTTATCAAAAAAAAAATAATAATAAAATGCACATATGAATTATGAGACTGCCATTTAAATATTCAAATATTTGACCAGCTGCATTAAGCACGGCATTGTTTAAGAACCTTTGCAATTAGAGTACAACTCAATATTTGTTTTGTTTTTGTTATAAAAGTTTCTGACAGTCAAAAAAAAATGCTTAAATTGAGATAAGGTTAATCCATTTACTCATCGTCAGTAACTGCTTTATCCTGTTGAGCTTCGTGGTGGATCTGGAGTCTAAACCCCGGAGCACATTGCACAATGTCCCAACATGCATACATCACATTCTCATACACACCTATAGAAACCTTTGAGTGGCAAAACCAGTATGTTTCTGGAAGCCTGAGAACCTGGTGGGATCATGGACCTGCGGTGAACATGTGAAACTCCACATAGACAGTAAGTCAAATTCAGGATTTAACCTGAGGACCCTGGAGTTGTGAAGCATCCATTATAATTCAATAAACATCAGTACTATCACTATCAGCACAGAAAATGTGATGCTGCTCAGAGCCTTGGCATGGATATACTCACGTCATAAAAAGCTGCTTTCTCTCTGTCCAAGATGCCATAGATCTTGACGAAGCCATTCTTTTTGCCTACACTGAATAATCCAGCTCTCGCTGCTTCTCCTTCCAGAAAATACTCAATATCCGTCCTGGTCTCTTCATCCGATCGGATCTGAAATCAAACTCATACGATTACACACACTATACACGTTGGTATAACCATTTAACCACTACCGGTTAAGTGCCGAAGCATTTGACTGACTTTTTATTTCTTCTTATAAGCAAATTTATAATACAGTGCTGTTGAGTTCTTTATTCTGATTTGTTAAAAGATATTGATTCATTTTCTGTAGAACACACAGGTTTATATTAACATGCTTTTTTGAATATATTACAGGTCCTATAGCAACAACACACTCACTCAGTCACTCATTGCATATACCGTTTTATCCTGTACACATGGTTGTGGAGGGCCTGGAGCCTATCCCAGGAGACATGAGTACTGTATACCCTGGATGGGGTGTCAATCTATTGCAGGGCACACACATACTGTACATATATACACTCATTCACACACAATGGGCAATTTGGGGATGCCATTTAACCCACTCCGAATGTCTTTGGAAGACACTAGAGCACCCACCAAGCATGAAACCCACCAAGCATGGGGAGAATGCAAATCCCTTGCATACAGATCCGGGGCAAAAATCAAACCTGAATCCTGGAGGTGCAAGGTGACAGTGCTAACCACTAAGCCACCGTGCCACAAGCAACAACACAGTGTGCATATAATATTTAACATGATTCAGAAAACTGTTTCTCTATTGAAGAAAAATAATTAATATGGTATCATTTTCTGTTATGAAATTAACAATTATGCTATGGAGAAAGCCTGTAGAACAGGGGGGTTCGCATTTTCTCTATAACGTGAAGAGCTGGATTTGTTTTTGTTTTTTTACTTCATGTCAGGGAAAAAAGTTTAAGGGTGGAGCAATTGTTAATGGTTTTAATAATATAGATTATAATAGGTTCTAACTTGTTTTGTGGGCCGTTTATGACTGTAACTATTATGGTAAACATAAACAGTATACATTATGAATTAATAAGGCTAACTAAAACATTCTTTCATAGGAACAGGGAAGGGGAATTGTAAATGATGAAAAGCAAGAGAACCATAATAACATATAATCCAGGAGAAATAAAATACTTGAGGATTTGTTGTTATGGGAAAATAATCAACTTATTTTCCACCATCTTGTCAGTAATTAAAGCATACCCTGCCTGGATTTATTCTTTTATATTAACTGGATCTCAAGTAGCCACAGACATAGCCCCATTCCTAATTTCACCTCCGTCAGTTAAGCAATATGCTACTCTGCCTTTCTCTGTAAGCTTCATTTGTTAATTACCCAAATAGACTTGTCATGCTTTTTCTACATAGAGATGGCAGCACAGAATATGCAAACTCCATGCACACAAACCTGTGTTGGGAATTGAACCCTCGACAGTGCTAACCACTAACCACTAGAAAATATCAACTTCTGAAATTTATCGATTTTGTGCATGAAAAACTAAATAAACCCATGAATCCCACAAAATCGGTGAATTTCAGAAGTTGATATTTACTTCTTTAGTAAGCATGACAAAAACACAAAGGCTTACACTTGCATTTAAGTAAAAACATCTTAAGTACAAAAAAAAAAAAAATATCCAATGAAACAGTTTCAGTGAATTTTCTAAACACAGAACTATATTTGATACAAAACAGAGCTAAAGGATGACTCGATTTTGCTTAATAAAATCACATGCCCTTTTTCAATTATGCTCCACAAAATTATGTCACTATAATTGGATAAAAGGCAATATTTTAGTAAATGAAGTGTAATCAACAATACACTTCAACAACAAAACACTTAAGGTTATTATGGTTGTCAAATTGAATACTGCCATATTAGCACCATCTTTCTACTTTATAGTTAACAAAGAAAACATTTCATCAAAGCTTACCCTTCCTAAATATCATCCATTTAAGAAACAAATGTTTGGAAAGCATATAATTATAATTGGACATATGACAGGCAAGTGTCATTTATCATTGAAATGAATAAAACTTTAACTCCTTTAATTAGGACAAGAAAAGGCAGAGTGTATTGCTAGAGGTGTTTTCAGGTAAAAAGTTATACGTTTTAAGGTTAATGGCTTGAGCATTGTCAAGTACTTTTTTTTTCTGTTCAACTGCCAATGAAGCAGTTTGTCACTGTATCTTAATCAAAATTATAGTTGTCATAACAAGTTTATGACTGTGCCTTAATTGTGAGTCTTCACTTGCCTTCATGGTTTTGTTGTGCAGTTGATACACCAAGCTCACATTTTTGGATACGCATTTATAAGGGATGATCTACGTTCAGTCTTATACTGGCTTGTGGATGAAGTTTTATGAAAATAGGGATGTCTTCTGGTAAGCTTTAAAGTTAAAAACGCCTCGGTAAATATTTCAAATATCTCACAGTGAACATAGAGATACCTTGTTCCTGTGCAACCTAAAACCCAACCAGGAACCCAACCAGGAACCCAACCAGGAACACAACCAGGAACCCAACCAGGAACCCAACCAGGAACCCAACCAGGAACCCAACCTGGAATCCAACCAGGCTTTGGTTGTTGAATGCAATCCAACCCACTTTGATATTCTCATAATTTCATAATTTAGTCATAATCCACATATGCTCTGAAATAGACCAAGAACCTGACTTGCTTGTTGATATTTATCCAAGTCATTCGGTGTGAAGAAAATGGTCCATTTTAGACAAATGTATCGTACAGTGAACCTTAATTAGTAACTTTTATTTTTAGACTACATAAAAATAAAAAAAGAAAGATCACACAAAAGTGTAGGGATACAATTTTCTTTGTTAAATTCCTGCAGAGCTGATTTACATTTAGTAGGACACGCTACATACAGTTCTATGCAAAAACCTTGAGCCACACCTCATTTTTTTTATATTCGTTTACTGTATGTAACAACCTCAGTCCCCTCTCATCAGTTCCAACCATTAAGCATCAGCACTACACTAATCATTGGCCTGATCATCTGTCGTCACCATCACCTGTTTCTCACTGGTTCATGCCTTATGTTAAATGATTTATTTTTATTTATGCTTGAATGATTCATAGATCAATGTGTCGCTTAACAAACAAAACAAAAATGTATTCATCTGAAACAGGGATTGGACAGAAAATGTGAGCCAAAATTAGGCAAAAATGAGAGCCAAAAAGCCCTTCAGGAAGTCTGGAGCACTGTTCCTCAAGACTACATTAAAAATACAAGAATGTCTGGATTCAGAATTTTGGCACTGCCTGTATATTAGCTTAAGTGCAGAAATATATACAAACAAAATACAGTCTATACTTTCTGTTCCAAGTAATTGACATTCCTTCAAGTATCCCAATATTTCAATTAAATTCATTTTTCATTATAAATTTGGTATTGGTGTCCAGTTGGATAGTGATGAACCTAAAGTCAACCTCCTTCATATACATAGTTCAAGTCAAATTGAGACTTTGATAAAATTTCTGGTGAATGACAGTGTAAAAGTTATTGACATTAGTAAAACATTTGAATGGTGCAAACACATTAAATAAGGCTGTGCGTTCGTAAATGACGATCCCAGCCGAGGTAGCTCAGAACGCAGTCACTTTCGTGAACATTCAGCGAGTGGACTATATGGTGCATTAAAAAATGCAGATGTCTGTGAGAACTGTTCACACAATCATTCACCAACACCACTTGCATATTTCGGGAACTCAGCTGGGAGTTATTGCAGGTACAGTACAGACCTCGCTCCAAGCCATTTCCACATATTTGTGGAAAAGGAGTTCCTTTGAGGCAGGTAGAACCAGGCAGTCCGATCATGTCTCCTGCGTACTGAGAAAACTTTCTACCTTGATGGTATTCAAGCACTAGTGAAACTCTGGGATAATGTGGCAGTTGATTATATAGAGAATTAAAGCTTGTTTTTACTCTTATAATTGTGTTCTGTTATTCAGGAAAAGTTCCAGTTATGTACTCAGCTATATGGAAATAAGCTGTAAATAAACCAGCAAGCATTTGTCTGTGTAAACACAGCTAGACCTGTGATGAACATGAATAATACCAACACATGGAATTACTCCATTGTAGATGTTTACAGCATACACTAACACATAATGTAGGTAAAAAACTTGTGGCAAAACTACAGTTCATCTGTAGTCGTTTGCTGCAACAACTTTCTTTGAGATAGCTTTAGCAGCTTAACATTTAATAGCTTTAATATTTGGTGACAGTCATTCTCACAGAAACTGGTATAGTACTGCTCACTTTATTGTGTTTGAATCATACTTGGAAACTCTATACCAAGTAAGTGAGTCTGTGAGCACAAAAGGAGGAACTACAGGATATTCATCCGGATGCAAATCTTTACTCACTGTTACTAAAATACATACAGGCCAGTCACACACAAGGCTTCTAACGTCACTTATTCTGAGGTTATTCCATATTAATAATGCCTTTGACCCAATAAATACTTACTTTGGCAATAAAATCCAAATTGGTATAATCCACATTCTCCATCAGCTTCTTTGGTGGGATGACCCATTCTCTTTTCTGACGATGGAGTGTTCGCTGCTCTCCTCTTTCAGCTTCTACCCAGGAGACCTGTTCAAGCATAAATACAGTCACACATTAACCTGTATAAAATCCATTAACAGAAATAATACTTAAGCAGTTAAAAAAAAAAAAAAAAAAAAACTGTTTAGTGCCATGCAGCTCAAAAACACAGCCAGGAGTTGTGAGATCTCTTTCAAATTAATGTTACAATAGCATGACTAACCATTGACTAACAGTTGTTATCTGCTTATTAAAATCATTAGCCTAATTGACTATTTGTTATAAGTAAATCTAAAGACTACACATATATACACATACATACAAACAAGAACACATATGATCAATAAATCTGAATGCAATTTAAATGAAAATACTATTGTTATTATTGTTAGTAGTAGTAGTACTAGTAGGAGTAGATTATTAAATCAGACTGGAATGTTATCCGAGCAGGATAACATTAAAACATTAACAATGATTATCAATTATCAATATACAGTACTGTACAAGTAAACTGTTGAAAGAATCATGCGCACTCAGGGTTAATGAGGACAGTGGTGGCTTAAAGGGCTAAGGCACTGAGTTATTGATTGGAAGATCGGCGGTTCGATCCCCAGCTCCACCAGGTTGCCACTGTTGGGCCCTTGACCAAGGTCCTTAACCCTGTCTGCTCCAGGGGGCGCTATATCATGGCTGACCCTGCGCTCTGAACCAGTTACACTAGGATATTCGAAGATGGAATTTCACTGTGCTGTAATGTATATTTGACAAATAAAGACTTAATTTATACTTTTGGGAACCAATGGCCCACCCATCTATTCCAATCCCTTAAAAATGCCAATGCAAAAAAAAAAAAAAGGTCATTATAGAAATACACCCAGTTCACCACAGCCTTCTATGCACAGGGACCATCAGGCAAAGAGTCCATGTTTTTTTTAAACAAGGCTCCAAACTCCCAAGATCACAAGCTGATCAAGTAGTCTAATAAACTAGTCTAATCCATCACCATCCACCGCGCCTCCCACAGCACCCATTGCCAATGTCCTGGTGCCAGATACCACAGCACACCCCAGAGGTGTTGCAAAGCCAAGGCCTGAGGGGTCAGAGCTGCCTTGTTGGCACAATGGGGAGCAACACAATATCGCACATAATGTGTAGCTCTTTCAATGATATCGTTCTGTTTCATACATTGGAGGACCTGAAACCAGTCTCAGAAAATTTTCTGTTTGTATGTCTGTCCAGCTAATTTTGTCACAGCATTGTGCAAGACTGACTTGACAGAATTTATTGAAACTTTGCCAAGTCTTCCATATTTGCCTCAAGTTAAATTTGTGCCATTAATTAAATCAAAACCCAGCACTTAAAGCAAAGCCAGCGCTTTTTCTTTTGACAAATATATATCGCTTTGCCCCTCAGAGTGGGCGTGTCTATATGCGTCACTCAATAATGCGTCACTTTATTTACAATAAACTGAGTATTCAGAGACACAAAAATTACCATAAACCTTTTAACTTTTTCTGAAAATTCTTTACCCGCGAGTATACAATTTAAGGGCAGTGCCTTTTTCTTATCCCTGAGCATGCACAGCACACACACACACTCATTGTCTATACAACTTTACAGTAAGTATATTCAGTGTCGCAGGGGGGATTGGACCCTATCCCGTGACTTGGGGCACGAGGCGTGGTAAACCTTGGCCAGGGTGCCAATCCATCTCAGGGGACACACACACCAGTCAATTTGGGAATGCCAATATGTCTGTGGGAGGAAACCGGAGTACCCGGAGGAAACCCGGCAAACACAGGGAGAACATGCAAACTGCATGCACACGGACACGGAGGTGGGAATCAAACCCAGAACCTGGAGGTGAAAGACTGTAGCGCTAACCACTGAGCCACTGTCAACAAAAATGATGAAAACAAATACTGATCACACAATAAACAAATAACAAAACAAATATTTTAAAACCAAACATAGATAAAAGACAAATAAATAAATAAATAAATACATTAATGTCGTAAAGAAAGAAATGTAACCACACTGAAAAAAATTAACTTGGCTACCTGTTACATGTACTAAAATGTAATATGTGTTTTGTACATAATAATTTCA
>JAQQZS010000001.1:6416755-6426981 GCA_030068045.1 Platyallabes tihoni
ATTTGGTTTACGAGTGTTTTGGAATACGAGCACGCTTCCGGAACGAATTATGCTCGTAATCCGAGGTTCCACTGTATATCTGTGCAAACACTGGTTGTACCAATAGGTGCTCTTTAAAGGATGTTGTGCACTGACATACAATGACTGACTAGAGAAAACTCAGAGACACAATTTCTTTATCTATTTGTTTTATTTAAATTTTTTGATTAACACATTTTCAGAACGTTGCCAGTAGTTCTTTACATTGCTGCCGCTTTAAGGTAGTTCTTAACCCTCCTGCTTAAGTGCTATGAGTTCTTTTGGTTAGATTCATAACATCAAGTCAAGTCAAGTAGGCTTTATTGTCATTTCAACCATATACAGTTAGTACACAGTGAAATGAAACAACGTTCCTCCAGGACATGCAGTATAAATTATTATAAATTAAAGTAATAATTAGTATAAGAAGCCTAATTAACTCGCTAGCTGAGACAAGACAGATTGACATGACTTCTTCAATTAACAACATAAATTAACAAAAGACTAACTAGCTAACTTAGAGACCTAATTAGCTCGCTAGCTGGGACAAGACATTTAAGTTAAACAGGGAACAATCTACGTTTTTATACAAAAGAGACAACATAAAGTGCACATCAAATGTGCAAATAAGAGCAAAAAAGTGACAATGCGACAAACATGACATTACAACATAATATGACATACAGTATAATCCCAGATAAGGTCTACTGTAGGTTATAATGCTACAAAATCTTTGGAAGTTTACAAGACATGGGGGTGATTGCCTACAAATGGCACTTTATTTCTACAGTATGTTAACATTCGTTATAGTCAATTTGACAAGAAATTCAATTATTTTTTCAAAGTGATTTGAGCAAGTTTAAGATGCAGAGGTTAGAAAAGCTTTGGCGTCACTTGGGAATATACTGTATGTTTCTTTTTATTAATACCAATCAATAGGCACAGCAACAACCTACTGAGCATGGTGATCAATCTCACATACTATATAATTATTCCAGCCCTGTTAATGCTTTAAATATGAAACCCAACTCACTGCAGGTTAAATCCAGGCCACACATTATGCCGAAAGCCCACAAAAAAACTGATTAGATTTGTGATGTCCAATCTGCAGAATAAGGGTTTCAGAACCTCTTACTTCAGAAAGCATGTGATGTGATCGGACCACCTGGCCGCTTAGAGTCCATTAAAAACAAATCGAGCAGAGGGAGGTGGAGAGAAAATATTGACCTGTGTTATCCGCTGAGAGAAGCGAGAGCGGAGGCTCCACAGAGAAGACAAGGAGGTTGTTTTCGCTGGATGACTTCTGAGGTGCTATGTTCAGGCAAATGGTCAAATGCTCTGACGAACATGACACAAAAGCATGACTTGCGTTCAGGGCAGCCGTTAGAGATTTGTGGTCGCAGCAGTTTAAGACAGGTTTGAGCGCTGATGCGTGCGCCGTCATGTTTTACAGTGATAGCACAATGCCAGAACATCATAACTGACCCTGAGGAGCTACGATTAAATATCCTGGTTGGCAGAACAAATAAAACACTGGAAGCCATTTGTAGGGAATAAAATACAACAAATAATTTGGTGACAGGGTGGCATGACGAGTTACGTTTATCATCTGGAAGGGCATTCATTTCCCATAACAACATGTCATGAAGTGTTTTATTCTCAATACACAAATAGCAGTTCCAACTCAGTTTTAATTTATGAATTAAAGACATGTTTTTTTTGTTTTGTCTTGTTTTGTTATGTTCCTGTTATCAAAAACCATGTGGTGCCCATGATCCGGTCACCAGCGGTGCTACCCCCTGCCCTATCATGCCTTCATGCAACTTAAGTTGTGCAACATTTTAAGAATTTAAAAACCTGATTCCATGATGTTAAGTTACTTTGCCCAGCACCATGAAATCTGTACAAAAGAGTCATCATTAAAACATCATTAAAGTGTCCTACGAAGTCATTCCTAATACTAGTTTTGATATTCTTCCTTCACTAATGTGCTTTTTGTAATTATGCCTACATACTGTTTGCCCCTTCGGGAATTATAAAAATTCATTTCAAGTATGATTTATCAGGTAGTTATTATTTTTCCCGCTATGCTTGTGGATAATGAACATATCTTTCGAAGAGCATCTGCATAGTTTTTAAATTGAAATGAACGTCCTGCCAAATATAGAAGCATAGAGTTCGCAGAATAAAAGTTTCGAATGAGGCGATTGGTCTCGGTTTATGCTGGAGCCCAGATGTACTTAAGATCCACTAGCATTCAGGCATGCCCTTTGACAGAATCATGCCCAATCTCTCAGAAGAGGAAGACCAAAAGGAATGGAAGACAATACTTCTGAAGGTTCCTTTTTTCAAACATGTTTGTGAAATCCCATTGATATTAACCCTTTTATTTCAAGGACCTTTTATAAATTGTTATCAATTAAAGACTATAAAAGAGTATAAAAGAAGAAAGTGAATTAATGTGATATTTAAAAATAATAATAGAAAGGGTTTTGAGCAAATTTAGACTCAATGACAGGAAGCATATATATCATCTTTTTTTTTCTAAAAAGGAATAGAATTTGATATTTATTTATATATGAGTGAGAAGAAACAACCAAATAGTGGCTAATAATGTTCTTCGTTTAATGAAAAGGTGCATGGCCAACAGTTCCATGCTTCTAGTTTTAGTTTTGATCAGTCAGAGGCAGGTCACATAAGAGGAATGTGCATGGGTGGATTCCGGAGAATTACTTAAAAAGAATCACTCCTTATTCTTAATCAGATTCATTTACAGTATATCAAACCACCAAATGGGAGTTTCCGGATCAGACTGCTCTTTAATGATAGTAGAAAGGTTATAGAGAGGGCATTGTGATGATCAAAAGCAACTCAATGAATTTAGAACAACAAATATAGAAGTGAGCACAACTGTAATGAAAGTGGTTTCATCTAATTGATTTATCCAATGCTCATGTACAGTACTGTATGCATTCATTTATTAATCCCTTAATAATACATGAATTCAGTGAATCCAGAGCCTAATCTGTAGACACAGCAAGGTTTCAATTCAGAGAACCCAGAAAAAACTATTTATTTATATATCTTCATTCGAATATTTATCTATTTATCTTTATTTAGAATCTGACATACACAGATCAACAACTCCACCAGGTGAACTGAATCACCAATTACATATTGGTAAACCCAAGGCTTAGCCATGCACCTGAAGATCACCAATGCCTGCAGGGACCAAAGGCAAGTCAATCCAGACTGATCCCACAGAAAAGCCAATGCAGAATAAAAATTCCTGGAAAATGTGTTTGCTGGGCATGACACAAAGATGCCAGAACACGTAATGCACTACAGGCCTCGCTCACAAGGACTGGCAGGCAAAAAGCAGAAGGCTGGCTACCTGGTCTCCAAACCCCCCAGATCTTAATCTAATCGAGCACCAATTGGATGCATCAGGCAAAAGAGTTTGGTCCATGGCAGGCTAACCCTTCGACCCACAGCACCTAAATGATCTGCTGCCAACCTCATGGTGCCAGATACCAGAGCACACCCCCAGCGGTCCTGTGTAGCCATGCCCCAAGCGACCAAACCTGGGTGGTTTTAATGTTAATGGTTTTAATATTATAACTGATTGGTTTAAGGACTATCCTACTATGTAGATTAGTTGTGTAGATTACAATGTTTGTGGTGTAAATGAGAACAAACTTTATATATCGGCATAGCATAGATGGTTTTTAGAATTCCCTAGGCCACACTTCGTATACAAGGCTAAACAACACTTCGAATATTAAATTAACTACAGTGTACAAAAAAAAAATGCGATTGTGGTGAAAGATCCAGGGATGCTTAAGCTCAAGCATGTACTGCAGAAGTCTTCATTCCAAGTCAGATGTTCAGATGTCATCAAGGTTCAAGAAAACATATGATTAGCACCACATGTTCATGGGAGGAAACCAACAACCCAATACATTGTATTCACTTAAGCAGTGTTGCTGTTCTTAATCATGGAGATTGCACTAGGGAGGAACCTCTGGACTGTACATAGTACAGGACTCGGAAATCTGTACACTACATGGTTCAGGGACACCTGGAGTTTCAACAGGCTGTCTGTTTCCAATGACAGCATAGTGTACCTCAGCTGCATGGGTTCAGGGTCAATTGCACCATTAGTGCATGGTTTTGGGTTCACACTGACCCTGTGGGCTTTGAAACCTGACTGGAATGTTCCATTTTGAGATCTGAGGAAGTAATCAATGCAGACAGAGTTTGTTTACTCCTTCAAGTTCAAGATAATTGTTTTTACATACTAACAGACTGGAGGAAAACACTGCACATTGGTAGGGAACAAAGTTAAAGGGGAAAATATCTGCAGAGATGCCAATCACCAATGCTAACAAGCAAATCTTTGCAAGCAGAGAGAGAGAGAGAGAGAGAGAGAGAGAGAGATTTACCTCAAAAATGGATATGACAGCATTTTTTTTTTTTTTTTTTACTGTGTGCCAAGCAATAGTAAGAGAACATTAAAAGCAGGTGTGGCAGGTACATAGGCAGCACTTTTTTACTGTCCAAAGACTATAAATTCACAGGTGTAAATTCTGACAAACTTGGTGTAAAGCAAAATTAACTGCTTAACTTTCTCCTATGGCCCTATGGTAAATAATCTTTCCTGCCAAGTGAATTTTATTTGAGTTTGGTCTGACCGCTGTGTTATCTGTAAAAGCAGATATCCATACTGTAGGTTTTAGGTGCCCCTGTATATCTATTGCAAAGGGTCACATATCATTGTTAGTATGGCCAAACCATAGATGTTGGCACTTCTGAGTCTGCTGCCGGCTTGCAATCACTCATCAACATTCTTCTTCTTGGCAGGATGATTAAACACATTTGTGAAACGTTGGGTAAATCTGTCAAAGCAATGAGTTATGGGACGTCGTTGGTTCCAGATTGTTTGGTACCCATTTTAATGTTTGTCCCACCAGAAGGGAGATTAGAAATATGAATTTTGTGGAAGGGAATCATTGGGAATGTGGCCAGGTGGCTGGCAAAAAGCAAGGAGCTTTCATTTATTTATTTATTTTATTTAGTATCCTGCAAAGGTTTCCTTACTATGGCTAGTTAAATTAAGCTTTTATTCATTCCTATTATCTCAGAGGTTAGCCCTCTGGAATAAGGTAGTCAGATTTTGTGGGAATAAGAACTTATAGTACATTAAGCAATTTATCAAGTGTTGGTACAATTTGTTGTAGTTGTGCTTGATGTGGTCCTAACAAAGATCACTGTGCTGCCAAAGCTGCTTGGAGAAAAATTTACTCTGGCAAGTCTTGTCTAATTCTTGAAGACCCAATTGTGTAGTTGAATTAAAAAACCAGGGGAAAAGTACAGCAAGTATACAGAAAACAAGACTTTGTTAGAATGTGTAAGATTGGGCTTACACAGTGAGCTTAGTACAGTATATCCTATACACACCCCAGAAATACAGCAAGTGAATAAGGTGCTACAGAAGAAAGCTAAGACGATCAAAAATATGAATCTTCACCATAGGAACACAGTCAACGGGACTGTTTAAATGAACACAGATGATATTAGTTCAATCTGTGAGAATGGCTTTACAAGCAGTTTAAGTGCACTACCATGTGTATTGTCTAATGAGAAAAACAAAGCAAAAAAGTAGAAGTATGCATGAAAGAGAAGAAAAGTCAGTAACTATCCAAAATAGTAATGCTAGATTATCTTGCAGAAATCCAAGACCTTGAACAAGTAAGGTCAAGAGTCAGGGGACAGCATCTTCTTGGCATCTAGAATAGCTGTGCTGTTCACACTCCCTCTGGAAGGAGATACATGATTATGTTTAGCTCGGAGTTGACAGAATATCTCCAGGCCAGGAGCAGTGAAATGGAGCATGGTTTTAAATTTATCTGGCATTTTCAGCGCAGGGAACAGATATGGCAGAAGGTTCTCAAGGACGATAAACACAACAATGTGCAGTGAAAGAAGTTCCCAGCACTGGGATTGGGACCAACTAACATATAAATAACATTTCTATATACAAGCATAAATGGGAATATGGCCATCATATTTCTTGTAGATTAAGGCCACATCCAGACAATTAACTATAGATTTTTTTAAAGACATATTTTATTCCTACAATTTTTAACAAATCTGCTTTAACCCTCATCAGGCAGCAGGGCTAATATCCAGCCTTGGGACACCATTTGCTACCATAACTGCAAATGCATCAAAGAAAATGCAATCCAACAATTACTGTGGGTATGCAACTAATCATTTTTGTCAATGGACTTTTAGTTCCTTCTAGAGTTTGGGACTACAACAGTCACTATTGAAGTGTTAATTTACACTTTGTAGCTTAAATGTATCTATTTTAAGCAATAAAAGTAGTTTGATACTCTGTTGGTTGCCCCTCTACTTACTGTATAAGGGACCACTCTAAAGATTTTATGCAAAATTTGGTGACTTCTTTTTCGAAAAGGGTTCATCGAGGTCCATGATGCCTTAATCAGCCTTGAAAAGAATCCTTGAAGAGCCTTTCAAAAGAGACTACTGTTCATGTCTGAAGTGTTTTACAAATGTTACTAACATTAAAAATGATACAGTTGAACAATACAAAGAAAAACAAGAACAAGCACAAGATGTGTGCATTAATTTCATGGCATTTTACTCATTCATCACCCATACCACTTTATCCTGTATACAGGGTCATAGGGGGCCAGGAGCCTATCCCAGGAAACTTAGGGCATTAGGCGGGGTACACCCTGGGCAGGGTACACCCTGGACAGGGTGCTAATTCATTGCAGGGCACACACATACACACACTCACTCACAAACTACTGTCTAATCTAATCTAATCTAATCTAATCTGCATGTCTTTGGAAGGGAACCAGAGTACCAGGAGGAAACCCACCAAGCAAGAGGAGAATGTGCAAAGTCCATGCATGCAGAGACAGGATTCGAACCTGGTCAGCAATTGAACCCACACCCTGGAGGTACAAGGCGACAGTACTAAACACTAAGCAATGGTGTATTACCTGCTTGCTAAAACCAGATTCATGTATTTAATCAAATTTGTCTTACTACAGTATATGTTGTTCTTGACCTTGGCATATTATGTCGAGGGCACTGCATGTTTCAGCAGGAGTGTGTTGGATTTTGCTTTCATCCACCAAAATTGATACATCAGCATTTATTTATTCAAGAGGAACCACATAATGGTTTTCAGTTACAATGCTGACATATCCAAGATCAGAGCCCTGAGCTAAAAACAGTTCAGTGGTGGAGGTATGAATACTCTATGAATAATGATGCTCTTCTTTTTTTTTTTTTATAATCTATGCTAAAATTATGATACTACACTGTTCTGTTTCAAACACTGATATGTTCAATCTGACAATGTATATATCATTTTGTATTAAAAAAGCACAAATTTTATTCAAACCATTTAGAGTAAATGCAAAACCTTTACTTCATTACTGTCACACAAGCATGAGTTAAAGCAGGCTGATAAGGTCTGGTACTGCATACCATTAAAAGATTCAGTGGTGGCCCACAGTACTGCAAAAAGGGGAAAGCGGCAGCCTGCCAAAACCCAACTTCAAAACCAGTCATGGATGCAATTTCAGCTATAAAATATATCTGATAACATTGTGATCTTAAACAACACTTTGTCTCCTTAGCAATTACTTGTAAGTTGTTCTGAATTGCCTCTGAATTGTCCGCGTTGCTATCTTCTAACACAAGAATGAATCCTGAATCACAACTTTGTGTTGTTCTACTAACGTTTCATTTTACACTATTCAAACCCCAGAACAGTTAGTTAATTGAGATTATTCTGAAGTGTATTAAATGAAGACATAAAGACATGGTTTCTTCTCCTCACCTTTTGGCTAAATAGTACCGCAAAGAATTTAAAATTATTTTCACCTCTGTAGACAAGGGTGACCCTCAAGGGTTAGTCCTAAATCCTTCATGTATTATAATCCTCCTTTGGCCAGATCATCCAGTACCATGGATTAACTTTCACTATTAGATTAATGAAGCTTGCATTTATCATCTTCAGATCTCTCTTCCACTTAATAAGCAGAATTTATGTATAACTTAATATTCTGGTTACACTTTCTAGCCTAACAAAGTAAAAGCTGACACAACAGAAATGTTCTCTCTGTTCTATAATCTTCCAGAATTCAGATGCTTTAAATTTACATTTAGGCATTTGGCAGACGCTCTTATCCAGAGCAACTTACATTTTTATCTCATTATTCATCTGAGCAATTGAGGGTTAAGGGCCTTGCGCAAGGGCCCAACAGTGGCAACTTGGTGGTTGTGGGGTTTGAACCTGGGATCTTCCAAACCATAGTCCAATGCATTAACCACTGAGCTACCCCTGGCCTTTAAATGGTGTCACTGTTAAACTTTCAATAAATGTTGATTTCTCCAAGGCTAGTTTATATAGTATTAATGTCCAAAGTACTCTCCACTTTTGTAGGATCAAGTACATGATCAATAACTGTAATTAATAATTCACAAAATAGTACCAAGAATTGAGGATAGGGCTGATTTCCTTTTTGCACAATATGGCCTTCAGATGGCCTTAAAGCTTTAAAGCGATGTTTTGTCTGCATTACTGCTAATTTATTTAATTCCACTTTACATCCCTAACACACCATTAGCAGTCACTGAGAGCTAATGTAATGTAATGTAACTGAGAAGTACAGTACATGAAATACTTTGCCGGTGTAATTATTATAAAAGAAGTCGATTAATTTCCTTTTTTTATATTATTTTTCTTGGAATTTTATTCCAGATTTTGACCACTTGGTTTTCAAAATGCCTTTGGAGGAACCTCAAAATAAATAGAGGAAGCAAACATTGTTCATAATACAAATTCCACAAAAGGACAGATGGATTTACTGTAAGTTCTCTGTTGTGTGAACAAAGGAGCTGGTTCACGATTGCTTTCCTGCTTCCATATGCTTGCTATTTAGAAAAAGACTTTTCATGATTTGAACAAATTGACTAAAATAAACAAATAAATAAATAAATAAATAGTGTTGCCTTTCTGTCATTCAATACATTTGTTCCTGTATGTAAAAGTAATAGATTTATGTAAATAATGACATGTGTTAAGGCTTGATAATAAAACCATAATGCTTTCATAATAAGAACAATCTCTAGTTCCTGATAGGAAGTAAAACATTTCTTGCCCTCCCGTTTAATCACACTAGCCACTACAATGCCACATCAAATCACTTTGCCATGTCAGTTTCAACAATACTGGTCTGCTGATGGTGCTGGGACCAGTACATTGGGTGCCATAGCTTCCAAATTATTTGATGGTTTGGCACCTCGCCCTGCCTCATAGTCCTGAGTCCCCTGGGACAGGCTCCAGCCCTCCTGCATCGTTGCATTGTAGACAATAAGCAGTATAGAGAATGAGAGCACTCTTCCAAATTTTCTGCATCTTCTCCATCTGTTTTGGGATTGGGGTTACAACATGTATTTCTTGCTCACCTAGAATTTGCAGTTTGGAGTACTTGTCTTTGGCAGTGAGATACCTTCCGTTGCGTGCATGTCTGTGCTCTCAAAACCTTGTTTAATTAATAGTAACTGAGTGTCTCCTTGTTAGACAGATGAAAAGATAAAGCTTTTAAGGAAAATGATAGGCTGGTGAAAAGAGCAGTATTGTGCCATCTAACAACTCCGCAAGTATAATTTAATTTCCCCACGGCAATCAGAGAGGTGCCTTATCTCGCTGTAATGACATTCATTACAGCTCCAGAGATCTACCGTGTCACGGTTACGCCAACATCTCTCTCCCTAAGAAAAAAAGTCACCCACCCTTCTCCTGTCAATGTGTGTTTATATTCGTGAACGGGAATAGCTATCAACACGATACACTATAGCAGGCACTTGAAACACACGTCTAACAGGTCCTTATTCAGTATCTGGCACTGAAAGACAGCCAAGCAAACACACATTCTCACTTAATTATCCCACATTTTGCTTTAACTTTAAGCTTTGTTCTTCTTCTGTCAGTGCAATACTGACTGTTGACTGTTGATAAAGTAAATATAGTAGTGGCTTACTACTTTTTCTAATCATGACAGATGTGTGCTCGACAATATATATATATATATATATATATATATATATATATATATATATATTAGGGCCGGGACTTTAACGCGTTAATTTAGATTAAT
>JAQQZS010000001.1:6440286-6452691 GCA_030068045.1 Platyallabes tihoni
TGAGGTGCCTCGTTTTAATATGGACCATTTTGCTATATTAGACATTAATCTTCTTGTTTTAAAAATTCTCGTAATACGGCGACATAGGGAGGGAAAAATCACCGCCACTACTGGGTTCACCCTCTGACTGCACAACGTCAGATTAAAGGAAGTTTTTTTGTGGTTTTATAAAGAAATGCGAAAATTTCCGTGCAAGTTTTTTAATTACTGTCGGATGTCAGTTTCCACTTTTGATTGTCTGCTGCAGTTGGTGCAATGCCGACATTTTATTTAGCTTTTTTCCCCACATTTCCCTATGTATAGCATGTAGGATCATGGGATATACTATATCCGGTCCTCCGAAGCATAAAATGAACGCGAAGAAAACGCACTAGAAGCGTTTTCCTTGCGTTCGTTGGGATTTGAACGCCAAGAAAAAGCTGCATGCAACGTTTTTTTGACGCCATATAAACGCGCAGCCGGACAAACTCACATCACCAAAGCAGAACACTCTCATTGAATCCTATGTGTAGAAAACCCTCGGCGCTTGATCCACGCTCACCGGATGCTACGAACGCCCGGTCGTGCGAACAAGGCCTAATTCTAATGACTTTTATATTTGGTGCAACAAAGCTGTTCTAGTGGCCCTTAGTGGCCCAAAACCTTACTACTAAACTGTTTTTTTTTGTTATTGCATTCAGAATTTCACTCTTTATTAACTTTTGTTTATTAACAGTATCACCTTGAACCTCCAGATCCTGGTTTCAACTCCCTGTGCTTGGTGAGTTTCCTTCGGGTTCTCCGGTTTCCACCCACAGTCCAAAGACATGCAGATTAGGTCACGTGGCGTTTCCAAATTGCCCATAATGTGTGAATGTCTGTGTGAATGTTGACCGGAGGTCCTACCACGGTTGTACAATTGAGAATGGATGAAGATTAACCTTATGAAGTCATCTATCTACCTTGAAAAACAACCCCAAGTATCAGACTTCCTGTCTGAGTTGATGTCATAATATCCAGTGGTGAAAAATGGCTTTGCATGTTTTCTTCATAATATGTAACATTTGTGAAAGCAGGAACGATCTTGATTCATAGACTTTCCATAATATTACCCTCACTCAATCATTCTTTATATTGATTATCCTGTACAAGGTCGGAGCCTATCCCAGGGGACTCTAAGCATAATGTGAGATTTTCCAGTGCATCACAGGGCACAAGCACACACACTCACACACTACAGGCAATCTGGGAACGCCAATTAGCCTAATGCATATCTTTGGAGTGTGGGAGGGAACCAGACTAGATGGAGGAAACAATACAAACTCTACACACACAGATCTGAGATGGATTCAGACTCTCCTGGGGGTGTGAGGCTACAGTGATAACCATGTCACTCCATCCTATTGTTGATTAATTTCCTATAACACCACGCACCCCCACAAGTTCTTATATTCCTTACTGAATTTAAATCCACATGAGTCGTTACAACTGTATAGACGAGGACTGATATTTGTGTATAAAAAGATTTTCTGTAAGCTGTAAAGTGCCATTTGGAAAGTCAAGTTGAGTTTATTTGTCCACATCTATCACTTTTTTCACACCAGATGCCCTTCCTGTCACAACCGACCCAATTACTCCAGGGGTACTGAATCTGTAGGTTAAGGGCCTTGCTTAAGGGCCAGACATTATTGACCCAGGATTGGCAGGGCTTGAACCCCCCCCCCCCCCCCGGGACCCTCTGATCAGCAACCCCAAGCCTCAATCATCTGAGCCAGCACTGCCCCCAAGTCAGGTTTATTTATATAGTACGTTTCAAAGACAGAAACTAATTAAAGTTCTTTACATAGGTAAAGAGAGCAAGGTCAATTTAGTACTAAACTATGCATTCTGGGGGAAAACCTGAAACCAAATCATTTCTTTAAATAGCTTTTGCAGTGATACTGTCCAGCTCTAGGGGTTCGAAAATTATTAGGAAAGTTCATATGTACTTTTATAAACTTATTTTAGATCTTTCTTCGTACTGAAATGACATGCAAATGAACCACCTTTCAATTTTAGACCTACCGTGTGAATACTAATGAATGTATCCCTGGATGAACAGAGACCATTATGTTTTAGATATACAGTATATATGAATCCAATTGCAGCTTAAAAATGAACCCATTTCACCCCCCAACAAAATTATTAGCATTTATATAGATGTGATTGTGGACGCTGTATGGCTAATATTGCAGAGATTTGTATTGGGCAGCAGGTATGAGGATGCTGGATGGAGTATAGAGTCGAAGCAGTCACTTTTTTGATACAAATCATACTGATGTCACATGATGAAAGTCGGGTGAGTGGATTTGGTGTGTGTGTTTGTGTGGGTGGGTGGGTGTGTTTGAGGGTGGGTGTGGGTGTGTGAGAGAAAGAGAGTCCTTTTAATGTTTTATTTGTTGAATACAGTGAGCAGTGGGAAAATGGTGTGTGTGTGTGTGTGTGTATGTGTGTGTGTGTGTGTGTGTGTGCGCGCGCGTGTGTGTGTGTGGGCTGACGGGTGGTCGAAAGTTGCCTTCTGAAACAGTTACTTTCACAAGACTTTCTAAGACTAACCCTCCATACCTGAGGCATTGCTGCAAACACTGATCTATAATTCATTTGTGAGTGAACATCCATATGTGCAAGGGAGTGGGTGTTTGAACGAACGTTTGAAGGTAAAGACGCATGCAAAAAGAGATACTGAATGAGAGGTACAGAATGAATGCTGAATGCCTTTGAAGGGCAAAATAGAAATTGAAAGAAATTTAGGGGGAGGAAAAAAAAAAGAAGTTTAACACATAGGCACATACATTTGCGTTAGACTCACTGCAGGGATTTGCGATCGATAATAACCATCGTTACACGTGAACTTTCTGCTATTTCCAGAAAGACTGGCGGATTAAAGATTGAACTGCTTCCCAGGACTCTCAACCATCATATGCAAGCAGTATGCAAATCTCCTTGATATAAAGGCTGCACAGAAGTGTATGGAGTCATCTAATGATTCGAGGGAAAAAATATCTTGATGAAATAAGTAAACTTTACTTCATGATTCTGGCCTTTTTAGCCTCCTGGCTAACTATTGATTTAAAAAAGGCTAATAGTGATTACACTGCCTTTCAAATGTACCATCATTAAAACATGTTATACATCATTGTGAACGTTCTTCGCTGTCGTTGTCTCTAATGGTGGACAATGGTTATGCCGAAGTATTTTTTGTGTAGGAAATGTAATACAGACGTTTGCTATAAGAAGTGATACTGGTTGAAACCAGATGACGAAGCCAGAAGAGCTAAAGGCACCCTGCAAGCAAACATGGCCCCAGCTCTTCGAACTATCAAACACACTTTCTCATTCAAACATTGTAATTCAATCAAGATTTAAATACATTAAAAAACATAATACTTAATAATATCTTAGTATGGTGATATGTGTGATAATGTACTGTACAAAGCCACTGAAAGATTTTTTTGTAAGATGGACATGAGACACACCAATGCAATAATGTCAGCATTCCAGCAAATGATTGCTAATGCTAATGCTAACTATCCTTCAGAACCTTTTACTGATATTCTGTAAAAAAAAAAAAAAATTGTTTCGTAAAGTATAAGGAAAGCACCGAAAGTGCTGCAAAAGTGGCCATAAGGGTTTTTATTAACTGACATACGTCATTCAAAAGGCTATGTTGTATACAAAGAAACTACTCAAACTACTCAACCATTCTTGAACCCAACGTACGAACCATCTTTGCAAGGGTTGTCTTCAGAGCTGTTTTATCCTCCTTCTCCTTCGTCCATCAGGGTACATTACTCTTGTTAATGGTGCCATTTCCCTAAACATTTTGTACTGCATTATAAGACCATCAACTGCTACAAAGGTGATTTTAAAAGAGAAGTTGCGAGATGGTTCAACAGTAGTGCAAATGCATGGCTTGTAATGGACACTATGTTGAATTGGTACAGAGGAAGATCGCAACCTGTGCAATTTAAACAAACCATCTCAGTTATTGAAAAAAAAGATGTGCACTTTGGCATTACTTTTACTATATATATATATATATACTCCAGTCCTGGAGGGCCAGGGTCCAGCACAGTTTCTAATTTACCAATATTATTTAGACACTTAGACACACCCACAGAACCTGGTAATGAACAGATTAGTTAGATCAGCTGTGTGTGAGCAGAAGAATGCTATGCACTAGCCCTCCATAATTATACTCAAGAGACCTGGTCTACCTCTACCTCTTTTAAGGGGTTGACACCTTATCGTGATGAAAAAGTTTTTGTACTTTTTGAACCTAAGGACTATCTCATTGGATTCCCATGAGACAAGCGGGCCCACATTGTGCCAGCGTTAGTGTTGGGCCGCCAGAGCCAACAGACATCTACCCATCTTTAAATTCACCTTGCCAATGTTGGCCCAAATTTAGCCAATATTGTATAGTGAGGTCCAGCATAGCCAACCAACATTGAAAATGCTCCCAGTAGGCCCAATCTTAATGAACAGACCTCTTTTCTGGAGGTTTAAAATAGAGCTGTAAAGAAACAAAAGAAAACATACAATGCCTGGATGTTTTCAACCACCCACTGGAGCTAGACCTCAGGGTGATGGCTGCAGGTGACCTGGTTATGTGTGTGGTTCAGCCCAAAGTGACGAGGAGAAGCCATTTTGTGGGTTCACAATATGTAAGATCAAGCCCCAATGTTATGGGGCACTTTTGATTGACTGGATCCTTACAATGAACTCAGTGAACCCAAAAAATGTGTCATATAAAGAGACTTCAGATCTTATTCAAACTAAAATCCTTGTTTTAAAGTAACGGCTACACCAGGACACCTTAAATTTATTAATCAACATTGTGCAATACAATCATAATGTAAATCAAGTGTAGTTTAATGTACAGTATGTGACCATGTGCAATAACACACACAAACACACACACATACACACACACAGACACACACACACACACACACACACACACACACACACACACAGACACACACGCACACACTCTTATGCATATCAGACACATACACACATACATATACACATGCACACACACTCATATACACATATACAAGTTGACTGGCTCTTCTCATCCTTTGACCCTGTGTTGACATGCATATGACACATAAACTTGAACTTGAAATTGAACTTGAATCCTTGCCGATGTTTGCCATCGAGTGGATGCCACCACATTCACACTTCCATGGAAAAGGTTTAGTAGTACCCATTTTAGTAGTCTCTGAGAAATCAAAACAGTGCTCAAACTGGCTTTGTGTAGCTTCTGCAAAACACTTACTCTTATCTAGAAAGCCAAAACCAACATACCCAGTACCATATATCCCCTTCAAGCCTGTAGCACTGCTTGACTCAAACCACCATCCATCACTTCACAAGGAAGACTTGCAATATGCCCATTTAGGCAATTGTTTAGTCTGTAGTCTTAATAGAACATTTGGTTTCCTGGGTCAGGTGAGTCACAATCCCATACAAGGAATTGCAAAAATTCTATTTAGGTTATGACCAGCAATAGGTTGTATCAGCAAAACTGTTTCTGGATGGTCCCCAAAAGAAGCCTAGATATGGACACAAATGTACAACAGGACAAGGTTAAGTGGTTTCTAACGGCACCCTAAATCATTCAGGCTTATGGATTTTTTTCCTGTGTGCCTCCTGATTTGCAGGTTGACCTGATTCTAGCCCACTGGCTCCATTGTTCAGGTCTAGCTGGAGGTAAACAGTATGAGCAGGGGAGTTGTGTTTTAGCCAGGCCTCTAAGCGGCTTTTTTTTTTTTTTTTTTTGCAGGGTCAGCAACTGCAACATCCAATGCTGCGCCAAGCTGGATAAATCAATGAAACCCAATTAGACAGAGGAGAAAAGAGAAGGTGAAAGAAAAGCAAAATGGAGCTGGGATGAAGGGGGGAAATGACTTGATGTTTAGTTTTATGTTCTTGCCATCAAAAAAACCAAAACAAAGCATTTTAAGACACACTGCACACCTCTTATGCCAACCTGACTTAGAATTTTTTTTAAGGCAAAAGATAAATAAGCACTGTTCAAAATAATCGATTTTGCATATTCATGCATTTTTATCGGAGTTCATTTTATTCAAGTTTTGTTTTAGTATCTTCCATCCGTCACTGTTCTCAGCATACATACACAATTGACACAAATATAATGCATATAATTTGCCTTAAAGGAATTACATCAATGGTATGTAAATATGTTTTAAACCAACTTGAGAAAGCAGTATAGAATGTGGTGTATTGGAGAGACTGCATAAAAAGCATATTGTATTTGACACATGAATGCAGAAATTTGTTTCCTGTGCTTGCCGCATTATAAAGTAAATTATCTCTGACCAATATTTTAATCGCACCATGCTTATGTATGAATTTTCTCATAAAGTCATGACTAAAATAAATCACTAGAAATCCACTGCATTATTTATAATACATACAATATGTGCATAAATATTTTATGTCTTTTATGGCAGTTATTGACATTTCATATGAGAGTTAATATGAACAGGTAGAACACTATATGATATTTAGTTTTTTGTATGCTGTGTTATAATCTGGGGTTGCTTCAGTTGCTCAGGTCTAATCTCAGCAACATTACGTGGCAATAAAATGAAGTCAGCTGACGACCTAAATGTACTGAATGACCAGGTTATCACATCTGTGGAGCTTTTCTTCCCTGGTGGCATGGCCACGCAGTAACTCCAGGGCTGGAACTGTTAAATAGTCACTCTAGAAGCATGAGAAATCATTTGCATACATGCATTGACCATCAATTTCTGACCTTCTGAGTCCTGACCTTAAGCCCATTGAAAGTATTTGAAAAGGGCTTTAGAAGACTTTATCTGGTGATTCAAGTCTCCTTCAGTGCAACATCTCAGCCAAAATCTGTTTGCAGTTCCTCTTTAAATTTCATTCTAGTATACTGGCAAAAGTAACAGAAAAATATAGGATATAAAAATAGGATACAAAAATAGGGGACATTTTAACACATTGAACAATGAGAGACATAACCGTCTTCCTTTTTGTCTTTTAATAAATGCAAAAAGGGAACAAAGTTTCCATGATTATAAAAGGATAATGAGCACACTACTTAAACATTCTAAGTGCTTCATTCGGTGGCCTGTTAAAAAGGATGTGTTTCCATGCGGAGGTAATGAGCAGACGATAAGGAAGTGATTAGCATTGCAGAGTCAACGGAGGAACCGAGAGCTTTATGCGAATCTTAAGGTCAAATTTTCAATTCTGTTAAAACAGCAACTCATTTAGGCCTTGCTGACTTGCTAGCACTGTAATTGCTTCATTTTCCAGACCGGCTAAAATAAAACCAAACCAGATAAGATTGATATATACGAAATTGATGAGTTTGTGTCCTGCAGTAATTGTGGCAATTAATTTTCAATAATGCATATGTGGGGGAAAAAAAAAGAATAATAATACAGTAATTAACCACTTGACAGTACAATGTTTATTTTCCATTTTGTTATTATTAGTTGTATTGTTATTTTGAACTGAAAGCTTTGCAAATTTTATAGAAGGTGGGAACAACAGACAGTCCTTAATAAACGTATTAATACACTACTCTACTGGCTTCCCCTCAGGCTTTTTTTTCTTCTTCTTCTTTTTGCGTTTACAGAATGACCATGAATAAAAAGTGGACAGTCGGGAAATGAGATCCAATTATCAAAAACCAGCCAGATGGCCTTTTGTCTGTCCAGAAGTGATTTCATTAATCCAGGGTTGAATAAGAGTTTGGGGAACATTGTATTCAGTTTGAGCAAAATTGCTGTAATATTATCTCGCTGTATAACTGTATAATTCGTGCAGCCAGTTCAATCTTTTCAACCAATCCATGAAAGTTCACATAAGGTGTTCTAGATGGTCCTTTTCATTACAAGTATCATAAACCTAAATCGCTATTTGTGGAGGTTTAACCCTACATGTGTCAGCTGTCCTAATGACAACTTTATTCAATATTGATATCAAGTTCACATAATATCTGAGTAAAATATCCAGGCCTTACTATATAATAGGCTGACTTTGGGGCTTATTGTAGATCTGGACTTATCAGACTTCAATAATGCTCGTCCCATTTTTGGATCAGAAAGAAATATTTACATTTCTAGTATTTTATTGTCATGACATTGATATTGAGGTTGTTGTGATTAAAAAAAACAGTATATTAAGTTCACTTTACTGAATTGATTGAGTGTTGTTGTTGTTGTTTTCAATTTTATCGAAATGATAATGCTCTTCAGCCATCCATCCATATAGGAACCTCTGAAGTCCAGATAGGGACCATGGAGGCCAACAGATTACCATTGTATTTGTTCTTATTTTACAACAGTGATTGGACCTCTGGTCAACACTCACACAAGAAATCACACACTACAGGCAATTTGGGAATGGCAGTTAGCCTAATCTGCATGTCTTTGGACTGTGGGAGGAAACTGAAGTACCCAGAGAAAAACCACTAAATTTAACAAATCCAAACTAAGATTACCAAATAATTTCTATTATTTAGGTAATAATCAGCAAGATGTGATATGTTAAAGTGTTCCTTCGCTTAGAAAAAGATGGTGTTTAGGAGGTTTATCCAGAGTTGCATCACTTAATGGTAAACGTTATTTGAGAGCATAATTTGAGCATGGGAATATAGTCTGATCTTGATTAAATATAATTAGGAGTTAAAATAGAAGTTAGCAGAAATCCGTGTTAATACTGAATCTGTAAGAAATGCTTTTACTTGAAACATTTTCATGAAAAGTGGCTCCAGTTGACCAGTTTATTTGGTGTGGAATAAATCAGCTTTAGGGAATGCTGTTATAAAATAAGATAAACACAGATGGAATGGTGTATGATCACCTTGGCCTTAAAAAGGACAAAATCAGCTTTAATGAAGCCTAAATATGCCCTTATAAATGCTTATAAAAGGTTTTATAGGTGTCATGTAGCATTATGAATGTTTATTGTTCTTTGTTGCAAAGGTTGCCATTGCTTCAACTCACACTACCTAGTTTATTTATTTATTTTTTTAAGGATGTTTGAAATATAGTAATATAACAATCGCAAGGACTCTGTGAACAATGAGGACTCGTTTGATGGTTGTAATGAAAGAAATATACATTTCCATGAAATAAGATGCTTCAACCAAGTGGAACATACTGATATTAGCCCATTTGACAGCAATAATGACTTGCACAGATTGGTGTAAAAATGTCCTTCCAGATATACATGTTCATTTCCATGCACCTATTTATTACAAGAATGCTATGATTCTTTACTGATTAATTCTCGTCACGGTTTAATGAGGGAACTGGAATACTGGAGATATGCTTACTTAGCTGAAATAATGGATATACACTTCAGATAATGAAAAACTTATGTTTTAAAATTAGCGTGGAATTTGTTGTCCCACCCCCCCCCCCCCCCCTGCACTTTGCAATATCATAGGATAAATTTACCAAAATTTACTTGTCACTCTGAGGGACCTAGCACTGACTCGATGGGCTCATATTGTTCGCGTAGTACAAAAGCCGAGAATGGCAATTTGGCATAAGAAGTGTATAATCAGAGAATTACACTGACCCTCGGAGAGCTCCATTCACCACACCACAATAAAGCCTGATTGGAATTGATAGCTCTTTTCAAGGCCCAGATGCTCTCTTCTCTACTTGATATTGTTTTATGAAATATCCTTTGACATGGAAGAGAATGCCAGCGGATTAAGAGGAAACTGGCCTGGTGTACAGGAGGTGGTGAGGTTGGAGGAAGCGCCATTTTGCTGATTCCGTCATCGGAAGTGGACGTTGTAATGACAAGATGATGAGCAGCAAAGAACCACACAAACTTCACATACTTCACATATATTAATGTTTGTGATGATGTCAGACTTATTACCAGATTTGTGCAATTGGATAATTATTTGACCTTTCGTATGCTTCCATCTTATGATGCCACAATATGTGATTAATTTTCACATGACTAAACTTTTATTAAATGTATTATTTTTGAATTGTTTAAAATGAAAAACTTTTAACAAACAATTAGCCACAAAACATGGTAACACTATGAACCGCCATAGTACCTTAAAAGGTATCATCCTGCTAAATGCTTCTTGCCCCTGCCAACCATCTTACAATTATTGTTAGCAGAATGTTCTTAGGAAAATATGGTTTTTGAGTGACTTGTGACCTCACTTAGACTCTTTGATAAAAAAAAAAAGTCATTTTGAAAATAAACAAAAAACATATATATATATATATATAAATTATGCATTTAATAATGCACAGTGAATCAACCATACTATTCTCACAAGACAATTTTTTTTATTATTAAATCAGCAATTTTTGTTTTCAAAATCAGCATTCAACTAGTTAAGCAACCTGATCACAATGCATTAGATAATGATGAATGTGAAAGGGTGCTCAGTATCCTTCGTCTGCAAAGATTGTGTTGTTTGCAATATCAAAACAGTTGCAACACGTTAAACAAGATGTACAAAAGCAATAACTTAACATTTTGTTCTACCTTTGAAGCTGAACAAGGCAAATCCCAAGGCAAAGCCAAATTGAATATTGAAAACGGTCTATGACTCAACTCATGAAAATGAGCTGAAATATTAGGTTGTTTTAGTCGGGGATGTGCATTGTTCCAGTACTTTTTATAGTTTTTTTTATTTTACTTTATTTTGTTATAAAGTTTGTCTAGAAACAAATTAACACCAATCTGAAGACAATCTTAACAATAAAAGTATAACTTTACTTAGACTTATCTGGAATTCAACTGTGTCTTGTGAAAGACTTGGTCTCACCTCTGCTAATTACCGCTTTTGAATGTCCAAATGTCAAAACAAAAAAAATGCGACTTGATAAATATAAGCAACGAATTTTCTTGCCTTTCTAATTGCTACACAATCATAGGGTAGCGTGTCCAATGTCTCATTTAACTCCAAAGTAGTGTTATTCCAGCAAACTACAACATGCCATAATGGAGGCTCATTAGGACAGGAATGGAGCAGTGGAAAGGACAATTATAAGGTTTATATGGCAAAAAATAGTTTTGTTTAAAGCAAACAAATGGAATCTAGAAAATTCTAACAAACAGAGACAAAGTATAAGTACATAAAATGTTTTTACAGTTTTAAAAAACATGTATATTTTACTACATACTGCAATGATTCTGAGTTAAAAGCCCTGCTGCTGGGTTCGAATCTCCCCACTGGTCTATGTCCACATTCTCCTCATGCTTGGAGAGTTTGCTCTGAGTCCACAGGTTTCCTCCCACAGTCTAAAGACAGGCATTGTCGGCTGATTCTCATTTCCAATTCACGTCTAATGTTTAAATGTGTGCGCTTATGCACCATCCACAGTGACCTCCATCTTGGGTTCCCTTGGTTTGTGTCCCCTGTCAATCCCTATATGATATAAGCAGTGGATGAAAGGAGGGAAGAGTAAAATCTCTATCTGTGTGCACCAGAAAGTCTTAGTTTCCAAAGAAACAAAAGGCTGGGGACAAAAGAAGTAAAATGTATCTTCCTTTTAGAATGCCTGAATTACTCTGGCTAGTTTCATGATGTTTTGTGTGGGTTTTAATATGTAGTTGGGCTGGACAAGATAGTGAGACCTGGTAATGGTATTGCTTAATGATATTAGCTTGTCCTTGTGTACCTCACTGGTGATAGGAAAAACACCCATTGTATCCAGTAAAGCAGAACAACAGCATGTCTAACACTACTTAAAACCATACGCTGTAAGACTGTAGACTGGATGACTTTATGTTGTCAACTCTGAGCTGGCCATAACAGGAAAAGTCTACAAATTCATAAGATAGTAGCCTACAGCAAATGCCAACAGATATATCCTCTTGACATAATATTTCTTTGAGGCTATGTCATTATTAATGACATTCTGCCCCACTAAAATTAATGGTCATATGCCAGTGCTAGAAAAGAAAAAAAGAGATACAGTACAGTAGAGAAGACCAGTTTCAAGGAAGTTCTTGAATTTCAACAATCTGCCAAAAGCTAGTTAAAAGTAAAAACTGTTAAATAATATAACTAAATCATTTAAAAACAATTCAATTTCTCAATGCAAACATTTGTTGTTATCCTAAAGCCAATATGCATCATGTCGAATTGGCTTTGTTCCAATAATATAATTCAATATTATTTTTGTTATTATTTTCGTTTTACTGTCAGAAAAGTTACTTTAAGTTATTATTCATCCCCTGCTGAGAGTAGGGATTGGTAAGTTAACCATGAGCCAGTATCAGTGTAGACACACGTGAAGTAGTGATGCGTGGGTCGGGTATTTTTCCAACCCACGGGTCCCGCTTTTATGAAATTATTTGGCCCGCCCCAGCCCGCCCCGCACCACT
>JAQQZS010000001.1:6473984-6493106 GCA_030068045.1 Platyallabes tihoni
ATCCCAGCGTAACTGGGGTCAGAGCGCAGGGTCAGCCATGATACAGCGCCCCTGGAGCAGATAGGGTTAAGGGCCTCACTCAAGGGCTCAACAGTGGCAACTTGGCGATGCTGGGGTTCAAATTTTCCGATCTTTCCGATCAGTAACCCACAGCCTTAACCGACTGAGCCACCACTGCCCCTCTTGAGCCACCACTGCCCCTCTAATGATGTCCGCCTTCATTTGCATCAGCACCTCTTTGGACTGATAGTTCCACCTCTCAAATGCAAATTCAACACTTGGAATCAACATCAGAGCTCTCCTTAATCTGTCTTGATACAATGAGGGACCAGGCCACAACTGGCAATTAAACTGCTTGCCAGTCAGTTGTCCAATTTCTTATGAGCCTGTAAAAATAGAGAAATTATAAATAAATAAATAAATAAATAATAATAATAAATGGATATGCTTCCTAAATTGTTAATGCAATATTTGTGTTAAACCAGTGAAAGTCAACTCTTTAATCACACCTTGATTGCTTCATTTCAGTTTCAATGTGTTGTGCAAATTTGCCAAAACTAAGTTGCTGTCTAATAACTAACAAAAAGGGGTCCAAGTAAAAGAGTCTTATTAATAAATACAGTACGGTGCAAAAGTCTTGAGACGCCCTCCTACACACATACATTTCTTCATATGAAATAAAATTCGATGATATAGATTAAATTAAAATAATGGGAACAAATGTTCTACTGTGTCTGGCTGCAAAGTGCCATTCAAAAATTGGTTGTTTATGTACAAACCTCAGCAGCAGCCTCATTTTCCCTCTCATCTGTTCCAATCACTCAGCATTCAGCATACCAACATGTACACCAGTATACTAATCACCGACCTGATCATCTGTCATCATCTGCACCATCATCATCATTTTTCACTAGTTCATGCCTTAAGTTAGACGTTTTTTTATGCGTGAATGATTTATATAGTAGGTCACTGTGTGGCTTACAAACAAAAAAATATTCATCTGAAACTGGTGATGTACAGGGACTGGACTGAAAATGAGAGCCAAAAAAAATCTTTCAGAAAGCCTGGAGAACGATTGCTCAAGACAACATTATAAATACAAAGCTCTTTGGAAGCAAAATATGAAAAAATGAGGGTTCAGTCGAGACTTTTGGACAGTACTATGGGTAGAGAGGGGATGCGAAATGCTTGTAATGTTTTTCTTTTTCTTAAAAGATTTTATTAATCGCTAATTAAGCATTAGTAGCACACAAAAATATCATTGTACTAACACTGACTAATATCAACTATACGCAAATCCAAGCTTACAGTAATTTGCCCAAAGCACTCATTCATACTGCCATTATAATTCAAGAGTGGATAATAAAGTCCTTCAATGTACAGATTAATAGATTTAAAGTTCATAATTTTCCTTATTTAGCTCAGATTAGATTCAACTGTATTGTCATTGTGCAGAGCCAATGAAATGCAGAAAATGCATTGTTATTTATTGAAAAAATAATGATACTAGATACATTTGACCAGCGATTGACTTCAATTGTAGATAAGAGATTGGCGGATTCCAGATATGCAGGATCCTGGGGAAGATTTAAATTGAATATTAATTTTAGTAAAGCTTAGCTCAGTAATCCATCCATCCATCCATGTTATTGTTTATGTTGTTTATCCTTTTCTAGGGTTTCTGGAGCCTATTTCTTTAACTTGAGCACATGAATGAATGGGGGGCCAGCTCATCAGAGGGCACAAGCAAACACACACACACACACACACACACACACACACACACACACACACACACACACACACAATCATGTTCCACCTGCTATTTAGAAACTCTCGTGTAGGAGGAAACCAGGCACCAAGCACAAGGACACCATGTAAACTCTACGCACACAAACTAGAGGTGACATTCAAACCCCCGACCCTGGAGGTGTGAGGTGACAGGTCTAACCATTAAGTCACTGTGAAGTCTGATATTTTAGGTCACTCAGGAGAAAATTTGCACCAGGTAAGGAAGATACTGCAATTAGAAGATAAACATATCTTAACATCTGGTCCTCAGCCATATGTGGTCTTGATCTCAACTTGGATTCCATTTGGTCTCTGATCTCTGCTAAGGTTGTCTTGAAGTCAAAAATACATACAGATACACAAGTGCAAAATGTGGGGAAAAAAAATTCTGATTGAGTTTTAAGTGAATTAACGGCTATTATGTTTTAGTCTCTGATTTTCATATTCGAGTCATCAGTTACTATACATCACGTCTGGGTACTGATTCATGTTTCATCAGCTTCATATCAGATTACACATTTCTTTCCTCATGACACTATAACTGTGTTAGAAGAGATGTATATGAGATACAGTATTAAGGACCGATAAGTGAGCGATGCGGACTGAACTCAGTGGTCATGGAGTGGCTGCACTCAAGTCATAAGGTCAATATCCATTTTAAGAAGCACATTTTAGCAGTCAGATTTGCAGTGTGTGTGCTTGAGAGCATTAAAAACCTTTAAATTACAGTATTATCATTCATTATAGTTCAGGTGGTTGTTCAGTTATTTCTGTGGTGGACACAAACTTAAAAGACACAAACCATCATGATTCGTGTGTACAATACTCTCTGCAGCCATTCATCCAATCACATGCTTTTATATGAACGTTTAATAAACGATAAAGGCAGTTCATTAGACCAGAGCCTAGCTACATGGTTGGAAATATTAGATCAGAATAAATGAGCTTTCTTAGACCATCACTGATTTGATCTTGATCAAAGTCAACAATAAAAACAGGATGGCCGTGGAGAGAAGTGCGCCTTTATTCCCTCCATGACGAATTCCAATCTGAAACACATTTGCTAAATACAATTTCATGCCCTTTTATGTAGTGTCTGTAACTTTTTTGAATTCAAATCTTAACTGTCAATCAGATGAAACTTGGATTTAGATTTTAGATGGATTTAGATTTTAGATTTCACATGAAAAGACATAAATCTGAAAAAAGTGTATTATTCCAATTTTTATTTATTTTTTTTAAATATTGCAACATGAATTTGACATGGTTACGGACACTACAGATTTTTTTGGGTGTTAAAAAAAATTATTTAGAACGGAGTGCTTTAATTTAAGAAAATAATTTTTCCAGGTCAATTTTGGTGTTAATACTCATAAAGAGGTATGAGTAGTTAGCATTTTAAATGGTTATTGTTAGAAGCGAGACAGTATAACGCTGACAAACTTCCATTCCTGGGGCCACATATACAATCATATCCACAAAACGGGGAAATTTTTCTCTTCAACTTCAGAAGTCGCTTTTTTGGCCACACACATTTACTGTTTTATGTGTACAGCATTAAAAAAACAACAACAACAACAACAATATATATATATATATATATATATATATATATAAACTATTAAATGAGCACCAAAATGCTGTTTTGTCCGAGAGGAAATCCGTGAAGCTGTAGCGGCCCGTAGGGGGCGTGTTTGAGAGAGGATCCTGGCTTTGTGAGTGTGTAGTGTATGAGTGTGTGTGAGTGTGTAGTGTGTGTGTGTGTTTTCCCTCTTTCTCTGTGTAACGGAGTCGCTGCAGCCTCAGTACCAGCGGCGCGCGCAGAGCGGATACACGGCCGGCACGAGAGCTTCACGCGCATTGAGCGGCACGCGCTCAGCCCAGAACCGAGCGGGATCTTTATCACACGGGATTCAGGCGGAGATAGAACCCGAATTAAACGGACGAGATAAAGTGTCTCGATGGAGCTGAGCTCGGGCCTTTTAAAGCTCTTCCTCCTGACGGCAGCGCTCCAGGTAACGGGGAATTAAAGCCGCTGCTGCTTCTTTATGCGGCTCGATTTCAGAAACACTGCGCAAACACACACACACACACACACACACGGGGACAGAGACTCGCTGCTGCTTCTGGGTGTGTGTGTGTGTGTGTGTGTGTAGCTTTTATCCCGGTTTTTATACTTTGTATTAAGCGGGACTTTCTGATCTCTCTCTCTCTGCGCATCATGATTTATAGGTGCATGTGTCTGTACTTTATTTATTTATTTATTTATTATTATTATTATTATTATTATTACTCCTAAACTGTTATAAAGTTGTTCATTATGTTGAGATATCTTAATTTGGAGTTATGTTCTGAGTGTTATGAGCTCTGCCATATGGACACTCCTCAGATAGATAGATAGATAGATAGATTATTGATTGTGAAGAACATTCCAGAACTTCAGTGTAAATTGTGTTAAATGTCCTCTAGTGTGACTGACACATGTGAAATACAAATACCCCCCCCCCCCTCCACCTATAATAATAAGTTAATAATAAGTAATCATTTTCATTGATATATTTGTAGTAGGTGCATGAATGAACTGTACATGAAAGATTTATATAAGCATATACTTTATATATACATTCATGAACCTACTTTTATATATGCAATTTTATATACTATATATACTATATAGATGGATAGTAACAGTAAACAGGAAAAAAGAAGATCAGAGAGAAGGAGGGAAATTCTTATCTGATTTACTGGAAAAATATTCTGTTTGTTTTTTGCTTGAACAAAACGAAAATCAAGTTTGTTTATATATATATATATATATATATATATATAACAAACTTGCATCAATTTCAAACAAATCAAACAAACTGATTGTTCAAAAAAAAAAGATTTTTTTCCAGTAAAAAGAAAAAAAAAGCATTCATGTAGGTAAATCAGTTCAGAATTTCCCTCCTTCTCACTGATCTTTTTTTTTCCTGTTTACTTTCTGTCTGATTACTAATAAAGAACATCTTGAGTCAGTTCCCCAGCCCATGCTTAGCGTATAACGTGTCCTGGTAACTCAGTGATAACCAGCCATTGTTCTCCCTCGCCTTGTTGTCATTGAAATTCCGCGCAGTGAAAGAGTGGCGTGAATAGCTGTGATGCTGTCTTGCTCTGGAGCTCGCATTCCTTTAGGGTCCCCTCACAAAAGTGATTGTATTAAGACCATGGAGTGATGGTGATTTTGTGTGTGTGCACATGGGGGCGGGGTGGGGGGGGATGACAGTGTGTGAGAGTGCTGCTTGGTTCTGGGGCAGTTTGGTATAAAGGTCAGTGAGAAGTCTGAGAGAAGTTGTGCATGCACACTCCCCAATCCTGTTACGTTTTAAGAGAAAGAAAAAAAACGCTTCACGAGTCCTGTGTGTGTGTGTGTGTGTGTGTGTGTGTGTGTCCCACGAACCAAGGCCACTATTCAGATGGAGCAGTTGTGTGTCGAACAGCCGTGGGCAGATCTAATGCTGCCGATCGATCACTGGCCCTCCCACAAGCTCGGTGGAAAACAAAACGGCTGCTGTTCTCGTTTCCTGCCACGCTCCGCAGTAGAACACTTAACCCCGCCAGCCTCATTAGCCTAATTACACTCACTGTCCCGTTATAAAACAGGTGCTGCTTGTGTCTCTGTGTGTAGGGGGGGGGAGTATTCATATCTGTGTGTGTGTGTGTGTGTGTGTGTGTTGAGGGGTTAAGGGCCACAGGTTAGGGAATGTTAATGGTGCACTGATGAGTCACTTTGTGATTTTGCAGACTGGCACGGAAGGCAGAAGCTCGGTACCATGCAGGCCTGGTTTCTCTGAAGATGTTTACGACGCACCGATGCCTGAAACCCTACTCGAGGGACAGCCGCTTCTCACCGGTAAACACAACATCAACACAAAAACAAATAGAAAAACAAATAATAAATCACACGAAAGCTTGTAGTGGGCTCAAGGCCATGCTTGTGTGTGTGTGTGTGTGTGTGTGTGTGTGTGCTTTGAAGTGCATGTCAAGGTATCAAATGTACTTTCTGGCATATGAGAACATGTGTTGGTTGTTTGTAAGGTGCCGTGGTGTGTGCGTGCATGTGTGTGTGTGTGTGTTTGGGGGATGTTTTAACATCTTGGTTGGAACCAAATGTTAACACAAGGATAGGTTTTCTTTATATGGAAGGTTTGTCTGTGTGTGTGTGTGTGAGAGAGAGAGAGAGAGAGAGAGAGAGAGTTACTCAAGGAGTAAGTTATCAAATGTCCTTTGTGCTCATGTGAAAATGTGTTGGCGCTTTGTGAGGTGTTTGGTTTATTCCTGTGTGTGTGTGTGTGTGTGTGTGTATGAGGGTGTACGTGTATCACATCAGCTCCATGTGTGGTTCTGATCTACGGTGGGTGAAAACAAGCTTCAGACATGTTTTACCAATTAGCCACACTGTTATGTGGGCTTAAAAGCCATGTTGTTTGGTTTGTACACCAATAAAAGTTCAAGCTCTGCTTCTAATCACAGACTTGCACACACACACACACACACACACACACACACACAAATGAGCTTTTCTGAAAAGCCTGCAGAGGTTCCACTTTGTGTGTTTCATTGCCAGGAAGAAAAAAAACAACGGAAAAATGGGTGGAAAGCAGGGTAAGCAAATTTGGGTTCGCTTGTTGCATAGAACTTTGTGATTGTATCTCGGTTTGAACTTGATCAGCGTTGATAGCGCTCTAAGACCACGCTGTACAGTGTATCTTGATAACAATAACGTTGCCGTATTCCTTAGCCTAGTTTTCCCGGGTTGAAATAGTGCCCATGAAAAGCGCAATTCGTTTTTACACTACTAGACCTGTTCTTTATAGTGCCTGCTAGTCGAACCGCATTATCTAGCTACATGAGCGAGCTTAGCTTGAAGAGCGTTGCCATAGAAACTCATTTATAGAAATTCAATTAAATCCAACCACATTCAAGTTTCTCATTTGATCAGGAGAACAATCATATCATGACACTTTTCACTGACGTACCTTTATGTTACCAGATATCACTTTTTAGTGACATCAAAGCGAAAAAAAAAAAACAAGTACATGCATGCTGCTCACAAGTACCTGCCAAAGCAGGCCAGGATGAGAAAAAAAAGAAAGAAAGAAAGAAAAAAGCATTCCTTTCTTCTATTCTCTAGAGTAGCATCCTTGTCGTTAAAACCCCAAGCTCGCAAAACATCTTAGAATGACTTCTGGAGCTTTTATGATCGCTGAGCGTGTCCAACGCACCTACTGTTTGAAAGCCATTCACTGTCCATTTGGGAAATGAAGGCAGCGTCCGTTCTCTCCGTTCCCGGGAAATGCAGCTCGTTTCGGGCTGGTCTTACAAGGCTTGCGAGGCTCTGAGATCAAGAAGAGAACCATTTCATGTTAAAATGACTTCCTGTTTGAACATGGAGGCATTTCCCATTTGTACTTCAAAAGAATTTCAATGATGTAATGTGGGGTTCATTAGATTTTGATTTGAATTGAGACAGAAGAAGCATTAGGAACACTGAATCTAAACAACTGGAGCTGTTTTTTTTTTTATATAATATCTGCTGATACCGGGGAAGGAAATTAGATTGTACCTACATATAATCGGTAGATTTTTGTAATTACAAATCAGCCCTCAGGGCCAAAATCCTGCTTGTTTTAAAAGTGAAACCTTCTTGGAACAATGCTATCCTGATACCTTCCTGACAGTCTTAAATGAAGGTGTGAATGAAGTCCATATCCAGCTGCTCGGTAAATGGTTTGAAGGTGTCTTGATGTGCTGCGCCCAAATGAAGCACAGTCGGTAATTATTGCCTCGGAGAAGCCTCACCATGGTGTTAGCTCCATCTATGGGTTTGCGTTTGATTAGAGTGGCTCTGAGAGCTGCTGCTGGATTTCACACATTCGCTACAGATAACACATGCTAGTGCGGAGCATGAGGTAGTCTCGGGGAGGTGAAGAGACGCGGGGGAGGGGCGAGGATGGTGAGCCGTAAAGAAGGAGAGAGCGAGAGAGCGAAAGGATGGAGAATGTCATGGGTTAGAGGTCACCATTTGCTTTCTTTACCCTTTCGACTCACTCCACTCCCCCACTATTCAGACTCCTCCAATGGGGGCACGGTGCATTCTACAAGGTTTGGAAGATCAGCCAATAAGCAAGGCTCAAGGCCACTAGTGCATAACATATTCTTTATCAGGCAGGCTTCGGCATCCTCTCAACCTATTATACCATACGAGCATTGAAATTCCCTTCATAATTCAGCTCCAGATCTCGTCCGCTCTACCTTTATGCATGTTTGTCAGCCCGATGGGGAGGCTAATGGCCAGAGACCGTGCTAACGAAACACCATCCACTAATGGCGGCCCCCCGTAGGGCACCGTTTTTTTCTCCCAAAGTGGGACCTCACAATCTTCCTTCTCATGCAGCCATCACATTCAATCATTGTGGTGAGCATTTTTCATAAAACTCAACTTGCTAAATATTATCGTGGACATCTCAGTTGCCTTGTGTATGTTTCCTAGGAGTGGCTGCCATTTTTTTTCTCCCCCTCTTTTTCTTGCGAGAGCCTCATGGCTGGGTGAGGCAGGATTAATAGCATGCCAGGCTAGTGCGAGGAGGGTGGTGGTAATGGTGTGGTGAGGGGGGGGGGCAGCCACATTCATTACTTTGCTTAATTGCAGCCTGGAGGCTGTAAATAATTGAAATAACTCTGGACTGACTTGCCGCTTGTTGCTTTGTAACGTGGGCATCAGCGCCGATGGCTGAGCAGGTCTAGAAATATGTAACACGTGTGTGACGATGCACGTTACTCATATATCAGGATTTTAACACACACGCAGAAGAAAACGGACGGTCTTGTCCGGCTAACGTTGGCTAGCTTTGCCGATACATCGAAAGAGGCAAGGAATGTTTTTAAGAAACGATTAACAACACCGAAGTTGCCATAAATTTTCTGTAAAGAAGGGAGTTCTTTCTATAGGAGTTATTCCTGTGACAGACAGATAACCATCATTACTAGAAGCTTAAAGGCACCATCAAGTGCTCCAGATAAGCTTATCTCATTCTTTATATAGTTGATAAGCTGAGGGAGCCATTACTTCTTTAAATGTACTCCATTACAGCTCTTTGCAGCAGGTTTCCTCGTGGCTATTTTTAATAGATCCTGATGTACCGCTGATGCTTTGTAATTGCCTACCTTTTAAAGCCGTTCTCGATTTTTACCCATGGCATCATGATTCAGCCCAGCCATTATGGCTATCCGCTCCTAAAACTGGGTTAATGAATATTCCCCAAAGCCTAATTGAACGGAGTACACTTTAAAGGCGCCAACCAGCATCGCCTCTTCCCACCCCCACCAACCCATCCCCCCACACCCCATCAAAGCCATCCATCCTGCTTTCATTTCTCCTCGCCCTCCATTGCTCTCCTCCACGGCTTGCATTTTTATTGCTAATGAAGCGTTTCCTAGCATGGCGAAAAAGGACAGAATGTGGATTCAAACCCGGTCCGCGTGTTCCAAGTGCGTTTAGAGATAGAAATGGAGAGGGAAGGGGGTATGTGGCCGTGGTGAGCATGAGACCTTCTCAACCGGGGTCACATTTTTAAGCCGGGAAGCTACAGTTGACTGATTTCACAATCTTGTTGAAACAGCCAGAGTCAATGCTGTCTCATGCAAGAGGAGCTTACTCGTAACTGGATTCGTTCATTTTTTTCTTTTTCTTCCGTTCAGTTCAGACTGCTGGGACACAAAATGATGAATGTTTAATAGTCCTGTCATGGCATGACGCAAGCTTAAATAGGTTTGTGAAGGTAATAAAGTACAACACATCAAGAGTAGGTCAAGATATCGTATTGGTGTTTATTGGGATCTAAAAGACGGACATGAAAAGCATAGAAATATGAATGGTGGCCAGTTTTATCAATGGGAAGTCAGTGTGTTGACCACATTTGCACACATACGTATTTCCAGATTAACACAGACCATAAAGAATCCAGCTTTATTTGGTAAAAAACTTGGCATCACAATCACTTTTTTTCTTTATGTTTTTTCCAACATAAGCATGAAGACTTGTAAAGGATCTCTGTGATTTCTGCACGCCCCATTACAGCAGCTCCTGGTACACCTTGAACCACTTTAGACTATTTAGAGAATAGTGTTTGGCCAAGCATGACCCTTACGACCTAGTCGCTGTAAATCTGGCTCTGGGTTCATGCCCCCCGAGGCATGTTCTTCATCCAACAAAGCCTGTGCTTGGTTTATAGATGAGCAAGTAACCTTAAATCACATAATGTAGGGACCTTCTCTAATGACGTGACTATGGCTTGGCGGTGGAGGAGAGAGAACGGTAACTCTGGTGCGTATTGTTGTCAGGCTTTACGTAGTCAGAAGATGGATGGTAGACATGTGGCCTTGCACATCCTCGCGCTTAAAACAACTGTAGTATCAGCGGGAGATGGATTTGATTTTGATTCCAAATGTGACACGCTGTAAGACATCGGGGAGAAACGAGATCCATGACTTCAGCTTACAGAGCTCCCAATAAAGCCACTGAATCAGGAGCTGATCTCTATTGCACTGACTCTCCCTCTCTCTCTCTCTCTCTCTCTCTCTCTCTTTTCTCTTTTATGTGTTCAGATTTTAGTAAAGTCTTTTCAGTCTCTACATCTGGACATAAAGGCTTTCATGTTTAGGGTTTCAGGACCAGAACTGCTAACCGCACTCGGGGTGTTATTCGAGCTAGAAGGAAACAGATTGATGAGTCCAGGGGTTTGGGTTTGATCAATACATCGTAATGAAGGTTGTGTTTCAGGTCTCGGATCACGCAGATGGATGTTTCGAATCAGCCCACTGCTTCTTCATCGCACAGTGTTGTGACAAACACCCTTCGCACCCCTGTGGCTAAATTTATGACGCCTTGTTGCTCATGCCATTCTTTCGTGTGCTGACTTCTAATATGCGGTGTGTGTCACGACCACTATTTTTCAGGGTATTTTTTATTTTTTGTAAAAAGAACATCTAATGACTAACCATTTTTCTTCCCGACTTGAGTGCAAGTGTACCTGTTAAATGTGCCAGTGCTTCGTCTCACGCTTTGTTAACACGTTTGTTTTGCACCGCGGTGTATTATTCATGTGTTGTGATTTCGATCAGAAACTTGTGAAGTAACATGAATATTCAGATCATATTTCTAGTCTATTTGTAGACTATTTCTACTCTTGTCTGAGGAGATCATCAGGCCGATTCCTGACGTTTTAATCCTAGACTGAATTTAATCCCAGATCTAGCATTTGGTACAAGTTCTGCCGCGATGGACCATATGGCTTCACGTCCTCCAGTTTTATTTCGTCCTCCTTAAAAAGACAGATGTTGCGTTTCGAATGGATAAAGTAGAGGAAGTGATTTATGGCGGATCTTAAAACATCGTAAAACAAGTTTTATTGCGCGGAATTATTTCGGGATATTTGTAAGCTAGCATGGAAGTGCTGTCCCTTTGAGACATCCTCTTTATAGGCTGCAGTTTATTGAGTTTATCGACCTCGCGGTCATCTGACATGTATCGAGTCGCTACGGCCTGCAATGTCAGCTGTATAATTTTATGTTGTAGCATCTATTAAAGAAAAGATGAGCTTATTGTGAAATGGGTGTCTTGAAGACCAGGATGCCTTTAAGCAGTTGTAGCTCTTAAAGATGTAACACGCATTTAACTGGTCATATAAAATGTGCAATTTCAAATGTCTTATTTTTTATGGACAGCAAAGAACATTTTGCTCTTAGGTCACAATGCATTTTAGTATGAATAATATCTTTTACTTCATACATAGCTACCTCTATAACCATCAGTGCTAAACAAATGGCACCCCACTTGTCAAATGTCACTTCCTTACACCTTTTGGCAGCTTGTTTCAGCACCAAGTATTTGTGACACGCCCCGACCGTAACGCGTTAAAAGTGGCGAGGCCAGTATGGCTAATTGCGGAGCTCCTTTTAAGGTCGGCGACCTTTAGAGAGCTGCGCGAGCTATTATTTTATTCACATTTGACCACCTTGGCTTTCTCATTCTTATCAGAGCAGGCCGTCTGGACAGTGTCTCGCCTGGGGCCTGGTGCAGGACGTTTGGAATGTCCCGGTACTGATAAAGCTGTTAGCATTAATGTTGGCTCGCCTTTTCCACCCATGTGTCCTCTCTCTCTCTCTCTCTCTCTCTCTCTCTCTCTCGCTCGTTATCACAAGCAGAGAATGTGAGTGACACTGACATTAGGCAGCCGAATGAGGTTCTGGCTTTCGTTTTTATTATTTTTTTATCTACTTCACCTTCTTTTTTTTTTTGTTGTCTGGTGTGCGCTTGTTTGCCCTTGGCATATAATTAGCCCGCCTCAGCTTTCTCGGCCTACAAGGCTGGCAGGTTGGTGTCCGTTGAGAGTTCTGTCAAGTGCAAAGCCCCACACCCCCCCCCCCCACTCCATTTGCCACTTGGTCAAATTTCACATGATCCATCACACCTTTTAGGCAATGCAGCATTCAGGGGAAGAAAGAAGGCTCTGAACACCACCGTATTGTAGTTCCTCTCTCTCTCTCTCTCTCTCTCTCTCTCTCTCTCTCTTTCACACACACACTTAATCTCAGATGCTCTCACCAAAAGCCATAATTTTGTACACCCTGAGATGACAGTCATTTTCCAGTTCTAGTGTCTAGCGTCTGCTCATGAAAATGAAGCCTCTTTGCCGGTTATGTGATTGTGAAATGCACCTGTGTCACCGCAGGAGGGGACGACATCATGGGACGAACATCTGATATGCCCCATTTGTGTCTCACTTGTTTTCTCTTGTACAGACCTGCCTCTTTCTCACACAGAGACAACGAGGTCCCTTCTAACCTACCCGGGTTTGTGGGCTGGATTTGATTTACCTTCACGCTGCTGTGCAGGGAGAGTTCTCCGACCTGCACGTCTAATGAGAGGGAGTAGAAATAGCAGTGCTGACCTGGCTTTCTGCTCCAGTCGAAGTCGATGGGGGAGGGAAGCGGCAGACAAAAGAAAGCCAGAGAGAGAGAGAGAAAGAGAGAGAGCAGCCTGGCACTTGGCAGACAGCGGATCAACACTTTGCGCAGAAATGTTTATTCTAGCAAAGAGCTTCCTTGTGTATTCTCTCTCCTCCTCATTTCTTTCTCTGGTGTGTATATTCGTGTGTGTGTGTGTGTGTGTTTTTTCTCCCTACTCTTCCTCACTCTCTCTCTTTCTCTCTTTTATCTTTTTCTGTGAGGGGTGAAGACTGTTTGGCTTGATCTTGTGTCTCCTCCTCTACAAAGAGGCCCAGTATGCACCGCTCGGCCGTTGTTGAGCTGCCAGTCCACCGAGCAACTCAATGTCCCTTTTATTTAGACCGCTCTAATTCGTCCTCATTCTCCGTCTCCTGTGCGCGCTCTTTCATCCTCTGTTTCTTTCCACGTCCCTTTCGCTCGGTCCATCTCCATGTTGTCTCTAACTGCGCTTCATCTTTCAATCTTTCTACTTTCCTTTCGATGTACTTGTACAATTTACTGTACTTCGAAAATAAAGGCAGAGTTGGTGTAAAGGCGCTATTCTCTCAACTTCCCTCAGCTCTTCTGGAGCTAACAGCCTGCTTTGTATAAAGAGTCATGAGGCCGGCCCCATATGTACATGGATATTTTTAAAAAATGTCGCTTTTTTTTTCTGTTTGCACAAAAAAACGGGTTTATTCCAGTTTCATTGTTTTTCACGTGGGCGGGACAAACAACAAATAGACGAGTAGAATCTCATTGTCAGCCCACACTTATGAATCTGTGCATTTGTCATTTTTTCATTTTACAGCATTTGCTAGTGGAAATGTTGGTGTCTTCCCTACATTTCTATCTCCTCTACTACTACATGTGAATGCTTTCAAATCATCTTTGCATTTTGTTTTTCCATGAAGGCACATATTAAGGAAAATTAATAAACAGAACATTAAAAAAAGACAATAGTTTGGAAGACTTTCATGAATCAGAATTGAGGTCCATATGAGTACATTACCATAGGTCTAAGTTTCTGTGCTCTGTACACTGACCGTGAAGTTTGTCGCTCGGAATAGTAATCAGGGCCAAATTCCCCAACCCTTGTTCCGTGCAAAAATGCATTCCAGAATTCAGCCGAGACTCATCTGGAGCTTCTGCTTCATAAAGTGTTTATCACGTCCAATAAAAACGTATTGCTTTCACCGGAACTAACCCAAACTAGCCGTATGGCTACAAGGAACTGGACTCAACCGGCTCCAGGGAAAGAAAATCCAATAAATCAATTTCGATTTAAGACAGACTTGAAAAAAAAATCAAAACTAGCCTTTTAATCTCAGCAACATGGATTCCTGCGACACATTGAATGATGAGGTGCCTTCCTTTCTAAATAGGTTCTCACTCATGTTTTTTAATTAGGATGTCACACTGGATGAGGCTGTCTGCCAAATGCCATAAATGTAAATGGACAATCTTGAACTCTTGTACATATCCATCTCCTAAGTCTGGATCACCTCTCTAAGCGCTGACGTCATCAACCTCGGATTTAACCTTCTTCCACTTCCTGATTATATAGCTTTTTAAAAAAATTTTTATTTTGTTAACGTCTATTTTCCATCACCATGTCTGGTTGGTTCTCGGTTACTTGTTTATCTGTTCAAGATCTGTGGGAGCTTTGCGGTTTTCCAGTGCTCTGCGTTTCCTCATATTTGCCGTATATAGTATGTCCTTGCAGATGTTCATGGATGATCTCTAACCTCATGCCGTTTGATGTTTCTTTATCTTGCACCCTGCCGCTTGGTGCTGGATTGGCTTGAGGGACTTCTTTGCACAGTCTTAACCCTACTGCTCCGATTGATCTGGTGCCTGGGTGCTTTGTTGTTCGCTCTCAGTTTTGATTATTTCCATGCCTCTTTCTATTTCATGCGTCTTGCTCTGTTGCTCTTTCTCCTTCGCACCCCCCCATTGATGGTCAGTTCCTCTTTTCCACCAAAAACTACATTAAAACAATTCAATACCAGTAGATCCCTATGTCCTATTCTTCTCTCTATACCTTTTTTTTTAAATAATTTTTTTAACTGTGGTTCATTTGACACGCTCAGAGCAGGGCGTGGCCCTGTTTGGCACAAGTATTTGTTCTGTGCATTAGGCATCAGGTTTCCCCACTGGCACCGCCTGGCTCCTGTAGCGTTTGGATCTCTGTGCATGACATTCACAGGACGCGGGCTGCTATAATAAATCAACAGTGAGCTCATCTGCTGGAAAAGCACAAGGAGGAGAAGAAAGAGGTGGAGGAGGAGGAGGAGGATGAGGGGGAGGAGGTCAGAAATTGTGGTTGGCATGGTCTGTGGTTTCTCAATCCCTGCTCTTGGAATGTTTTTGTCTTTCTCCAACTCATCTGATTCAGCTCATCAGGTAATTGCTTCCTGTTATGAACGAAGCCAGGTGTGGATTAAGGGGAGAGAAAGCATGATGATGGAGTGAAGGATACCAGGCCAAATAAGGATGCAGGATGACAGTAAAAGACAAGCAACAGATTTAATGAAATTACAAGGCGTATGCAGCGTAGCAGGAAGGACGACTGCTGAAACCCATCGGATAGTCCAAAAACGTTTGCTTTTTCAAGCTGGGACCGATTTAGCTCTGGCGCAGAGGTGACAATGAAAATGGGAGATGATGGTAATTGACCCTTATCCAGTAACCACACGAACAAAGGTCCACTTCCTCCCCAGGAGGCACAGAAACCGCGATCAAACATTTCCCACCCGGGGCTTGAGTTTCTCAGCAGCATTTCCGTGTGGACACGTTCCTCTTTCTTTCTTTCTTTCTTTCTTTCTTGTCTTCCACCCTTTTTAGTCAGCCCCTCCCTATTTTTTTTTTTCCTCTCTTTCTTCCTCTCACACTGTTCTCTTCCTTGATGGATCGTTCACGCTGGCCTCCTGACCTTCAGCGCTGACCTCCTCTGTCGCTCTTACGCCAGCTAAATGACTGATGGAGAATAATTGATGTCGGTCCCCGGATTCAGGTTTTAGATAGAGAGAGAGAGAGAGAGAGAGTGAAAGATACCTTAGGATAACGTAGCACCGGAGCTAGGAGTCGTTCCTCTTTCCCTCGAGTCATCTAGAAACTCTGACAAAGCTGGACGGGTTACTCTGTTGCTCGTCCATTAATTCCCCTGTGAGAGGCTATCGAGTAGGAAGCCTCCACCAGACAGAGAGAGCATCACGTTGATTTATGTAATAGAAGATCTTGTGTATGAGTGTGTGTGTGTGTATGAGTGTGTGTTTGCTGGAAGGTTTCCAGGAGTTTCATCCCCAGCTCTGGAGACCTCACTTGTCAGTGCCTCCCTCTCTGTGATCTTTCATTTCATTTAATTTATTTAAATCTGGAGAGAACACATCAAGGGCGCGCTTTAATTTACAGCAGTGCCGAGTTCCAATACCCCCCCACGCCCCCCCCCCCCCAAAAAAAACGAAAAAAAAGGAATGAAAGCATGAGAGGCTATAATGAACAGTAAAAGATGGTAATATAATATCGAACAATATTTAAATTCCGTCACTTCCTTGTTGGTCACCTACGGACCAATCAGCATCCAGAAAATGAACCTTGTCGGTACTTAGAATACAGTGTTATCTCTGTGTGATTATTTTTAGCTCTATTGATTGACCGGCTGTCATTTCCAGAGCGCTAGGTGAAGGAAAACACGTTCCTCCATCCTGCACTGATGTCACCAGTCCTCATATCAGCTCCACTGGCGTCATTATTTACCGTGATACAAACCAGAGACCTCGAGCAGGAAACATTACAGTACGTGTGTGTGTGTGTGTGTTTGGAGAGCAGCTTCAAATATACAGTATACAAGCTCAGGAAACTCTGATAGACCACATCTGCACGGTCTGCGATGTGTACGGTCCAATTACGGCCTGGAGTGCAGGAGGCAGCTAGCCAGAAGGGGCACTGCTTAACATCCTTTACCGAGCGAAATGGCAACATAAATCTAAAGCGGTCCGCTCTGACGTTCCTCTTCTCCTGCACTAAACGAGACACAGCCTGAATTAAATCCCCACTCTTAGCCTTAGGGTCGTTTCTCCGCCAACGCTAAGGGCCCCGGCTCGGGCCGCTTGGAGATGAGATGAGTTTAAGAGCGCGGTAAGCGTTTCGAGATGACACACAGCTCTTCCCGATCGGTTGTTGATGCTTGTTGCTTTTGTAGAAAGCGGTGTATGCGTTCATGCGTTCGACGAAATGCCATAATTGTCCTTGTTTACGGAACGTAATTTGCACCTTCGGTCGTGAGCGCGGCAAAAAACGCCAGAAGGTAATTCGATCGACCTGCCGGTGGTAGACATAGAACCATCCAGCTCATTAAGTATGCAAAGCCTTCTCTCCTACTCCTCCAACACACACTCATCTTCTCTATCTCTTTCCCTTTATCTCCCTTCTTTCCTTATCGTTTTAACTTATGAGTGTTACAACCTATCGACACTGGAGACTCCTTACTGAAAAAAGAAAACTATTTTTAATCGTCTATGTGGAGCATCCGCTATACAAGTAGGCTGTTGCTATAGGAACGATAATGTATTAGAAGGGAACATGTGAATTTGCCTTGCTTGCATTCAGGACACCTCTCAGAGCGGCTGTCGGATAATTATTCATAATCTTCTGACCAATCAGAATTCATTGAAGTTAGTTAATTAATTATTTTTCTCCTTTTTTAATACATTTCTTTGGAAGACCTTCTGGAAGATGTCTGGAAACAGGACTAGACGAGTGTTGCGACGGATTCTAATATACTATTTTTACATACTATTTTAGTACAGACGTATGCGTTTGGAGATATTTTAAACACCGTGATGTTCAGATAGTGGGCTTTTGATTTCCCGCTGTTGTCAAGGTTTGATAGCCTGCTGAGACGGTGCTGAAGAATTTAGCATGGGTACTTAGATTAGATATAGGAATAAAGCACTGGTGGCTCATTGGTAGCCTTCTTATCTACTATGCGGGACGCCTGGGGTCGATTCCCAGCCCAAATCCACCCAATGGGTCCTTAGTGCCTGGAGTCTCAAGGCTGGATAGAATGGGAGAGCTGAGTCAGGGAGTGCATCTGGTGTAAAATCCGGGCCAAGTGGTATGATCGGATGGTCAGCTTTGGCGACCACTTGACAGGAGCGAGCAGAAAGACCAACAATTAGATAAAAGGACGAAATGTGGGAATTGTGGATTCATACAGCGTAAAAACTCTGTTTTTGCTCAATTAATCTTACCTCTCCGAGGGGCTCTGAATGGCTGCTTGGGGGGTTTGAGCCCCACCAACGCTGGGTCACCAGTGCCAGGTCGTTGGGCAAGACCCTTAACCCTACGCCCTATACAACCCTGCCACCACATCCAATGCTGGTCCAAAGCCCAGTTTGAAAATGGGTGGGTTGCGACAGGAAGGGCGTCCAGCATTAAAGCTGTGCCAGATCTTGCGGTTCAAATGATCCGACATGGCAACCCCTAGGATAAAATGGGGGAAAATATTGCCTTTCTGATGATCCTGTAAACCCTCTCCCGCTTCCTCGGTAAGGACACATGTTTTAACCTTTGCCAAGTGAGGCTGCAGGTGCTCACTTAAACTTTAACAGTAGTTGTCTTCTATTAAAGCAGAACCTGTGCGTCGGTTCAGCCAGCCGCTCTGAACTTTCCCTGGTGACACGCAGAGTAGCCGTCTGGACCCGGTGACACTGACTGTTTGAGCAGCTTGAAAGCTCACCTAGGTGACGATGTTGTTTCTTTCCTTTGAAACTTGGTCACAGAATTTACACACACACACACTCACACACACTTTTTTCCCTCCTCTCTCTTCAGCTGAGCAAATAACAAAAAAAAAAAATCCACAGTCACTAGACCTGGTACTGAGAGTTTCTCATGGACCTCCGAAAATCTAAATGAATTAATTTAAAGTGTTGTTATGTTGTATTGTATCATACTTTTTGGTACCGTTTCTATAGCAACATCTCTGTATAATAAACTGTTTTTTTTTAATGTTCTGTTTAGCAAAGATAAACATATAGATTTTGAAATGATGATGATGTAATATGTTTTATAGGAGGCATTTACGGAAGGAGTCTCCAGTGTCAGAAAGTATTCACTCGATTCGATTATTAACTATAAATGAATAGAAAGTATGAAATACTTTTTATTTAATAATAAATGAAAAGATGTCATTGTAAACGAATTTATGTACAAGATCGGCAAAATCGGCAAAATCACCACCATGGAGTACATTAGTTATGATAGAGACACTCTTGTTTCTATTGGTATACAATGTAC
>JAQQZS010000001.1:6493206-6518195 GCA_030068045.1 Platyallabes tihoni
TAAGCATTTCACTGCATTTCGTACTGTGTATGACTGTATGTGACAAATAAAATTTGAATTTGATTTGAATTTGAATTCACATCACGATGTTGGTGCGTCACACCAGGCTGCCTTACACCACCTCATAGATGATTATTTTCCCATGACAGCATGCCCTTCGAGTGTTTTATAGCGAACTTATCTTTAGCCGATTTGCAGGCAGAACAATGAGCATGTCATGCTTTATGGGGCCACAAAAAAAGCTTCATGCTGGGTCAGTTGTGGAAAGAATTCTGCTGAGACACAAGTGTGTGTGTGTGTGTGTGTGTGTGTGCATGTGTGTTTCTCTCTGTCTGTTCTTCGTGGGAGGCCACAAAGGAACGTGACCCCTCCTTCCTACCCACACAAAGGCCACGCACGGTTTACACAAAACCGGGACTGAGAACACATCAAAACTCGATGTTCTACTTTACTTTATTTTATGCTTGGTGTTGTGTATTCTCCACGTTTGAGAAGGGTGCTTTCTGATCTTGAAACTAATGCGTTCAGGCTGGCTCGAGTTTATCTCCCCGGCCGTTTTTCGCGCAGTGGATAGAGGAGATTTGCCGTGCGGGTATTGGAGATTTAATATAGACAGGGACAGATTTTTATAGCTGATCATTCGAGTCTCGTGAGCTTTTCCAACCCGTGCGATAATAGCATTCAACACCGGCGTGAGCAAAGTCGAGCCGGAAAGTCAGCTAAATCCCGGGCGCATCCACTCGGCGGATGGAGTTCACAGAGCATCCGAGCACTCGTAAATTCAGCCGCTCACATAATTATTGCCTGCGAGGCTTTGCAGCTTTTGCAAATGAGCGGTTTTCCTTGTGCGGCCTATTAAATTTCCGCTGGCAAATTGAATAAGTGGAGGGAAATGACAGCTGCTGGTGGGCCGGTGTTCCGACGTGAAGGCCTTGTTTTTCTCCGGGTGTGCAACAGTGACCGCCTTGTCTCCGAGGCTTGAGGTCAGTCGCACAATAACGATGCATTGTGCTGTGAAAATACACTGGTGGATTTCGCCGCTCTGTTACTCCGAGGGCACTGACAGGTGCATCAGAGGCGGCCGTTTCGCGGGATTTATGATGCATTCTCATTTCTCGATCGCGAGGGCAAATACAGGGCTTTTTGTCTGTCGTTGTGGTTTATTCTCAGGTCTAAAGCAAAGTTCCTTAGGTTTGTGGATAGAAACGCAGGCTGTGTCTAATGAGTGTGTGTGGGAAGTATGTTGTGTGTCATCCTTAACCCCTTTAGACCCTGTGTCCATTACAATGTCTATCATGGGTTTGTTTGCTTTATCAGGCCTGTTATCCAGCCAGCCAATTAAACAACACCAAAGGCACTGTTTAAAAAATATAAATATATATATATATATATGCTGCAGTGAAGTGAGGAACGGCATCATCAGTGTCAAAGAGAAAGCCTGAGAGCTCTTCTGGCCCCTTTTACACATATTTAACTCAATCTCACTCAACACTTTATTCATTTGAAACGATGCACTCGGAAATAAAATGTTATCCCGAATTACACCGGGCAGTGGCTCCTGACGCGGATTGTTCAGACAGGAGCAAAGACCGCGTAAAAGAACAGAATCAGATAAAATAGACATCATCCCGAGCATTTATAGAGCTTTTAGAGCTATTTGAGATGAGATAATTGAACTGGAAACATTTCAGGGATTGAAAGCTTGGCTATTGAAAAGAAATTAAGAGTTGGAGAGGAAGAATTTAAAATCTGTTCTGAACAATGTAATTTTGTAAAATAATCAGAGGAAAAAAAAAATCTATAGACCGTGAGTAAGTTGACACTGGAGACTGAGTTTTTCCAGGAAAGAGTGAAGGTGTTTAACCTGAAGATTTCGGCTTTTCACTTTCAGAGGGAATGACGGTTTATCGCTGCTATAACGTCAGCGATAATGCGTTATACTGTGATATGAAGAGGAAACTCTAGGGGATATGCCTTTATTGGAAAACAATCAACTTCAAGGTCGTAATAGTAACTCTTTTCGCATTTCCTAGCAGGTTTCATCACACACCACACACAGTCATTCATTATTTTCCCATAACGGCGAGCTTTTTCCAGACCGCGCACCTTATAAAAACAGATTGAAATTTGTTTTAGTTTGTTTTTGAGTAAGCCCTTATTTTTGGACAGAACTCTATTTTTTCCCAATCAGACTTCAGATATTTCAAATAACACTTTTTCTCCGCCTTCATTTTCATGTTCCTGTTTCTTTCATCGTGAATTAAAAAAAAAAAAAAAGAAGAAAAAATAGACTTGCTATAGTCTCGAGGCATTGACTCACATTTTCTTCTAAGAGAAACCCTCTGATCCTCTCTCTCACACACACACACACACTGAAACAGGAATACATAATGCATCGGGTATGAGTTAAGGCACAGGCATTGCCCTGGTTTCGCTAATCACTCTTTATTGGTGCGGCGTTAAGCTCTTGCACGTCTCTGTGAACTAAATGCAGCCCGGCCCATGAACATGTTTTTATTGAGCCGAATATGTACTAAAAGGCATGATTAAAGATACACAACTAAGTTTAATTTTCCAAGTTGTACTTGGTTTATGTTTCTCTTACAACTAACTAGCAAAAAAGACTCACTCACACAGGGTATCATGATCCTCCTGTGTTCGTCCCTAGGGTTTTGTGCTTTGTGACTTGTGTTTCAGGACTTTTTATGTTGTCATGGACCTCAGTTACCATTTCCCAGCACTCAGTTCTCCATCACATGGTTGTAATCGTATATAGTCCTTGTTTGAGGTGGTTCCTTTGTCTTGCATCTGCTTAGTTTGATCTGTTCTGTTGGGTTTATGGTTAGCTCCTAGCAATTGCTCCAGTATTCATGTTTGTGCAGTTTGTTTATTTAATGATGTTTAGACTCTGCCTCTTCTTCATACGTGACACAGGGTATATCCTGGATGGGGTGCCAATCCATGCAGGGCAGACAAGCACACACTACAGGGGAATTTGGCCAAAATGCCAATTAGCCTAATCTGCATGTCTTTAGGGAGGAAACCTTCCATGCATGAGGCAGGATTCAAACCCACAATGCTAACCACTCCACAACCATGCTGGGAATTGAACCCCAACCCTGGAGTTGGGAGGCCACAGTGCTAAGGATTACATTTACGGTATTTGGTAGATCCCCTTATCCAGAGCGGCTGACACATATGAGCATTTATAAGGGCTAAGATCCCAACAGGAGCCACTTGTGCTGGGGTTTGAACCTAGGACCATTTCGATCATTAGTCTAATGTCTTAACCACTTAACCATCATGCCACCATGCTGAGGATCAAACCCCGAGCTAAAGTTGATTACAATTCTGTAACAGCACATCCTGAAGTGATTGTAAGCCACAACAGTTAGTCATTAGTTCATACTTTTACTTATGTTGTTGCGGCTATAAACAGTTCCTGATTTTTTTTTATAATGTTAAAAAAAATCATAACTCTGATGATTTTCCAGCTTTTGAAAATTTACAACAGCTACAAAGCACTGGAACTAGAGACTACATCCACATCACTGGGTGGAACTCTAACAGTGCTACGAGTATCAGTTAACTGCGTATCCTGTGTCTAAAACTAAACCATAAGCTTTATCACATTTTAATTACAAGTATTTCATTGTGCAAATTCCATTATACTACCACACTGTCAGTATCAGCACTGCAAAGAGCAATATTAAAATAATTACTAGCTAGTGATATATTATAAAGCATAATGTTCCTGTTTGCCTGCTGAAAATCTTAAAAAGGTCAAATGATTTCGCTGGAGACATTTTTATAAGACAATAGCGTATTGATAGATGTTGCCATTAAAAAAGCCAAGAAAGATCTTCTCCAGGTTGAGGCGAAATAAATCGTTCATCCTGAACTTTTCAGAAAAAAAAAATGGCACGGCTGAGGATTCAGGTGCAGACAGAAGAGTGAAGACTCCTTAGCCAGGCTTTTCGCTAACAAGTCCTATGTGACTCCTAAAACGGAGAGAGTTAAGAGCTAGGCTTGTCACTAAGAGTTTTATCTGTTCCCGTAAAGAAAAATTAAGTGACAGCTGGACTAGACATTGTCACCGGAGAGATCGAGCAAAAGAGCGGAACAGGGAGTAAAGAGTGATGGAGAGAATTAAAGGGAAAATAAAGTGTGTTTCAGGTGCTGGTTGCTGGATAAATAATAAAAAAAAAACCTGTGGTGCACACCTGGCAGCTCAGCATGCTGAATAATCTTGCTTTCCTTTTTTTGTCACGTTTTCTGTGTAATCAAAGGATAAGCTACAGAAAGAGCTTTTGATGTACACACGAATCCCCCTCAGATTAATGGGTCTTTGTGAGGATTCGGAGCAGCCCTTATGAAAAGTCTCATTGTCATTTAAGGACGCGAAAAGAAAAAAAGAAAATCTCTAATCTGACCTTCAGACATATTGCTTTGCCAGGATTACATTCTAGCACCTTTGCTCGCTCCTGATTGGAGGCTTGTTTATGAAATCTTGGGTATGGGTAGCTCAGTGGTTACGGCATTGGACTATGGATTGGAAGGTCCAGGTTCAAACCCCACCACCACCAAGATGCCACGGTTGGCAAAGCCCTAAACCCACAACTGCTCAGATGTACAATGAGATAAAAAATGTAAGTTGCTCTGGATAAGGCTGTTTTTCGAAATGCTGTAAATGTAAATCATGCCACCTGGCTGTTGTTTTCATCAGAGGAAACATGTTAGCAGTCACGAGCAGCACCTGGATGTGTGTGTGAGCGTGAGCAGGTTATCTCTGCTGAAACGTGAAAGGGTTTATTTTCAGCTGTCTTCGCTGATCGTTATTTTTAGGCTCCACATGCCTGGGGTGGATAATAGCCACCCTATAAATGGGGTGGAAGCGAGCATCTAACACCTCGGCACGCTCGTTTTCATTCTCTCGCAGCAGAGGGCCTGACGGGAGCGCAGGTGTTAATTGTCTCATAGTCACCTGTTGCAGGGAAGTGCATAAAAGCTCAAGGGTGTCGATGCGAATCTCATCGCGCTCTCTTTTGTCTTTTAACGGCAAATGGCTCCGGGGTGCTTTCAAAACATTAACTATGGGGTGTCCCCATGACGGGACGGTTAACATAAGGAGACGTTGTTTCATCAGCCGACAGTTGAAATATGCTTGGCTTGGTCCGCACTTTAGCAGGCAGATGACATCATCCGTATAGAGCATGAAACACAGAAGTTCTCTAGGTGTGCTTGTGTGTGTGTTGTGATGATCTTGTAGCTTTGCTGTTTTTTTATTGGCCTCCCAGTAGGAGTTGCTCAGCAAAAAGAGGAGGGGGGAGAGAGAGAGAGAGAGAGAGAGAGAGAGAGTCCATCTATTGGCCCCATATGGACTTCCCCCAGGCTTTCTCCAAATGATTTGACATGGATAACACTGTTGTGTTTGTGGAGTAGGAGCACTGGGCCGCTCGTACATCCAGCCTTCTGCTTGATGAGCGTGCCGTGAGGCAACACACAGGTCGCTGGAAATATGGAAAAAGCAGCGGGTTGTCCAGGGCAACAGAGTGCTCTCGTCTTGAATCTCCCTCCAGCTCACTTGGCAGTGGGACTCGAGCTAATTACGAAGCAGGAAACCAAATGATCACTAGTGTCTATGAGTACTCATATTATGTCATGTGGGCTTCTAAAGTGCTCCAGGATTCGGTTAATTAAGAGTCTACATTGAGTTTAGATTTTCTCATAAATCAGTCCAATTAGCCAGGCTTGTAACCAATGTCAGGCCACCGGCCATTTGTAGTAATAACGCATCAAATACATAGATGCCGTAGATACTTCATGGCGGGATTGAACTGGAGCGAATCCAAAGAAGCAGGCATCCAAAGCATGTTTTACATGATTGCTCATCATTCTTTGTTCGTTCCACTTTCTTGAACATTGAACAAAAGGTCTTCATCATCGACGTTTGTTACTATTTTATCCAAATATCTAATCAGGATACTTTGTAATTGGTGAGAAGGATTTTTTTCCCCCTCCAAATTAGCTACAATTAAAGAAACGTTTAAAGGCACGTTAATTAGTTTATAAAAAATGCATGACTTGGAAATAACTTAAGTATTGACCCTTGTTCTCTGAGCACTTGGGCTGTTTTGTTAAAGGCGTCCTCGGAAGACAGTGGTAATTGCAACACGCTAAACGAGGAGGCAGAGGCTCATTTCTGCTTTCGGTTAATATGAACGCTAGCATGGCGTGTGGGGAGTCTTTAATGGCCATTTTCAAGTAGAGCTAAAGCAAATTAAACCTGATGGGCCTCCTGTCTCATACGGCAGGCCTTAATGTGGTAGTGATAGACTGAAGATCTCGGCTTGGAATGCATCGAACGATAAATCCGCCTTTGCTCCCACGGCCCTTTGCGCAGCCGGTAATTGGCCATTAGGCCTGCATGCAAGATGGAGGAGCCAGATGTCTGGGTAGTGGCTGGGACTCCACGGTGGGTTGTTAAGTTGGGGAGGGGAATGGAGGTTGTAAAAAGAAAGAATATCGGGGGCTGGACAGTGTCCCTCATTAAATGCGTTGGTGCTTGGACTGGTGGGGACAATAAAAAGCAGTGTAATGATCTTAGCAGAGGAGCTGCTCAGTTTGTTTCACATTTTGAGCTAAGCAGTAAAAAGGTTCTGAATGAGCAGGAGAAGGGGTTGAAAAAAAAAAGAAATTCCCTTAAGATCCCAAACTGTTGCTCACAGCTAGGGCACACCTGTCCTTGAGTATAGGAAAGTACCTTGGGGTCCTAATATAACTCCCTGCTCCCTTTGCCTCTTCTTTCACTGCCCGGGTGCATGTCCTTGTATTGATATGACATGAATAGGTCCTTCAGGTCCAATCAGAAGCAGCCTATCTTTACCTAATGCACGTTGGCCCGATTCCTGATTGAACGCGCCATATGTGATGACAACGTTCCTGGTTTTGAATTGAAATCCCATCCTGACATGCTCTTCGCACTGGGTTTAACATGCCCCTAAGGTTTATCATATTACCCATTAAAGGGGAAGTATTCATTTGATCACACATGTTGCTCAAGGTATGCTGGGAAACAAAAGAAGGTCGGATCTTCTGCACATTTATTTGGTTTAGGCTGTCAAATGGTGAGGGTCCAGTCAGATTAAGCACATTCAGCAAGGTGTTAGATATCTAGAAGCCGCTATCTATTCCACTCCTCCACCCTAATTTGTTTACCCAGCTCCCTTTTTTTCAAACTCAGGCTAGACGCAGCTGTTCGTTGGAATGGCAACGACTTTTCATCGTGAAGGCCGTAGGCTAAGGCGCAGGCGATCAAAAACACAAATGTTTCTGGCTGAGGGTCTTCCTGATATCCTGGGGTCACCACAGCTGTCGTCCACACTTCTCCCACACGTCCAGCTCACTGCTCAAAGTACCAACTGGTGCTAGAGAGGGATGCGGTGATATGTGGTAGACACAAGGCCAGGCATTTGCAGCGTGGACAGAAACAAAGATTGGCTTTCAGCAATTAGTCTCGGGGCGTTAGTGCTAGGATAACAATTGCAAATCCTTTTAGTGCCAATATTCTGTTCCCCAGTGTGATTATTATGTCTCATTGGGGCAAATGGAAGAATTATGAACTTTTTTTTTTGGAAGGGAAAGTAAATTACCAGTTAAGATGTTCAGGTCAGAAAGTTCATTGTCGAGAAAGGGAACAGATGTAATGTTCACGAATGAGTCCGAGAGCGAACAGGCTGCCCCATTTCCTGGATCAGGAAGCATTTATTCCATTGAACGGCACTTGGAAATGAGCCCCAAACAGGTGTTGTTTCAAACACAGCTGTTTAGAGTCCATAGAATTATCAGCTCGTCTATTCCGAGGTCTTCCACGATTCTCAGTTTAGATCATATTCAGATTATTTGTTATTTAATGTTCTCACCCTGTCAAACCGGCTTTTGTACTTTTTGTTCATTCACCCTACTTCACTTTGCTTTGTTCTTGCTCTGTAACTGATCCCTACAGCACAGGGACCTCCGACTCATGTTACAGGGCAGATCATTTTCAAAAGTAGCCAGGATAATAATGATACTGATACGTGTTTGTGGTGTCATTGGGTGGGTGGGTGCCTGAAAGAAACAATGCTATCTAGAATATTTGCAAAGGCACTGAAGAGAAGTAGCACCTACTCATAAAAAGGGCATTTCTGTGGGTTTGTGATTTGCTTCTGCTTTCATGAAATATATGCTTTCCACAAAATGGCATGTTTTTGCTAATCCTGGAACAGTAATGAATGTGTTTTGGTTGTAATAGCTAAAATGGGGAAAGCAAGAAATAGCATAGAGATAACCAACTTTTGACGATACGAAACGATAAAAAAATCATACTAACCTGTAAATTTGCATGTATCTATAATTCAGGAAAGTGGAAGTAGATTACGTTGCAAGGATTTAATGGTCCAATCACGACTGTTATCATCTAATTATATATATATCCATCCATCCAACCATCCATCTAACCGATGTGCTCCAACAAGGGACCATGGAGGCCAATGGTAACCATTATATTTATTCCCATCTTTATTACCATGGTAGGACCTCCGGTCAGCATTCACACATGAATTCACACACTATGGGAAATTTGGGAACGCCAATTAGCCTAATCTGCAGGTCTTTCGACTGTGGGAGGAAATTGGAGTATCTGGAGAAAACCCACCAAGCAAGGAAGAACATGCAAACTCCATGCACACAGACCCCACAGTGGGAATCGAACCCAGACCCTGTAGGTGCAAGGCGACAGTGCCAACTACGAAGCCACTGTGCCGTTAATTATTGATCATTACTACATAAGCATATAAAATTTATAAATTTTCACAGGGAAACATCCTTGAAGGTATGAACTCCATGCCAAGCTATAGTACAGTTTAGAACCTATACTGTATTTAAGGTAGAAATTGCACATTATTTGCATATACATGACCTCAAAAGGGTTTTTATTCCCTCGTTCCTGTTGATCAAAGACAAAAGTGAAAGTGAATTCCTAGTAGAAAGTATTTTCTAAAAATGTTCAAAGTGACCTTTTATAATAACGTATTAACACAAGTCCTTCATCGTCCACATTAAACCTCCAGCATGAGTGGCTCCATTAAGTGCTGAGCTGTTCTGTGTGCTTTTGCAAGTAAATATTTATTTTATAAGCTTTTATATGCGATGAATACCACAATTCTGGTATTATTAGGGAGAACATCATAGTTGCTGCTTTCACAGCAGCCTTTAAACCCTTCCATTATGTTCAGTTAAAAATGCCAGGTAGTGTGACTCAGTCGCTTGATGTATAATTGAATCAGTGAGCGTGTTTGTCGCTGGTCATTGGAGTAACCGGAGAAGCTCTTGTGCCCTCCTGCCGAACATTGTCATTGTGAGAGGCTGAATGATGGATTTGTTCGTGTTGACCTCGAGGAGAGCGGGAGCTTAGCGCGTAGTGTTAGGAGAATGATTATTAGTATGAAGTTCGTTTCTATGGTTTCGGCGGTTTCTGTCACCATAGAGCAAGGGTACAAGGTGAAATCGTTTGCTTAGAAAGATACAGATAAGCAACAAGAATTAAGACACGTTACCTTTTTATGCTTAACCATTAATAATTGATCCATGGTTATAAATAAGATAGTTTGAAGTGCTTATGTTTTACAGATTTGGAACTTGAAGCCAAGAGCTATTGCATCCTTTCCTGTCAAGCTGTCTAAATATTCTGTTATCATCAACCAGAACAAGCCATGTCGTCATGTCTCTGAACTGCAAACATTTAAAAAAAAAACTTTTGCTGTATATTTTCAGCTTGGTCTGCATCCAGCATCTAGTCCAACAGATTGTGACCTCTGTCTTTGGGTTCTGTCACATATTCAGCACTAAGCCCGTTGCAGTCAAACCATGATATGTTTAGCCAGATGTGAGCACAGAAATCACACTCAGGCGTGGACCAAAACAAGCAGGTGGTCGTCTCTGTTGACTTCCAAGAAAAACGTGGTTCGTTTTTGAGAAAATGAGTGGGATCTTTACTGCAAGAAGTAAACCTACTGTGTTGTTTGGGTTTCAGATTTGTTTTTAAAGAAGTAAGCTGTTAAACCTTGCCATGCGTTGCCAACTGAGCCAAAGTACAAAGCTTTAGTTCTGTAGAATTGCTGTGTGCTGTGAATATTTAGTTCGATGTATGAAAAATAGATGTAGCAAATAAAATGTTTTAAATGACTTAATTGCTGCACTAGCTCAATGTTGACAGTGCTTGCGTAATTTTTTCAAGCAACTGTTTACTTGTTTGTTCTGATTCAGTGTTGGTAAAAAGACTTATTGTGTGGAAACAAGGTGGCACAATTTGATAAAAAAAAAATCACATTGCGATTATTTTTAAGTATTGCGATTGCAATTTAAACTGTGAAAGTAGGTAACTATTACATGTACCATTTAGTATTCAAACATAGTAATGTAGTAATTGCAAAAATGATCTGAATATCTCAATATTTATTTAGACAATAAATCTATTCTTACATTATTGACAAACTTTGCAGCAATTTGCAATGAGATAATTGCACAGGTCCCTACCACAGTTTTGATTTACATGAGATTAATTGTGCAGTATTAACGTAACATCAATTCATGCAAGCTTTAAAAATTTAAACACAAATTTGGAGTGTTATTTCCATTTTTGAATAAGGAACAGGAGTACCCCAGGGTTTGAATATGGGCACCATTTCATTGATTTTAAAGCATGTCCATGGTGCCTGAATGGATAGATGAATAGTGTGTAATAGAGTGAGGCTGGATGATGAGCAAATCTGGACTTGTTAGAAAGGAAATCTGTAGTCCCAACACCAGCACAGTTGGAGGCAGTGTCTGTATCTCCTCGTTTCTTTGTTATATCTTGCTTTTTTTCTTCTCTGCCCTCGCTTGCTCTCTTCCCTATATATTCCTATATTTCCATTCTCTGGGTTGTGCTTACTTGCCAAATGTAGGCTTTGTTCGTTCTAAAAAAAAAAAAAGAAAAAGAAAGAACACAAAAGAAAGAGATGGATAACGAAACATTTACATGCAATAGCTGTAAAACGTTTCCAGATTCAGGCACAATAGAATTGTGTGTGTCTGTGTGTGTGTGTGTGTGTGTGTGTGTGTGCGCGCACAAGAGATAGCTTTCTATGTGGGTGTGTCTGGATACTACTACATTAAAACAGCAGCCGAGGTAGGATGAAAGGTATACGCTGGGATACACACATGCTCGGTGGACACATTTTGTTTTTGGTGCAAACCACAAATTACATTAGTGCCATATGGAGTGAGAGATTACACTTGCACTGGCATTAAATGTCACTTCTTGCATCTGCCACAGGGCAACTGCTTGTGAAAATGAAATAATAAAATAATAAAATCAAACAGCTGATGGATGGCTTGCTGTGATGCCTTTTCCATTTTCATATATATTGTATATATATGTTATCCTGAGGACCATCTGTTGTGGAACATAATCATTGTATTAGTCAATAAGTGGGTCAATATTTCAGCATTTGCCCATCTACTGATGTGACTGCTGATTGGGTTAGGAGGACAGGATTCGGTTAGCGGCATCTCGACTGCCATGTTTTTTCCCTTTTTTTCTCAGATTTTTGGAAAGATGTCAGTGTGAGTCTCAGAAATAGTATTCCAGCCATCTGGAACAGACAAAGACAGCAGAGTTGCTTCATTTCACACTCAATAAACATCAACTGCTGGATAAACATTTGGAAAAACCAACTGTAGCCAATGGGTTAAAAAAATAACAACAAAAGAAAATGCACGGAAAATTAAATAGAGTTGTAAGATATTTATATATAAATATAGAGTATATAATATTTTAGTATATAGAACACTTTTTAGTATAATTATTTTAAGTATATCACTGTTTTCTCTCTCTCTGTGTAATTTACTGAGTCAGTTTAATGATTCATCGTGTATAATGTATAGAATGTAAGTATTTTAGATTTTTCTCAAATTCCTCTTTTGTGTAATTTTACGAATTATAATTTATATATAATTGATCATTTTCTGCATTAGAACAACAGTTGTATAGATTTGATCAAAATATGAATTCTGGTGTAAATGTCTAAAAAATATGGTGTAAAAATATATTATAAAAAATTGTAATTTATACTTTTTCATCAATGCAGTTTGTAGTTACTTTTATTTATTTAGCTTTTCTTTTATTCATATACCTAACCAAATGAAAAAAAAATTAACTACAAACTGTAGGAAAAAAATACATTGGAACCCATTATATTAAAAAACGTTTTTTCCCCCTTAAATTTCTTCTATGAATGCAAAATCGCCTTCATTCGCTTACTGATTTTGGGTCAGGTTGAATTATTTATAATGTTTAACAAATTTTTGTTTATGTTTACTAATATTTATAAAAATATAGTCCTTTTTTTTACTTTTGTAAAACTTTTTCTAAAATTTACCAAGCTTCATTCAAGTACTAATTCAGTTTCAATATTTCTATAATAAATAAACTCAGTTTTTTATAGACTTTATTAAAATTCTTTAACACTTCTAACTCTGTCAAATGATTTTTTTTTCATTCTTAGACGTAAAAAAGTTATGCTTTTATCTATTCGACTCCTGCAGAATCTATTCATCCACAAATTTAAAATGAAAGTGTGCGATAATCAGAGTGCTGTGCCGTATCTTTATCACAAAGCGAGCGATTAAAGGACCTAATGCATATCTCAGTGCACCGTTCAGCCTCCTCTTCAGAACAGACTCTATCTGAAGCCTCCAAATTGCTATTCTTATATCTGCAGGCGTAGCAGGGGACAGTGGGAAGAAAATGGGACACCACCTGGCACAGTTTAATCCTCCTGCTACCCCTCCACCCGCTTTTCTTTTCCGGAGGTTTCTCCTTCGCCTGGAGCAGGCTGTTACAGTATGATGTTACAGTACAATCGAAGTCCTGAGTAAGAGGGTAGAAGTGCTTTGGAGGTGCTTTTAGCTTAGGTTTAAAAAAAAAAAAAAACGAGCGAATCAAGTGATTGATGTTGAGTTGAGCGCTGCTCTTTAATCAGACGTTCGTGGTCTTTTTTTTTTTTTTTCATCTGTATTTGAATCGGCTCTCGAGTGGTGGGAGGTTCAGCGGAGCTCTAAGTCATGGCTACAGTTTTAGCAGGCGCATGGGACACAGTGAAAAATCACTAGCTGTATCAGCAGAGCTCGAGTTCGCTAGTACTTCATGGCAGGTGATAAGTCACGCGGTTAAAAATATGAACATGTTTAAAAAAGAAATCCAGGCTTAAGACGTTTGACTGCAATCATCATTTTTTAAAAAGTCAAATAGCATTGTCTGAGGATGATGCTAAAGTGTTCATGACTTAATTTTTTTTTTTTTTTTAACCGTTATTTAATTCATGTCATACTGTGTGGTTATTAGCACTGGTTTAAATTCTGATCATGCTTGGCCCAGTGCTATTCTACTGAGTTACTCATAAATATCATAACTGCTCTCAAGCGTCATTGCTTCTTCAAGTCTGAATTTCCTTTTTTCAAAATATGTTCATTATGTATCAAGAGTGACTGAGTCATTTAGCATTGTCCTCCATCCATCCATCCATCTAGGAACCTCTGTGGTCCAACTAGGGCACAATGGTGATTACTGTTGTATTTATTCCCATATTCATGGCTGTGGGAGGACCTCAGCTCAACATTCACACACTACGGTCTTTGGACTGTGGGAGGAAACCAAAGTTCCCTGGAGGAAACTCACAGAGCACGGGTAGAACATGCAGACTGCATGCACACAGACCCAAGGCGTGAACAGAACCCAGACCCTGGAGGTGCAAGGCGACAGCGCTAACCACTACACCACCATGCTGCCTAGCATTGTGTCTTAGCATTGCAAATACTAAACCGAGGCTAAAAGGCTGCTTGTGCAATTACAAGTGATAAATCATACTTTAAAAACATGAACATGTGTAGCCCTTAAAACTCCACGTTTTGCTTTGCTGTTTTTTTTTAAATAAACATGTATAGGGCTCAGGATTGTGCGGTATAATAAGAGTGACCTATCCTATAGGCAATATGATGAATTAAATTTGAGTTCATTTTAACCAACTATACAAACATGACAGAGCATAAAATGTGAAAATGGGTCACATAGGCAAAGAAATAGCACAGATACACACAATCATGTCTTTTTTATTGTCGTTTTCGGTTGTTTCTAAGACCAAAAAATGTGTAATAACTATAATAAAAAAATTATAATGTGCTTATTTTGAGAGTTATATTATATATTTGTGCAAAGTAGTGGTGAAATACCCTTTATAATAAGAATAACTTTCGTTCAACCTGACATATCCGAAAACTTAAATACACAGATTGATGTGTGAAACCTCCTCGTTAACACACTGGCTAGGCGTCCGTATAAGCTCATATATTTTTGTAAATGTCATCAACCTGTCCTGTGTTCATGGGTTTTAAGGGTTTTAAACAAGAAAACCAGGCTTAAAGAAGAAAAGCTTTCAATGTACAGTAAATGGCATCTTCCTAACATTTTGATTCAAGGTTAATACCCTGTCCAGGGTGTACCCCGCCTAGTGCCCGAAGTCTCCTGGGATAGGCTCCAGGTCCCCCGCGACCCTGAACACAGGATTAAGCGGTATAGAAAATGAATGAATGAATGAAGTGCTTAATTAATTTAGTTATTTATTTTTCAATAAAATGTTTACACTCATTTCTTCAGTGTCATGATTTTGCTTAAGCAATAATCGATTCAGGTTTGATTCAGAAACTGTTTATGCACATTTAAATATATTCGGTTCGATTCCAATTCGGATTTGGATTCAGTGATTCAGTCTAATTGGAAGTTTTTTTTCCAATAATTTTTTTTTCTTTTTCTAAAAGGTGTCCCTAAGCCGAGTTTAGTTTAGTTTGTTAATAAATTCTGATTCATTCGGTTGGGAAGAATGAATTATTTCACACATACACACACACACACACACACACATAAATAAGCATGGAAATATCAAGTAAATCGCATAATTGGAAGGTAAAAAAAGCATTGTGTTGTCTTTAAGGTCAGAGGAGGCAGCAGGAAGCGGCATTAAGTTTGGCAGATAATGAGTGTTAAGGTGTTTCGGGTGCAGGAGGAGGAGATGAAAGAGCTTTAGGGTGGTGGATTTGTCTCCTTCAATTCCGTCTCATGTTTTATCACTCGTCAGAAGTGTGTGGGGGTGTGTGTGTGTGTGGAGTGTCAATGTGGTGTGTGAGTATGTGTGTGTGTACTCCATACTGTAACTCCTGCCTTTGTTGTGTGTTTTTTTTATTATTATTTTTTTTAAAATGGCATGGAAGAAATGAGTTTGGGAGACAAACTCTTTGTGAATGCCAGGGATTTTAATCAGTTTTAATATACTTACTTTGCAGAATTGTACGACACGCAGCAAAATCTCCTGCGTTGATTTAACACCTACAGCATCCGTTCTTCCTGCGCGGACACGGAACGAATTCAGAGCTGGAGATTTTGCTGCGTGTGCTGCATTCCATATGTTTTATTGATGTTAATGCGCTTTCCTTTGGCACAGTTTGGCATCGTTACTCGTCCTTCATTGCCAGTCAAGCACTCCTGAATCGAAGTGCCTCAAATTGGATTGAATTGATCTGAAAGAGAGAAGTGATTTTATTAAAAAAAAAATTGGTTTTGTTCTCATTCATTCTCTGAGATTCCTTTTGTTTTGTTTTTTTTCCGCTTTTGGCACTCGAGGTGGTCGCTCCGTATTCGCCGCTTTAGCCCGATAAGACGTACCATCTCTCAAGTATCTCGATCGCTTTGATCTCAGCGAGGGAAGAAGACAGCGAGCTAATCCGTTTGAAGCTTTCCCTGAATACGCTTCCTGGTTGTTCATCTCACAGGGTTGTTTGAAGATTACCAGACGCGGAGTCGGAAGCACAGCAGACGCGCACATGTGTTCTCTCGAGGTCAGAACGACTCCTTAATGCATTAACGTGACATTTAGAGGCATTAATAAAGCCTTCTAAACTATTAAACTGACATTCCTGTGAGTTATAACAGCTTATCCTGCTTAACACGGAGAGCGAAGGCCAGGCCCGACGAGCGCTTTTGTGTGTCCAGGTACATTTAGGGCTTTGTGAGTTTTTTTTTTTTTTTTTTTTTTACAGACTGCTTGGAGAATGAAACAAGGGACAGATGGGCTTGAGCATCTCACATACACACATACACCTACACACACATCCTGGTTCCTGGTGAGTTTGGCGTCCTTTCGCTGTAATGAATCACAGATGTAGAGATATGATGGAGTGATGGTGCAGCCACTCTGGAGTTTAGATAAGCAACAGCAACAATAAAAAAAGTAAAGGTGTAGTTAGACTTGTCTCTAGTCTGAAAAATGTGTTTGTTTAAATATTTCTGAAGTCAAGAAACATCCAACTCTGTCCTCTTGGATGACTTTGTAGTAGTTGTTAGCACTGTGACCTCACACTTCCAGGGTCGGGGTTCAATTCCCACCTCATGGAGTTTGCATGTTCTCCCCGTGCTTGGTGGGTTTCCTCCAGGTACCCAAGACATGCAGGTTAGGCTAATCAGTGTGTGTGAATGACAGTCACACTGCTGGCAACAAGACCCACTAATTAGCTGCCCCAGAAACAATGGGCGTGTCCGTATCCGTTGCCCGATGTGCCGGATGACACAGGGACGGACCAAAATACTCACAAACACTCGTATTTTGCAAGAACATCGCTTCTTTTTCTTCTGAGTTTATGTCGATTGCTGCAAGACTCCGCCCTACTGGACTGGAGTGTGGAGATCAGCAGGAAAAAAAAAAAGATTATCGCATTGTATTCCATCAGCAGCACAAGAAACAAAGCATTTTAGTGTTTATTACATACTTTCAGTCTTTTTTAATTCTTCAAAATATGTAAGATTTCTAGTTAGTGCTATTGAATCCTAACTCGATAACTCAATCAGATCAAATTGACAGTCAGGCTGTGATTCAGAGCTTTACTGCCTTGAACCATTTTTTAAGTTAATTATGAAACAGCTGTTTATAGTTATTGGGATGTACAGTAAGTGAAAAAAAGGAAGTTAGTTTTTTTTTTTTTTTGTGGATGTTCCACAGTGTTAACAGAACTGTAAGTGGGGGAAACAGCAGGATGATTAGATCCTATTCAGCAAAACAGCAGTCAGCCATTTTATCTTGTACGTAGTTCCTTATAAAGTTTCTGTGGAAACATGACTTCACTTTTGACCCAAGATTACTGAACCTACGGCTCATCGTCCAGTTCCTCATCTGGGTTTTTATTAACAGTATAAACATCAGTGTGTGCGAATCAAAAATGCAAAAAACATCACTGTTTCTAATATTTATGGGGTTTTTATATTTATGAGTGTCTCTAGTTTGATAAAATATGAAATGGATCCATCCAGGTGTGTACAAAGTTTCAGGTGAAGAATAAATACACGAATATATATATATATATATATATATATATATATGTAAGGACAGGTGCAACAGGTCTTCCAGTGGTGTGAAAGCAGTGCCACAATTTGCACTGAGAGAAGACAGTGTAGTGCTGCAGCTCTATTAAAGACAAAATACCTCTCTCTCTCTCTCTCAGCACACACACACGCGCACACACAGCAGAAACATTTCCCATCTGCTGTTTATAATCGAGAATGGTTGGAACTGGAGGACCAGCAGAGACTCAAATAACAACAGAACGACATGCAGTTTTATTATCGCTACGTAACGAATAATCTATCATTTCTTAATCGTTACAGCAATATTGGCCTTCGGAATACAGGCGTCTCAGACGGCCGCATTCTAATGAGCTCTCGGACAGCTAGATGTTTTTATTGCGGGCTGTGAGTACCGTGACCAATTTCAGCCTTCATGGCTGAGTGTTTCTTAACCATGGCATGTCCATGATCCAGCACGAAAGTAATTTCCGTCAATACTACGCAGAATAGTCAATAATGGATCAGGAGTGGGCTGATGAATATTTATATCATAGTCCAGTTGAATTTTTCAAATTTGATTGGTCGGAAATGACTACAGGGTTTCTGTCGATGCACTACTTACAGTATTCGGCCATTCATCTAGGAACCTCTGTAGTCCAACTAGGGACCATGGAGGTCAATGGTGATTACTATTGTATTCATCCGCATTTTATGACTGTGGTAGGACCTCTGGGCAACATTCACACACTGCGGGCAATTTGGGAACACCAATTTGTCTTTGGAAACCGGAGTAGCATAAGGAAACCCATCATGCACACAGACCTTGAGGCGGGAATCGAACCCCGGCCCTGGAGGTGCAAGGCCACAGTGCTAACCACCACAACGCCACCATGCTGGTACTTACAGTATAACATGCCATCATTTTAATAGTAATAGAGCTTACACAGAACTGCATAAACTTTTTTTTTTTTTTTTTTTTATGTGTATTTGTTGATATGATGGAAGTTTCTTTAAGGAGTTGGTTTGTCAAAATATCATGGTGACATTTATTACTTTGATGAAATGATGTTGGAACAATGTTGTCTATATGACGATGGGATAAAGTTGAACGAACGCCCCAACACTGATAAAAAAAAAAAAAAAACACAATACCAATCTGATGACCTGAGCGAGACTCGGAACACTGATCGCTGTGGTGAGAACATTGGAAAAATACCAACGCAGCCACAAAAGGGTTAATAAATAAATAAATAAATAAATAAATAAGGTCTAAGACTTGTTCTGTGAAAGAGGATGTGATGCCATTTGGATGCTGTGCACCACATTACAGTAGAGTCATTTCGAAACTAAGATGAACTTTAATGGAACGAGGTAACAAGACTCTTAACACTAAGAGATGCGCGACATGAGACACACTTGCTGTGTGTGGGAAGCTGTTGTGTCCATCCGAATTCTAAACCCTGTTAAAAACTTATGAGAGTGTGGATGTGTTGCGTAAACGGCATGAATGGTCCAAATAGAGGTTACGATCGTATTGTTTTTGAAGTTGTATTTCTAATTTTCAAAAACAGTGGAAGGAGACTCCAGTTTCAGTGCTTCTGTAACAGTCATGGTTAAAACTCCAACCTTAAGTTTTCCGCCTTTTGGTTCATTTACATTTACAGCGTTTGGTAGATGTTTATCTCATCATACATCTAAACAGTTGAGGATAAGGAGCTTGGCTCAAGAGCCCAGCAGAACAACTTGTTGGTCATGGGGTTTGAACATAACCAAATTGCTGTGGTGTAAGAGGAATTAAACTCTCCTGGATGTCCTGTCCTGTTATAGAGAAAGTACTCATCCTCATGGTTGTAGCGGTATACAGTACTGTACAGTGTATATATCGGCTTTATGCGAGATTGCATGTAGTGTCTCAAAACCTTCTAGAGTTCACTTCCTCATGTAGGCGTTAATTAGCAATTTGCACAGAGTTTCAGGTTCAGTATCAAATCTCTGCAAGATGTAGAGTGTGAACTATACAAACACCTGGACGTGTATTATGAGTTGGTTCGAATGTAAAACTAGCACCTCTGTGCAAATTGGGCAGGTTCCAGAGCAACGCAGGAGGAAAGAGAAGCATAAAAAAACAACAGAGGAAAGTTTGAGTCACAATGAGTCACCTCCATGTTATTTTTAGCACAGAAAAAAAAATCGCATCGCTAATTGCGGAGTTGACAAACATAATCCGAGCAGATTGTGAGATATGTACCAGAATGAAGGCTGTAGATTTGAAAACCTCTCTGCACGTCGGCATGGTAAGTATCAGCTCTCCTCCTGCCTGAGCAATCAGTCATGCGTAAGAAAGCAAGCTGCTTTGTGGAATGACTGAACTCTGTGTTTCACCACAACGAGTGTGTCATGGTGAAGTGATGCCGATGATGACAGTCCCTCTTGGTGGAAATGACCGGACAGCATCTTGCTAGACAACTGCAAGTTCCCACCATTCACACCCTCCCTCTTTCTATTTCTTTTTTTTCTCTCTCTCGCTCTTTCTTATCCAATATAGAAATATATTGTTTCTATCGATATTTGCTGCTACGGCTATTAGCACGATTTACCACCAGCTTCACCATCAATGGCCCTCCAGTCTTGATTCAGCCTGCCCGCAGATACACACACAGTTCTGGGTGTGCACTGAATGATCTTCCTCCTCCCCCTTATTCATCCTGTCCTTCCTCTGTCCTCTCTCTCTCTCTCTCTCTCTCACTCCCTGTGTGTGTGTCTATCTCATCCCCTGTTCTTGCTTCTGCTCTCGCTCTTTTTCACTGCAGCCACTTTGCAGGAGGGAGAAGGAGGGAGAGAGAGAGAGAGAGAGAGAGAGAGAGAAAGCTGATGATAATGCAGTAGGCTGCGACTGCTGAAGGAAATAAAAGCAGGCGTGTATTTAATCTGGGCGTTTCTTTACATTTTGCTGAAAAATAAACTCAATGTCTTTTCAAGTGTCACGACGATCATTTTGAAAATCTTTTTTTTTGGTCGTTTCAAGTAGGCAGATAGTTACATTACAGTGTTTTACACTCTGCTGTGTTGTCCCACAGCGCTGTTGAATTCTTGATTCTGATTTAGTAGACCATGGTGATTCATTTCCGGGAGTTCCAGCTACTACTAACAGCTCAAACAGAGACTGGTGTAACAACCATGCCACATAAATAGATTTAAAAATGTGCAATGGTGGTGTTTTCTTGAAGGAGATGTCGGTGCCATGCAATTGTCAGAAGTATCATTCTCCAGAAACAGAAAAGCAATCAGGAGGAAGAGTTACCAAATGTCCAGGAGAGGGGGAAAAAAGCTGCTATACCGCAAGTGATCATAGGCGCTAACTTGTTTCATGTATGTTCCACATGTAAATGAAAAAAATAAGAAGACATGCTGTTCATACATGTATAGGATGCAGTGCCATTCATAGCTCAGTGGTTAAGCCGTTGGTCTAAAGCTCGGAAGGTTCAGGTTCAAACCCCAGCACCACCAGGTTATCACTGTTGGGCCCTTGAGCAAGACCCCTAACCCTCAACTGCTCAGATGTAAAATGTCTGTCAAATGCCATAAACGTAAAAATATGTGCAATTTTGTTTTGTGTGCAAGATGGATAAAACAGCCTGTTTCAGGAAAATAATCAGGTTTTATCTGATAATAGTGACTTAATAACAGCATGTCGTCTAGTGTGTCATTCCTTACTAGTATTTTCATTTTCAGAGATGCAATTCTTGTAATTTTGCTTATTTACACCATCACAATGGATCTGAAATGTACAAACCAAGATTTGATTGAATTTTAGACTTTCAGCTTTAATTCAGTCTGTTTAACAAAAAAAATGTCCACCTGTTTTCACCGCTGTAAACTAACAATTAATTAAGAAGCTCTTGAGCTGATTTCGCTGTATGCTTTTTATGTTTTTATGTCCGTCTCTAGTGTGAAGTGGTGTCCTATTAGTTTTACAGCATTTCAATGAATCTCAGCAGACAGTGTTACTCTATACACTTTAGAATTCATCCAGAAAAATATTAAACACTGAAATATAGGATGAAATAACTAAGAGGACACACCTGGCCATGAAACTCCCTGTCAGTCTGGTGTCCAATTAATTTTGAACCGGGCGATTGGAGGGGCGGGGTAGCTCAGTGGTTTAAGACATTGGACCACTGACTGGAGGGTACTAGGTTTAAAACCCCAGCACCACCCAATTGCCATTGTTGGGCCCTTAAGCAAGGCCCTTTCCCATCAACCGCATCAATATGTATAATGCGATAAATGTACTGTAAGTCGCTCTGGATAAAATGGCTATAATTTCTCAACAGTTAATGCAATGTTTTTAAAATAAAGCTGAAAGTCTACCCTCTACAATCACATTACTTCACTTCAAATACACTGTGGCATTGTACCAAGGAACAATATGAAAATGATTTCACTTTCCAAATACTTAAACACTCACATAGGCCAAGTTTACAGAACTGTAACATTTTTTTCAATGCTGAAAAAAGAAGAAGAAGAAAGAGAAGCTGCTTGTTTTCAGTTGTTTCCCATCCCTTTTGTGCTCCTTTCTTTGTCGTTCTTTGTGTTTTTGAGCTGAATTCGAGCGGAGATGATTAGAAGAGGAGTTGGCCTGCGCGTGCTGTATGCATTGGCATCTGTTCTAATCCTCCCTCCTCTCCCTAAAACCCTCTAAATACCCTCACACCACCTCTCCTCTGTCCTGGTCCTCCTCTATCCTCATTCTCCCTCTTCTATTCTTCCCTCAGATAGGATTTGTCAGTTCCTCAAAAAATCTGGAAACATGTTTCCTCTCTCTCTCTCTCTCTCTCTCTCTCTTTTTCTCCTGTCTTTTTTTCCTTCTCACTGAATTGAGAGGTTTCTTAAAACCTGTCATGTGTTGTAAGTGTGTCGGCTTGAAAAAAGAAAAGAAAAAAAGAGGTTAAGTCTAGAAAAAACAGGCAATATGCGAGAGCAGAGCGGTCGTGACGAAAAAGTTTTTCTTCTGTCTAAGCTTTACATAACACTTGTCCTGAAGCACGTACATGCTTTTGGTCACTTTCCAAGCTACACAGATAGATAATGTTTCCCAGAGGCTCTAGGAAAAACTGTGTCCTGATGTGATACTATAGCTGTAATTCCTCACGGACTTGTCTGTCTCTGGAACAAGCAGATGCCTCCGTGCTGCAAGCTCAGTTTAATACGTTGATCAAATCTGACAGCCAGACAATGATCAAGGTCGATTTAACCAGTTTATATCACATTCACAAAATGAAAATATATTTGCTGAAAACTTTATAACTTTAGAGAACACTGTACACTTTGTTGATAATTAGGATGAACTCAGGAGGTATACACCCGTACCTCGGCATACAAATTTAATCCACTCCGGAGGTGAGTTCTCAATGCGAAATTTTAGTTCTTAAGGCAAAAATTCTAAAGGCAGGGCCGAGGTACCACTGTAACTTAAAATAATGAAATTAAAGTGTTTCCTTTTTCAAAAAAGTTTCCATTAAGTACTGTAGAATTGTTTTTTAAGAAGCCGAGAACCAAAATAAATAAATAAATAATAATAATAATAATAATAATAATAATAATAAAAAACACCACTTTTGGACAACAGTCAAAGTTTTAAGAACTCTTAGAAATCTTAGAATCAACCTTCTATATGGCATTAATGTCATACTTTTTTTTTTGGGATAACAAAAAGATAATGACTAAAACTTAAGGAAAATGCTGAGGTGTGCCTATTTACATGAAGGAAACATCTTTGGTGGAGTGGTAATGTTTGCAAATGTCTAAATGGGCTTATCTTAAGTTTGTAAAGGAATCTTATAGTCTCATGTTAACCAATGAATCAGCCATTTAAGATGCGAGAGAGTTGAGAGATAGTGTTCGTTCCCATTTTCGTCATTTTCACTTTGTCTCTTCTAAGAGTTTGCAAACTCTTGACCATTTGTGCATGTGTGCTGTTGGATTTCATGAGCACTCCATGAAGGAACCGAGCTACTCTTTTATTAAACTCACCTCCTGAGTCCTTATACTGCACTGTCTGTTTGCACAGCACTTTATTTTCCCTCACCAGCTCAGAGCTGTCTCACCACTCCTAGCCTCGCCTGATGGCTCCACATGGCTCCATAAAGTCCTCTAGAAAGTGGAGCTGTGCCTCTGCTGTGTGGGTCAGGGCATATATCTGCAGACACTGCTGATGATTTGTCCTGTATAAAGAGGGCACTGGGGACGACGGCACTGCTCCGAGCGTACACGGACGCCAAATAGAGCACGAACTTGCGTATTATTCAGTAATGCATTAGTCAAAGCACCACTGACCATGTGATTAATCTATGTAAAGAAGTACATTGTCTAATAAATTGCTAAAATTGCCTTTTTTTTTTTTTACCTTGAGTACCCATGAAAATGTCCTTCATGATATTTCTAAAGCTAGCAGGTTTGCTAACACCTACTAAACTAGCATGTCACCACTAGACTTTAAGTAGATTTTAATATTAGATTTTTTATTTATATAGTATTAATAGCCAAACATAAATATATAACTTCAAATAAATTTAAATATACAAAAAAAAAAAAAACACACACACACTGACTGATATTAGCATAAGTCAGCTGGGCAGGTTGCTGTGACACGCTAGTTTAGTAGCTAGCTAGTTAATTGCTCTTAAGCTGGAATGTTTGCCAGACTTTAATGAATTGGTTTATTGTTGTTTTTGTTGTTATATTCACACACTATGTTATTAACAGTACCAAAGTAATATTAACTATAGTTTAAATTATTAACTAGCCAGCTATAAATTAGCTAACCAACATTGTTAACTAGCCAACTAGCTAGAAGCTATCTAGCTAGTAAACACAATGGCCACAATGACCAATTGATTTAACATTAACCAAAACTAGTCAAAATTTCATTCATGTGCTTTTTCTTGTAAAAAAAAAATAATAATAATCTTAACAAAGCTGTGAATTATATAAAAAAACAGTTAATTTGCAAAATACTCACCAACATTTGTGCAGTTAGCTAGCTGACTTAGCATGTAAGTTACAATATGACCATACCATTTTTTCCATTAGCATAGCTGAGTTTTATGCTATTTATATTTATTTTCTGCAAAAATAAAATAAAACGGAATAATAAGCACTAAATGATGATAATGTAATAAACCTAAATGATAAACAGGAAAAAAATTAACATTTACATATTATTACATTTTACAGTGAGTGTATGAAATCTGATATAAGTAGATGCTTTAGATTTTGTAAGAAAATTCTATGATAATGTAACAATACTGAAGTTAACTCAGACTCAACAAAGTGTGTTGTGATGTAAGTTATTACAATATTTTTTCACATTTTCCTGTGCGGGTTAGTGTAATATCAGCACGTACTGTATAATGATAAACCGCCATTGAATGATTTAAATGAGGAGTGGTTAGCACTGTCGCCTTGCACCTCCAGGGTCTGGGTTCGATTCCCGGCCAGGCTCGATTTCCATCTCTGTGTG